>BLXT01008440.1:2222598-2236730 GCA_019648995.1 Plakobranchus ocellatus
TCGTTAGCATTCAATCAGAGAAGTGATTCGCAAAAAAAAAAAAAAAAACGATTGCTTATCTGCTTGACAATGTGCATAAAATATTAATGTTGAAGAAAACGCCTCTCGTTTGTTGCAGAAGATATTAAAATTAATGGAAGTTCGGATGCGAAGAAAAGTAAAATTGCAAAGATTTTAAGTAAATAAATAAAAGAGAAAAGTGAGGAATATTTCACAAGCTCAAATTCCTTGATTAAAATCGTTGCTCTCAGGTTCATCTGCTTTTATATTCAGTATGGCACGTTTGAGGCTATTGGTACTGTAAATCAAGCTAAATGAGCCCCTCTTAACATCATCGTGTTGTAACTGGTGCTGTCGTAACACCATGGTGCCAAGGTATCTGTAATACATGCACACACACATACACACATACATATATATATCATATATATACATATATATATATAAATATATATATATATATGTATGTATATATATATATATAAATTTTATATATATATATATATATATATATATATATATATATATATATATATATATAAAATACATATTGCTTGAAAAGTGAGAAATTTTAAAATATATTTCCAGATTGTATTGCCTATAATTGAAAATGTGGCAAGATTTTCGAATGTGCACACATGAAAAGTAAATTATTTTGATGAAAGTTATATTGCTAAATAGCTTGTCACAGACTTGAATGACATGATAACAAAACACAGTTTCTTGCGTTTAATTTTCAATCGCTGAATTGGACCTAATCAAGAAAACTCAGCTTCATTATTCAAGATGGTGATCTGAGGTGATCAATTTTTTGTCTCAAAAAGATATCTGTTTGGTTGGTTTTTTTTTTTTTTTTGGTGGGGGGGGGCTGGGGGGGGTGAGGGTGGAAGAGCGTCTGGGGCGAAATTGTTTGCAATCGTTCATGATTGTTGATGAAATGTTTGAATGGTCAACAGTGAGTAAAACTGCTTTTATTTCTTCATTGTTATCGGAATATCGCCATGTGTGCGTAATCCGAAATCTTTCCGAATCGGCAATGCGACATTGATTCTGAACATAGAGGCCTATAAAGTCGTTTTTAAGTTCAAGTGGGCTAACCTACTTTTTGGGAAAAATCCAGAAAACAACATAGGTTTGGAAAACGGGCATTCCCCTACTTGTGAACGAAGTTTCCTTTCAGTGACAATGGCATTGTAAATTATTCCGTTATTAAAAAACTTCCTTGTGTTTTAAAGAAAACAGACTCTCTTTGAAACTCATAAGCGCGCTAACCCAAACTAAATGGCTGAATTAGTCTACCTTATCAACAAACAAAAAGAGTTCCATGAGACTCCGGGTATATTAACAACGGGGCCAACCCACACATTTTACTGTTTTATGATAAAACAATAAATACTTAGCCAGAAAAATACATGCATTCAATATAACCACAGACAAGCTATATTCAATATTTCACCATAAGGGATCTCAAAATGAGAGAGTCCCAAATCTTTAGAGGCAATTTTCTCTAAACAAGAAATATCGGGATAGCTACTTGTACTTAAAAGCGACTAATTATAGTCGAATATTTGCGGAGCTTTATTACCAATAATTTTATACCGCTAGTTTCATTTTTATTGGGTCTTTCAAACTAGTAGGCCTACTTTTCATGTGTATACGAAACAAATTTCATTGAAAAGAAACCAAAGAAAAACCCGAAAAAGGGATTGTAAACTTATACATTAAACAATTCAAGTGCTTTGCAAAAGACTCCTTGATCAGTGCCGAGAACGAGAGCTAATGTGGTTTTGTTTTCTAGTCCACTTTGCTCGCTCTGTCTTTGGCCAAATTTAGTCCTTTGTGTAAATGTGCAAATATTTGCGAGTTATTCTTACAACGCCAAAGGTTTTCGCAAAGCATGCTGAGGGCTTCCTGCTCAGGAAATGTTGGATAATACTTGGCACACCCAGCATCCTCGATTGAGAGGTTATCGAGACTTCCTGAAAAAACATTACACTTTTTACTCAAAAAAAATTGGCTACAAGAGATATCGTTTCCCTCGAATAGCAAAGATTCAGTCTCGAATCAGCAATTACTAATTCTAAAAATACGAGGTTTTTTTTCCTTTTTTTTTCTCATTATAATTGTGATGGCGACAAAATCACTAATAAAAGGTAAAGGTTTGTTGCGTTGTGCAGCCCATATATGACAAGATGATCTCAAGCTGATTGGGTTCAATGGGCCGGACGAGCACGTGACAGTGAAAAGTCTGCAGAGGCGAGTCTACTATCTACTGGGCCACCAAGATTTTCGATCTCAAATTTCTAGACTTAGCTCGTTAAATAAACTTGGACTTTGGTCGTTCGTTGCCAAGAAGGAGGAATAAATGTTTATGAATCTTGGGCTTCTTTCAAACCTTTTCAAGGTGTATGTGACAAAGAACATGGAGCTGTAAAGAGTAAAGTCAATAAGGTTGACATTTGTGACCTTTACGCGTTTATTTTTCTTTCTCAATATTAAAACTGATGATCGTAAAAAATTAAAATCTAAACAAATCAAAAACTTCATTTAAGAAAACATGTTTTAAAATAAAAGTTTAAGATAAAACTTCTTTTGGCTTATTTTTTTCTCCTGTGTTATTGCCAATCAATCTTGTTAACAAAACATCTCTGAAAATACGCCTTTAACTATAAACTTTTTTAGAAAGTATTGACCAATGATGCAATTTTCTTTCAATAGTGAGCTGGAAAAAATGTGAAGAAGATGCAGAGAGGTAACCATTTAAGAGAGGAACTGAAAAAGTTAAGATGGTTCACAATTCTACAATATATATATATATATATATATATATATATATAGAGAGAGAGAGAGAGAGAGAGAGAGAGAGAGAGAGAGAGAGAGAGAGAGAGAAGAGAAATTGGCAATAACACTAAAGGCTTCCCATGTACAATGCTGCCTGCTTTAAAATTATTTCTCAATCCCAAGGAATTTATTCAACATTATTTTTTTTTCAATTCATTCCACTATCAGTCTAAATTAAACTGATATTGGAGCTCCGTTTGTGCTTCATTGGTTATTCTATTGCCTTTGACAAAGAAAAACATGAAGAGCTATTTTACATGCTAGAAAATTTTGATAGTGATGGCAAAGATCTGAGAGTACCGGGGATAATTAGAAATCTACATTTGTAAGAATTGAAGGAGAGCGCAGAGATCTCAATCCATCAAAAAAGGTGTGAGGCAATGATGTCTAATGTCTCCTGATGTTTTTTTTTTACTTATTTACATGTAGTGGAATAGCCTTGAGGAATCTAGAGGATATTTCTGACTTTAAATTAAATGGTAAAATTTTTAATTATCCTAAAGCATACAGATGATACAGTTTAATAGCAGAATATGGTGAACAGCGAGAAAAAAACTTTTAGATACCCTTTTTTTAGAGAGCGAAACCATGGACCTAACTTTAGATATGAAATAAACCGAATGCACGATCTTCTCAAAAAATCCTCAAGTCCCGTTACAAAAGAAGAAATCAAACAAGTGGTAGATGCACAAGTGAAATTACAAAAAGAATAGCCATGGCCAAAAATACATTCCAAAAAATGAAACTAATTCTGAGAAACAAAAACGCAAGTTGTGGCACCAAAATATAGGTAACTGAGTGTTGAAAAAAAAACAAGGAAACAGAGAGAAGACTAGAAGCAGTAGAGATGTGGTTTATCAGAAGAATGATGAATATCATGGACGAAGAAACGTCCAATAAATCGGTATTGCAAGAAGCTATTCTTGAGCGATCTTTAATTAAAATCATAGACGGAGGCAATTACAATTTAAAGGACATATTTTCCGACACATAGGTTTAGAACTTTTAGTAATCACTGGAAAGAAATGAAGACAAACGTTGCACTAGAGATAGACAGAGAATAACTTTTAGCATTTTTAACATCCGCCTTATTAGGTTAACGTATTCGGTTTAAATGGCGGACCATGATTGCCTATGTCTTGTCCAGACAGAGCACCCAAAGAAGAGGACTAGCTTTAATGCCACGTCGTTTTAAATGAGTTCTATTCAATCATCAGTTACCTTATTATGTGCATACAGTGAGTTACATGAAAACTGTGTTTGGATTTGCTAAGAAGCCCAATTTGGGTTTGCTACGAAGCCCAAATTTTTAATTTAGTGAAAACTGACAGAACGTAATGTTGGTCCACTCACTTAAAGCAAAGTTTGTAAGTTTTGCTTATCATATTTTCTGTCCCACTCGTGGGATACCTCTAACAAAAAACATGATTATCTATCACAAAGATTAAGAAACTATTTTTATCAATATGAATGTTTTTATAAACAAAAAAACTGACTGATTACATTAAAGATACCAATTAACTCTTTTGATTTCTTTACTTTGTTCCCTGGGAACTTTGCTGCGTTGGTTGACTCATAAATAAGCAACCTATCCAAACCATGTTATAATTTGGTATAAAGACAATCACATTAGATTGATTATGCTTATATTTTTCGTCTACATGGAAAAGTATAAACTGGAATCGTAATATCACAAGTCTATGTTGGTAAAACCATGCCAAGATGATGAATTAGCAGATTTAAAATTTAACTTATATTGGACAATTAGGCCTACATAATTTCTTGAGACCAATATTACAAAAGCTGGATGCTATATGACACTTTTTAGAAGGAAGAAATCTTTTGGTTATTAAATGATTTAAAAACAAATTTGAAAACTTATGATATGGCACAGTTTCAGCATACCGGGGTACTGCTGTATCCAGTTTTTTACATAACAAAACTCACAGAATGTAATTTCAGACTATATCAGTGGTTTACAATGTTAGTTGAGCAATTGCCAAAAGGTGGACCCCAAAATTGTGTCCCTTTTTGAAGGCATTTAAAAAAAAAACGAATCTCCAATTATAAAAGGGAAAAGCCCAATTGAGTATCAGTGAGATAATATTCATGAAAAGTTGGATAGCAGGAGTAGATCCATGTAAAAAAAAAAAAATAGGCCTGTGCCACTTCACTTAATGATGAATGAGCTTAATTTGTTGATGGGTTACCACTTTTTTGGTGATTTTGTCAACCTCGTTATGTTTGAAACTTACTTGGTCAATTTAGACGGCAAGGATGCATCTCAAACTGATTTTTTAAACATAAATCAGTACTTCGTATGCCATTACACTCACAAAATAAAAATTTATGTCTTGATGAGTTAATCCTTTCAAATGGGGCTTGTAAAAATCTTTTGCACATAACTATGATAGTATGATCACAGCCCACGTTTTGGCAAACCCTCATTTGTAATTTATTCAAACTGGCCTCAAACATTTATTTATTAAAGACTATGGATGCTTACTTTTCATTTAAATATGTTTAAACCATGGATATGCATATCTCAATAAGATTTTTTATTGCTATGTCAAGCTTATTGTCTCAAAAGTTTAAACAATCCTAGAATAGTAGTTTGCTTTAGTTCTTTATTTATAAGCAAAGCCGTAAATGGGTAAGGAGAACTTTGAAAAGCAAATAAATTTGATCAAATCATAATTAAAATAAAGTTTCTATCCATTTCTTTTTTTTTTGTTTGTTTAACAAATAAAAAATAAATAGCACAATAAGATGAGTTCATATAAGTATTCAAAAATAAACAAAGCCTCCTGTACAAGACAAACAAATAATAAATATATTAGATATGAGAACTAAAATACATTACAATAGAAATATTATCAACTTACTGATTTCTATGATCAAGCTGAAATCAATGGCACAGTTAAAAAAGATGTATTTCATATTCAAATAGGTAAAACTACTCTTCCAAAACAAATTTTTACCACAAAATGCACAAAATACATCTGAAAGGTACTCAACTCCAATTGCCTCATGATTTATATCATATTCTGAAATGATACTAGTGATAGCATGACAGGCATAATGGGATCATATACCATATCACTAAGTTGCATGTTTACATGGTGTCTCAAAAATGACAAAAAAAATAAAAAGCAACTTCATGAAGATCAGAGAGTATGATCAAATCTTTTATTTTTCAATAAACGTCTAGATAGCACTTTAGCCATCCTAGGAAAGAGTAAAGAGATTTATAAGCCATATTCATGTCAATTATGACCAGACACAATGCATCAGTGAATGCGCGTTCTCATCTCATACCAAGCACTGGTTATCAGAAATTTCACAGAGACAGGTTTATTATATATTGATGTGAGACATATGAGACAGCTCAAAAAAGGAGAATCATCAAGAAAATGGAGCAATGAACCTGTCCATCGACCTGCAAAGATAATTTTGTGCAAAATCTGGAGCTAGACAAACTGTTAACACAGTGTCTGTTTTAAGTAGATTATAAAAATCTTGCCTTCTAAACATAAGTGTTATATAACGTTTGGTTTTTTTTTATGTACACACTATTTGGCTTGGGTTTAAACTATAAACTTAAAGCTACAAGTATTCTACTCACCTGGAACAGGTCTTTTATTTATGTATTTTTTAGTCTTATAACAAAAATAGAATTGATGTTGATCTTTAATTTTCAAAGTCAACAGATGCCAATGTCTTTTTTTTATTTAATGTTTCATATGACGGATGCAGGATGAGGCAGAAGTATAAGTGTAAAATCTAGAATCAATCACATTTGAGCTATCTCATAAGAGTAAAAGTTTGATTTTTGGGGGGCATTCCCTCTGACCAAAAGAGTCCTGGATTTCACTATTTTTCTTGACTGAACCAACAATCTCCTAAAATTTTCCACTCTCAATCAAGACATCCTGCAACACTATCTGTCCACAAGTCGAAGTTTATCTGTGTATGAAAACTTTCAAAGTTGCATACACTGCATGCTTCGTATGCTATCTAATGTTAACAATATCCTTGTTGGATGGAATACAGCCTGCACAGTGCAATTTTGACAAATCAAGCTGACAGGCTCAAGGTTGAAATACAGCTCTTTTGATTCTTTTAACACACTGTATGGGGTGACTAGAATTGCGATAAATATCTAAGGAAAAAGAGGTGACTCCCAACAAGAAAGGGCTAATTTTTAAAATGTCCTTTTTTTCACTTGTTAAAAGAAAACTGTCTGAAGTTTCAGAGTAAATTTTTGACAGGAGAGGGTGGATCATCATTGTCATCTTCTAAGAGCTGCCCTAATGCTGACAAAGGTTTCTCAGGGGTACAGTGGCAATATTTTTTCTGTGCGGAATCAGGTGAAAAATCTTTCAAAACCTTTGCCTTTAACTTTTCATTGGCTATGCCTGAGCAATGAACCAAAGATGTAACATAGCTAGGATTTGAAATGACTGCTGCTTCTGGTGAGCTCTCAGCACTTCCTTCCATTTGATTAGTATGAGTTTCACTTACTTTCCCCATATTTGTTTTCACACTTTCATTCTCTAAAACTGGAATAATTTCATCAATCTTAAGCTTTGGTATTCCAATATTGTTGTCAATCCATTGTTCTGAGTTTTTATAGAAAAGATCATTTGTCTGTCTTTGCTTTCGATAGCAGCAATCATCCACTGAAGACCCTTTTAATGGAGTCGAAATTTGATCAATAATATGATTGCTTTTACCATCTGATGAAAAGTGGTATTTTTCTGAAGATGCCATATTATGTTCATTGAAGAACTCGGGCTGATCATCTGAAACAGAAAGTCCTGAAACTGCAACAGACTTTGAGTGCATGGATGTCAGATTAATTGAAGGTTCTTTCTCCATCAAAGAGTAAAAATCTTCCACAACTTGATGAAATGTTAAAGATGATGAGCGAGACTTAGCAAAATCTGTTGTAGTAAAATCAGGTTTGTCTTGTGCTGTACTGTGAAGATGACTCTGTGGAAATGTTGTACTTGCATTACTAATATCTGTTTCAGAAGAATCACTCTCCCAAGCAGCCTTCCATAAGTCATTAGCAATGTCCATTTGGCTGTCTTGGGACATCGAAACCTCCTTGTTTGTGTACAAGTTACTTCCTGTCCTAGTTTTGGAACTAACAAAATTGTTTTGAAACATGCCCATGGAAAGACATTGTGCATTTTTAGTAACATTGTCAACTTTAGCCGCTACTTTACCAATATTCAAAAAGCCAAGATCTGATGAATCCTTTTTTGCAGGTGCTTGAAATTTCACTTGGACATTTTTCCGCTGTCCCAAGTATATGCCTGAATTGTCTGAATGACCGTCTTGGATAAAGGGGGAGAATTTGCCAAACCCCTCACCCTTGAAGCGTTTGTACTCTTCCTCATCCTGAAGCAAAGCATATTCAGCCTCCTTGGCACTGTAAAGCAAGAATAAAGTGGAAAGGTTGCATCATACAGCAGAGCATAAAAACCAGACTGTCCTAACAATAAAATGCTTACATTAATATCATAGCTTACATTTCTTAACATTGATTATAAAGATATAATTACCATCTAATTTGCATTATGACAGTCATTTAATGAAAGTGTATTTTTTTATCTTATGATTGTTATTTCTATATCATTTATGTAAAAAAAAAAGTTATTAACAACATAAGGTTTGATACTGACACGAGCAGGAAATGAAAAAAAAATAACTGCAGCCTTCCCCCCTTTTACAAAAAAAACCAAAAAAAAACTCATTGACAAATCAAGACCTAGAACTTTAGAACTGAACTTCACTAGACAGACATGGAAATCAGCAAGTTTGGTTTTCGTGTATATAGCCTGACCACAATAAGGTGATCTCAGGCTCTTAGGCCATCTGTCAGGCTAGAACACTGGTGGCACGATTCAACCCGGGACAGAAGGGTCTCTGAGGATATCAGGATAGGTTTGCTATCTATTCTGTCACTAAAGCCACAAGAAATCAGCAGAGATCATTTTCTTAATGCGATATTTTTGTTTCTGTTTTTGTTTCTTTTTTTTTTCAAGATATGCAAGATATGCAGTCCTTATGTGCAAAGCAAGAAAGGAACAAAATTTTTTTTTTTTTAAATAAAGAGAAGTCTCCAGATAACCACAGGAAAAACGACGGCTATGATACTAATACTGAACAAATCTACGGTTGTAAGGCTTGAAACAAAACAAGGGACATTGAAAGGAAGAAAGAGGCATCAGAAAATTGGTTCTCTAATTGCCTCATAAACCATGAGTAGCCTTGTATCCCATAAACTTTACTTATTTGTATGATACAGCTTATCCACAACTATGTGATTTCAAGCTTTTGGCACCAGTTTGACTAGACGTCAGAAGTAACTTAAATCTACAAAAGAAAGGTCTTCAGAGAGTTCAGGGCATATTTGCTAACCACTGATACCCAAAACAAATGGATAGCCACAAAAACAACATGTTTGTTCATCGCACCTCTTTCTTTCCATCACAGAATCTCTGTCAGTGACTTGAACAGCCCATTCTGCAGCCACTTCCAAGGAATCCAACAAAATATGCAGAACTGATTCATCTCCTTCCCCACAGAGACAACACACAGACGTGGAAGACCAACCATGACATGCCAAGGGATGATGGAAGCAGCGCGTTTTTTTCTCTTCTCATTAGCTTGTGCACAGGCTTTGCATTGACCATAATTCTGACATTGGGAATGCATCCACTGAGCCATGGTCGACACTTCCTCTAGTTGCTTTGCTTCTCCCACATCTGCAGTATCTCGTCCATGCAAGCTTGCACTAATGCCCCACAGTTGGTGAAGATTACCTCTACAGGGAGTGTGCTTTCATCCTGATGCCTCCTGATAACTACATTAAAGCCCTGGGTGATCCCCTTAGCGTAGGCCCACACTGGAGACAGCAGTTCACGTGTCCAACATACATGTTTTGAAATACTCTCTTTCTTTGGTGCGGGTGCACACCAAGTCAGCTATTTGTCAAAGCGTCGAAGCTATCCTTTGTGTTTTACAGCCTGGTCTTACGTCAGTGGCTCTGTTGGATAAGGGAAAGGGGGGTGCCATTACGAGGCCAGTCTTGTTACGCAAATTATCAAGCTAACTTGTCGGTGGGCAGTGCACAGTAACTGCGACATCAGTCCTTCAATTTAGCCATGAGAAGTCGCGTTGCCTCCAGTGTGGGCCTACGCTTAAGCTTACAATCAAAACTGCGTGTTTTCTCTCCTATAGGTCTACATAGATGTTGAACCACCACGCCATAGTTGTAAACTGTGTAGCTTCCGTTACCCATGCCCTCAGTTCATGAATCTTCAGAGTATGCCAAGACATACTCTCTGTTGAAGATTGTGATTCATTCCAGTGACAAAGCTCCGACGGCTGGGAAGCAAATTTCATTTTTTCTGTCTAATATTCAGTCTGGTTTCAGGCAGGGATAGCACGCTTTCAGCGGCCCATGATAAGATGGGAAACAGCGCTCACTCATGAGAAAAGTTATATTTTAACGTGAGATCATGGATCATGCTGAAGACTGACATTGTTGAATGTTGAGATTCATTGCTAGGGGCCCAAGTGGGGTTCCTTCACCCCTGCAAAGGTAACTTTCCTGGGCCAAAATAGTTGCAGTATTCATTTATCAAAATAAGAATGTCATAAATTGTGAGTAGATGAAATATCATGCCTAAAAGCCAGTACACAACTTTGAATTTTCATTGAAAAAATCAGCAAGGTGAATAAATTATTGTTTAAGTTTCCTGGGGTTTTTTATGATGATTGTATTTTATAAAATCAAATTCATATTAATTTAGCATCAACATGACACTCACCTGACCAAATAACAAGCAACGTCGATATAGCTTGGTCTGTTGTTCTTATCTTTAACCAACTCCATGAAGGAAAAAATCCATATTATGTCATAGTTTTTGTTATATGTTCTGTAATAGCCAGAGTATGCACTGCCCTGTGCCATCACTGAAAAGAAATCAAAATTAATCTACATAAAAGAAAAATGCCAACAATAAAATTTAAAATTTGATTATATGTAAGGACAAACTATTATACTTCAAATGAAAGACTTAATATTGTATTGCACATAATTGAAAGGCTAATTTGATTAGATAATTAACAAACTTTCAAATTTGAAAGGCACAGAGTAAAAATAAAAGATGTCATACTTTTACTTAGCAGATTTTAAGACATTTCATTTTGGTTTTTTTCCAAGTATATAGATCTTTTCAAAACCATTATTTTAAAATGCTAATATTATGTACCATGAATGATTTTTCAGTAAAATTTTTTGCATGAATGAAAGAACATCTCCACAAAAATGAGCTGAGAACATACGTCAAATTATGCATCTTGTCTCTTGTCTGATTTTTTTATTATGCCCTTCCTATGTCCATTCATTCCAAATGAGTTGCAGAATTTCATTTTGAATATTCTAAACTCTTAATTTAACCTCTTACTGTGGTATGTATGTATACTGCGCGTACCAAAAAATAAAAGCTTCAATGCACTATGTAAATATGTTGTTCATATCAGCAAAATATAAGTATTTGTTTGAGTGTTTGGATATTCTTTTTTTTTATTTTTGGGGGTTGTCTTTTTCAAGAAGAGCTACCTTTTCTAAATTTGGGGAGATTCCCAAATAAGGTTGGATATTCCATGGGTTTGAATAAACTACACGTTTGATATGGGTTCCCCTAACAATCCATTCTCATAGTTCTGTTCGAATACGTGTGTGTGCATGCTTTAGTTGTTCAAAAGCTGGAGGTAAAAATTAGAATCTAGAATATATAATAGATTTACACAAATTAGCATCTTTCGTATGACTTAGGGCTGCATACGCTCTAAACCAATGAGAAATTTAATCCTATTTATTTGCGTATCATATTGCATACTAAATTCTATTATTTGTTTGCATTAAATTACAAAAACCCAAGTCCAATGTCATATGATGTTTTGAAAAAGGCTTACAATGTATTAGTAAAGAATCTTCTGATGAACCAAAGTAAGAAAACACATAAAAAAAATTGAATGGATTGAAAACAAAGCTTAAGGTAAAAAGAAGGAATGAAACGAAGAAGAAAAAATGAAACATATGGGCATTTTTCGTTGCTGTTCTTGTTGGAAGACTTTAGTTAGGTGAAGACCAAAAATTTGGACAAAGATGTTTGAACTTACGATCTTGGTGTTGTTTTTGCAGAACATAAATATCATAGGGATTCTTGAAAGTATAGGCATCTTTGTCCAACATTTCCTCTGGTTTAAAACCACATAAAAGTTCTGCTCTGCATGTGGGGATACAATTAGGACAATCGAAAGAACATTATAAAAATGATATGAGTATTCTTATAATTTAGAAAATAATAAATTAAGTGGAAAATATGTGGAAAAAAGAGTTCTAAATGAGAGGAATAAATCATAGACTTAAGGGGCAATTTACAGTGGAGGGAAAGAGTAACAAATTAACTTTTTACACTTACTTTTAGTAAATTTAAAGGTATAGGCTCTCAATTCTGTGAGACTTCTACATGTTTGCACTTTTTTGCTTTTTTTTTTTTGTATGAAGGTTTACTAAACAAATTAAAGCTTTTAATTAACAGTCGCATTTTGAACATTCTTAACTGCTGAAACAGCCTGAAACTTCCTTATGTGAAATTAGCACTGGTGAAAATTGGATAGAGTCATGCTGAGTCCAAGTCAAGATATGAAATCTTTAAGTTTTTGGAAATGGCATTTTATAAAAAGAAAGAACTGACATTAATTATTTCTCAAAAATGTTAGATGTTCCATCTGACTCATTGAGACAGCTATTCCCAAGACAAAAGCTAATAAAAATCCATTTGATTCTTAACTCTCAATAAATTAGCAAATAAGATGCCCAAGGGCAGGGGCATCTGTGACAGGCATCACCTTACACATGTTTTGGGGGGTATGAGATTAAACAAGAAGGCATCTACTTAAAAAGAACTTTAATAGAAGTTACAAATGCATTAGAGGACCTGTCTATGTGCTCTATCTGCATATAAATGTTTCATGATCAGTTAAAAAAAAAAAAAGAAAAGAAAAAAATTTAATATATAAATCAATATGTTGAAATCTAGATCAACTTTATGACAAAGCTTCAGTCATAAAGAATAGTTCAAGTGCGTTATAAGTTTGAAGTAAAAATATTATAAAAAAAGAAATTCCAGTCTAAATTTTTCAAATACTTGTAATATTTAATAAGCGTGACAAAACAATATTGGAATATCAAAGAGCCTGATTTTATCATTAGGTGATGCATCAATCAGAAAATTGTTTATGCCCACTGTAATTTTCATAATGCTTAATTTTATAAGTAAACAGGTATGTATGTCTTAAGATATATGCATGGTCTCATATGTGTTTACTCATGTAGTCCCTCAGTTGTAGTGTTTATGTGAATAATGTTAGTAAAGTGTATTTATTTAATTTAAATCAGTTTAAGCAAGACAATCAGTTGGTGAACAAAAAGCTAAATTTTTAAAGGAATTTCCAAAGGCAGCAGTTTCATATTTTAGAGATAGTAAATGCATTTAAAGTAGAACACATCTTTTTTCTTTGTTTTTTTTCATCCCTAATAATGCTATCCTATTCAGATGTCACCTTGAAAAAATCTTCATTAAAAAAAACATAAAATTTCACAAGATTTAATGCGCTTCCGTGGGCAGCATAATAGTTCTTACTCTTAATTTCCATTTAGATGTTTTCAGCCAATATTTTTTTTAAATTAATATTCTTTTCATTTTTTACAACAAAGTCATACTGTACTGATGTTTTGTTTCAATGAACAATGATTTAAATACCTGGGATCTACATCAAACATCCTCAAATCCAGTGTCATTTTGGCCCTCAGAACTTTATCCTCATTGTGAAAAATAAAGATGGAATCACTCCTGATGAGGCTGCAAAGACTAACCATCCCCTCCATTTTCATCTCCTTGCTCACCATGTCTTGACGAAGTACAAATCTAACATTCCATTGAAAAAGCTGGAAAAAAATAGAAGAAAGTTAAAAGCCTCCAAATATACACATAAGATTTTGGTTTATTTGCCCTTTAGTCTTTTTTTGCTTTCTGTATTTTTAATTTACATCATAATACTATACATGTAGATTAGTGCCAGCGTTGCAGATATAAACAACAACATATATATATATGCTGCTTTTTGTTGATTTTTTAAGTTTTTTCTTGCTTTGTTTTGTCTTTTGTTGTTGTTGAGGTAATTATTGTATCTGAGAATTTTTT
>BLXT01008444.1:5189-18224 GCA_019648995.1 Plakobranchus ocellatus
TATAAAATATATAGTTTGCATTAAAAGGTCAAGGTAACGAACACAATAAAATCAATTACGGCCAAATCATTCGAAGGCATAACAAGTTAGTTCTCCTATTTCATACATTTTGATTTATCCAAAGATGATGTATTCAGGGTACGATTCGTCCTTCTACTTTCCTATACCTGAAGAGAGGAATGAAAAAAATACATGCGATATGCAAATCTGTAAGATTTGTTGATAGCAAATAAACAGAAATTGCACAAGATGTATCTCGAATTCCTCTAACTTAGATCCGACAAACATGTTACATGTATTCACAAGAATGGCAATTTTACAAAAAGATCAAGTGTTAGTATCTTTGATTATAAAACATGCCCCCTACATTATCTTATCCACCTTTCTCTACTACTCGTATAGTTTCTTTTCTCTTTCTTTATCCACAATCTTGTATAAACTATGAATCTATTGCTCTATGTTTTGTCCATGTTTCTTTGTAAATCCCATCAAACAAGCATTGAACAATGTCGATGAACTTAATGGATATTCAAGAGTTGTTTGGTGTAAATATTGATGTGATTATGAGAACTAGTTTCAGATGGAGCGGGAAGACTGTTGAATTACAGGGTAGGTCACTACAAAGATCTTGCAGCACATTACAAAAATAAGAGCGGTGGAGAAAATCAACATCCTCTGCATAAATGTCGCAAGAATTTTAGGGGTCGCAAAATAAAGCAAAAAAGACAGCCTCTTTCTCCATATTGGGTAGAGACTTAGAGCATTTCCGCACAGAAGATCGTTTTTGCCTGAGTAAGGTATTTGTCGTTTTTAAGTGAGCTGTAGTCAAATTTTAGTTGCTACATATAATTAAATCATTGATTTTAGTTTGGTATTAGATCTTTGAAAGTGAATTTTGTTCTAGCTATTTATTTGTGCTCGTTCCTTGTGTTCGCATTAGTTCATACTCTAACAATACGAGATAGTTGGTTCTTTAAAAGATGCCAGCGTTTTTTGTTATATGAACATTGGTGGAGTTGAAGGAAGTTTAAGAGAAATTGACTTTTACTTTTTTGTTCGGATATGAACTCCAATAAACATATTTTTGAACATTTGCCCGAGCTAAAAATGATAGCATGATTGTCATATTTGGCACGAGGCTGTTTGCGACTCTTTACCGTAAAGGTACAATGCAAATCTTTCATCTCTACAAACAGAAGTTAAGGGCTCCCTCTCTATCATTGAATATATTCTCTTCCTGTGACATCTACAGGTAACATTCAGGCTAGTTTAGACACGTTTAATGTCTTAAAAATATAATTTCAGGACAAATTTAAAAAAATTAAAACAGTACTTGCAACCTGAGCTGTTTGTTATTACTCATTACATTCAAATTTTATACACAAATATTTTAGTATATTTCATTTGAGTAATTACATTAAGGATCTTAATCATAGGGCCATTACTTTGATAGATTTTAATGGTCTTAATCCCACCATTTTTCCAGTGCTCTTCCAGTCGTGCCAAAACAAAAAGGAGGAGAAAGAGCCTGCCAACTCATCCAATTCACGTCGCTACTCCGTAGACAGCGCGTCAGTTTATCATCAAGCCTCAGGTTACCCACTGTCTCCTAGCTGCCCAAGCCACCAAGGTCTGGTAAGATTTCACAACCACACTCATCACGGCTGTTTCTCTGGTCCTCCGTAACAGCCGGACTCGCTGTTGACACAGGATTAGGATCAATAGTTGCTTTTCCACCACAATAAACTTTCCGCACAATATGTTTCTTCAATAGACTATATCAATGCAGTCAACTTTAGCACCAACACTTGCCAGGATGTCGAACACTATTTTCCACTGCATGCGCCACTTGTTTGACTCGGTAGGTAGAAGGACTAACGCTTTGTCACCCGCACAGAGCTTCCTTCGCTTCTCTGTCCTGTCATATTGGTGCTTCTGTTTCAGCTGGGTCGTCTGAAGCTCCTTGCAGCAAACTGTGGCGTGCCATTGAGTCGTTCCTGTTGGTAAAGGACTTGACTTCACATCTGGCTTCTCTTTCTCTTTCCTCCGAAATTACTTCTAGTTATGCATTTGGTTACATGTAGTTCTCACGCGGAGCAGCTCAAATAGGGCAAAGCGAGTTCACTCCTGCGGCACCTCCCTATAGGTAAAGAGGTGAGAATTGATGTATAGCTGCTCACTACACACACACGGCGAAAACCGTCTCTCCGGCCATTATACATTAAGTGGCATGGTGTTGTCAGCCTCTGCTTGATTCCTAAGAGGCGATACAACTTGTCCATAGAGTCCGTGCGTCTCTTGTCGTTCAACACCTACTCTGAAACACCAGCGCCTCAGCTACCGTTTGGTATTAATCTTCCTTGGCGAACTGCCTCGGCAAATTTAGTGTCATAGATAGGATAAATTGTGTCCCTCCTCACTTGGTGGGTAGATAGGGCCGATGATATCAACAGTCACATGTTTTAAAGGCGTATCAATCAGGAGAACCTTGTCAGGGGTGCATAGCAGAATCAGTAGCATTTTGTCACATCACCGTCCGCTTCCGGCAAATGGAAATTGCTCAGGATCTTAACCCTTCTTCGCCTGCTTCTTGAATGTGCTCATGTAGTGAAGTCTTGGGACACTAACTTTATGCATCCGCTCAAAGACTTTGGTAGGGCAACCTGCTTTTTGCTGATGTTTCTATCTGGATCCTCAAATCTGCCACATGCGATGCTCCGGATCTTCTCGAAGGAGGCGTTCCTGTTCCCTATTCGAGCAGCCTTTTTTGAAACTGCAATTCTTTGTATCGCCGGATATTCTTGCTAAGGGCTGATCAACTGGTTACGGTCCATTCCATCATCACGTCTCATACAAAGGTTGAGCTTTATTTGTCGCTGCACCTACCATTTGAAATTAATTAGTCTGAATCTTTTGAGCCTCTCGCTCCTTCCTCTTCCCAACCATGGCTTTACAGATGGCGACAAGGATGCACAACACCTTCAGCTCTCCAGAGAGCTAGGGCATCCCTAGGTTGACCACAGCCTTCTCTCAAACAGCAATGATGTGTTGTGGATACTTATTAACACGCATAACTTTTCCCGACCAGTCCATTGCGCATCACACCGTCTCGACCGCCTATCTATCCTCTCAGGATTAGAGAACGGAGATCGCTAGTCTTCTTTGGGTATCCTACTTTGGCGCAGTTCATGGCAACTGGTAAGGCTTTTTTTCCCGCCTTTTATTCAGCTCTAGACTTGCAGTTGTTGCTCAATTTCTTGTTGAACCTAATCGCGGCGCGTCGGTATCACTCATGCACCTGGTCTCTTCGCTGGTATGCTTGAATACGTACATTCACCAGTGATATAACTATATCTATTGCTCTCTAAATAAGAAAGCTGATTATTCTTGCTCATGTTAAGCTCATCTGTATATTGACCGACGTGGACTCTCTTCTCGGGTTACGCGGTCGCACAGAGTCCATCACGAGTCGAGCACCGGGTTATGAAGATCTACGTGGTTATTTAAACAGGTTCGGTACAGATTCCCCCTCTTGCCAACACTTTCCAGGCCACGAATGACTTTCTCCCTTACATTTACAGGCAGACATCCGGAGAGACATCCATACATTTTCCTTGGACGAAAAAATCCTTCAGGTCTCCTTAACTCAGTTTGAATCATCGGTTGAGATATGTCTTGATCATCACTATGAACATCTCGGCACTCTCACCCTCCTCCTGGTCACAAATTCCGACCCTGCGTCAATATCTATCCTGTACCAAGTCCCGTTTCTTCATTGATGCCTTCTTTCTATCATCATAATCCAATCTATCAAGTATTCATAACAACGCATTTCCTCCTGTTTTTCCTTGATGGCAGCTCAAAGCTTACACAAAATAGGTTGAGTTTGCAGATTAATTGATTCAAAGGTATGTTTAGGTCGAACAGCAGACGGGACAATGAAAGAACTGCGTCATTTTACAGAACTTCTTAAAAGTTCTGCACTTCTTCACTTAAGGCATGACTATTGCAATCATCATAAGCATCGAATTAGCTTTTCTCTTTGTGAGCCAGGAGATTGTAATCTATCAGACGTTACAAAACTTGATAATTATTATAATAATATATTTCAGATACAATCTATTGTTCATGATAGTGCATACATAATGCTGCGCTGAAAAATCATTAGCAATTTCCTAAAATTTGATTTTAAAACTTTTCAACCTTAAAGGAAATCCGTGATTTTGCAGCATGGTAATGGATTCATATCAATGTATACTATGAATTCTGTATGTCAGCATACTACACATTGAGAGTGAGGACAACTCTAAAGTCTTTTTCAGTCTACAATTGAGCAGTCTTTACCAGATCTACTTTATTGGTATACAGGTTTAGTAAATATTCATCATTTTCTTGAATTTTGATCCATAGCTAACGTCTAATAGTCAAAGTTGTCTTAGTTTTTCCAAAGAAACATTCTGCCCTCCATTACTAGCTTTAGCACTAAATAACATTAAATGCAAAGTCTAGCCTTAAACACTTTTTTAAAAGAATAATTTTTACTTCGCATAATGGCCACTTAGATTCATGGATGTGTTTAAAACCAGAGCTGCAGCTATAGATTCGGAAAACTGACATTTGATTAAAAAAGTATATGAAAAGCTTTAATAGTTTAGGGACATCGGTAAAAAGGCTGATGACTCTATCGCAAGTGACCATTCTAGACTTGCTATTTGTTTTTTCGGAAACATGAAAAGAAGCCGGAATACTGGAACCATTTTCGAATGGTTAGAATCTTAAGATACATAATATGTTATATATTATTTAAATATTGAGAAGTTACTTTTCTTGTTTTATTAACGTGTAAATGGATTATTCTTAGTGTAGTGTGTGTGTGTGTGTGGATTTTCTTACCACATGCATCCTTTATTTTATAGTAGAAACAGAAAAATAAAAAAAAGATGGAATACTCACACCATTTTAAAAAATACGAAAAATTTATCGGAAAATTGCTTTCAAAAATAAAACAATAACAGTTGGAACTTTAAGATACATAATATATTATACATTATAAAAGTATTGAGAAGTTATTTCTCTTACTGATCACGGGTAATTGATAAACTGATAATTTTTAGTGTTGTGGTGTGTATGTGTGTGTGTATATGTGTGTGCAGATTTGCTTACAAATTGTATTCTTTATTTCGCAGCAGAAACAGACGAATGAAGAGGGCAATAAGTTTCAAGCAAAATTTTTTTGCACCTCAGAAACATTTAGTTCCTTGATACCATTTTGTTAATTAATCATTTGCAAGTTGTTTTTTAATCCAACGGAAAAGGACGTGCAGAGTAAGCACACATTTTTACAACAGCTGCTGAGTTTATAATTAAAGCAACAGTATGCCAAAAAGCGTGAGTACACTTAGGGGTGGGGGATGTTGATCTGTGCGAAAAGGAGGAGGAAGGGTATGGGTGGGGACGGGATTTTTACCAGCGGGTTATAAATATAAGGAATAATATATTAAACAAATGTAAATGCTATTTCACAAACTGCACGATTTTTTACCCATCAGCACAAGTTTGTATGACAGGAGTCATTGAACTGAATCTGCTCTAGAGGAAAATTTTTTACAGAGCCATTAATTTTTAGGAGTTCCTCATCATTACAGCTTTTTTCTAGCTTTACAATAGATTTCGATAATTCAACAATTCTCTTATTTCACCATGAGCCTTCATATAAGTCTAGCTCTAGGTATATGTACTAATAAACTACACCGATGAGCAAGAAATTGACTTGTGTGAAGTATACACTTATATTTTGTCAAACAGAGCTTCTATTTGTTCAACGGAACGTTCGTGGCAACGGCTAGCTAAACCATTCTTAGATATGCAGGAACATATCTGTCGCGAATTCACGCCCGATTTAGTCTGACGAGGGACTGAAAGCTCGAGATCATCTTATTGTGAACATGAAGTATACACAGGACAAACCAAAACCATCTATTTCAGATAGAATGGACTTATTTTCGATAACAATTATGAAGTTTAAGCTATAAATTGATTATCGGTTTTATTTTAAACTGAACACATAATTGCCCCACTCTTATTTAGAGACGTCGATTTAATGAATACTTTCAAAAAAAGATTAATTTTGATCAAAACTTTTGAATTTCATGTACATTTTTTTTATCCTTTTTGGGGCAAACACAGCCTGTCAACAGGACAGGGAGAATACACAAAACATAAACAGCGAAATAGACACCGGCCAAGAACTTGCTCAAACAACAATCACGGTAGATAACTTTATAACATCGACTACAACAAGAGGTTCACGCAAAATTAATGAATTAGAACACCAGGGATAGGCGACAGAACAATTATATTATCAAGAGGGATAAGTATATATAAAGAAGTAGGATAGTTACATAAAGAAGAAGACAGATAGATATGAGATGAACTAAATATAAATGTCCACGCACGCAGGCGCGACAATACAATGTAACCCGCTAAGCGTTACGAGATAAGAAAGTTTTTTTATTGCAGGGATGGAATGGAATAAAGTTTTCTTTTGATGCACAAAATATTATGAATGGATATATGATTGATTCCAAACATGTGTATGCATCATGTTATTGTGAAGAAAACTCATTTTTACTCCATGATAAGTTGTCAGTTGCCATTTGCGTTACACTTGATCAGAATCAAGCACACGTTTGGATGCTGTCTTGTTGCATTATGGACAAAAAAAAGCAGAAGGGATTGTTGTTTTTCCTTTTCACCCAAAAGAAAAATTGCTCACGGGACATATTTCATTTGGAATGCAAAAAATATATATACTTTTTACATCACTTTTGATGTATTCAACATCGTTTGGTTTCATCAGAAAAAGATGAAATTAACAATTATAGGGTTCACTCGGCCCTACACAATTAATTTTTTGGACGAATTGATAGGGATAATGATGTGTAGCTGTCTGTGAAATCTACTTGAATGTGGGATATTGAGATTGTGATTTGCTGACCCAAACTTTTTATGTGAATGATTGGATGCATGTATCTTCTACAGACGATCAGTATTATCAAAAGTATCCATTTTGAGATTATCTAACAATTAAGGGGTTTAATTAAAATCCTGTCAGTCTTAAAAGATAGATGAATATGTCAGAAATCTAAACAAGTTCAGCAACGTTTTCCTTTTTTTTTTTAACTGTCCCATGCTTCTTTTTTTTCATTTTTAAATCTTTGTCTCTTTTTAGTTCTCTCTTCTTCCTGTGTTTAGCTCTCTTTCTTTCCTCTTTCCATCTCTCCTCTCTTCTTTTTTTTTCTGCTATCTCTATTCATCCTTTTCTCTCTTTCTCAATCTCTCACTATCTCTCTCTCGTTCCTCTCTCTCTCTCTCTCTCTCTCTCTCTCTCTTTCTCTATTTCTCTCTCTCTCTCTCTCTCTCTCTCTCTCTCTCTCTCTCTCTCTCTCTCTCTCTTGTTTTGTTAGAACTGAGAGTTTGTTCATTCAATATTGCCTAGTGAAACAAAAAGAATATCATAACAGTTGATATATTTTCTTCTTCTATACGGTATTAAGACTACACAGAGAAGTTATGCCTTCCATGCAAAGGTCAAAGTGTTTTCCTATTTTCAGCTGCTGTAGGTTTGAGTGGAGAAACATGATGGCTTATGCCTGTTCTAGACAAGTTACCCAAAGAAGAAGAATTATACATTAGCTTTATATTGATGAATTAGATACACACTTTAAGTGAAATTCATAACTGCCCTTATAACTTAAATAGTAAACAAAATGCACCCTATTAGGGTGCAAATTGAATGATAGGGTATAGATTACCTTGTACTGGGACTTCGTGTGGTGTGAAATAACATGAAAATATTGATAAAATTAACACTCGTTGTAAAATGGCGCTGTTTTTATACCAGAATTTCAAAACGAAGGAAGTTCGGAAAGTAACCGGAAAATGATCAAAACTTTTGACCTGGTCAATACTTTAAACAGCGGTAAACAGCAATGTAGGAAAATTCATTGTACACTTGGTGCGCAAATTTCAGCACTATCAGTGAACGCACTGCTAAACAGCATTGATTTGAAAATGGTGCCCCCCATCGCATTGTGGTCAAAGCTGGAATAAGAGCTATTGTCCGTTTTCTGTTCGCGAAGGGAACAAAATGTTCCGTAATATACAGAGAAATAGTGGAAAACTACTGTGAATATGCAATACCGATGACCCAACTCTGTCAGTAGTGTTCTTGGTTCAAAGACGGCCGAACAAGTTTGCAAGATGAACCAAAGTCTGGACGCCCGAACACAGCAAACAATGACTGGAACATAGCTCGAGTTAATGAGCTCATCAAATTCGACAGCAGAGTGAAACTGAAAGAAATTTCTCTGAAATTTGACATTCCCAAAACGAATGTTTATGAAATAGTCCATGATAACCTTGGCTATCGCAAAGTTTCTGCCAGATGGATTCCCAAAATGTTGTCAGATGAGCATAAGTGCCAGAGAGTCGAAATCTCCCAAACCCTGCTGCACCAGTGACAACAAGGTGATGAAATTGTTGATGTGGGGCCTGGCGGGGACCATCGTGCCAGGAACAAGCTTCTTGAACACCTCATCACTGGAGATAAAACTTGATTACACCTGAGAAACCCGGAGACAAAACGCGACTCAATGACATGGACGCACCCGTCCACTCTTGTCACAAAAAAGTTCAAAGTCCAGCAATCGGTAAAAAAAAAATGTGATGGCCACCGTGTTTTGGGACTCACGTGGAATGATCTTTTTAGATATTCTGCCAAAAGTAGAGAGCGTCAATGCTGATCGATATTGTGAAACACTTGACCGGCTGAGACATGCTGTTCGACGCAAAAGACTTGGACTCTTGCGTAGAGGAGTTGTCGTTCAACAAGACAATGCAACCCCCAACGGCAAAACGCACAAAGGAATGGCTTGAACGTTACAGGTGGGACATTATTCCCCATCCAGCCCACAGTCTAGACCTTGCACTCTCAGACTTTCATCTATTTAGATCCTTAAAGCGCCACCTGGGAGGCAAAAAGTTTGAGGATGAAGATGAAGTCATTGGTGAAGTTCGCGATAGGTTTTCAAAGCTTGACGCAAACTTTTCACCCAGGGTACATACTCGCTTCTCCCACGGTGGCAGAAATGCATAGCTTTACACGGGGACTACATAGAAAAGTAGCCAATAAATTTATATTTCCCATGTGTAAGTTTCATGCTGATCAATCGAATACTTTTTGAGTAATTCCATTTTTTCGGTTCCTTTCCGAACTTCCGTATTTGCATTCTTGTTCTGATTTCAGCTAATGTAGGGCCATTTGAGAGCATTTTCGACTCTTTATCCCAAATTTATTTTTATTCAGGTTGAAGAAGTCCTTAAGTGATTGAATTCTCGTAATATCCGTGCCCCTGATATCCTCAGCTTTTTTCGTTTTTTTTTTAACCATGAGTTTTTTATAAAGGTGGAGTAGGAAACGCTTCGATATTGTACCCGCTGATTCCCCTCAAAAACAATATACAAAGCAATATTGATACACCAAAAGTCATATACGAGCGAACAAATCTATGCATTTGCAAGCAATTCTACTTTGGCCAATTAATGGGTTAATGTGTGTGTGTGGGACTTTTTGTGTAGATCTATGCGAATATGCTAAAGAATAGATACTTAGTTTGTTTTCAAATTTCAGATACCGTTTCAAATGCAGTTTTACTGCTGGTCCGACTGCAAAATCTCATAAAATAAAACGTGGCAATGGCACTGGTGTGTTTCTCCCCACCGCATCCTCAACTACCACACCATCCCCCTTTCTTTCACTGCCTTTGTACATCCTCCCTATTTCTCCTTCTTATCTTTTTCCCTCCATCCCAAGAGAGAAAAGCGCTGAAAAATCTAAGACAGGTGAGAAGACGCATACCGCACAAACACTGCCTATACGCGCATATCGCTCTTAAATCATTGATGAAACACGCTCGGGAAGAAATGCTAAAAGTTAAAGTATCTTTTAATGACAATTTTTAGAAAACTAATTTCTTGCATTTGCATAATTATCTTTCATTTTAATGCCTATTATTTTACTCTCTTTCTGAAGTAGATTAAGCATTTCTTGTAAAGAGAAAGTGCCTATCCAATCCATTATCACCGTTACACTAATGGGATCTCTAGTATAGATTAATAACAAAAACAATCACAACAAAGTATGCTCAAAATTTTAAGTCACTTCCAGCGAATGGTGTATGTTTTCCATGAAATATTCAAGGACATATAAGACGGGGAAAGGAAAGAGGTTTTCCCAGCATGTTCTAATGTGTGTAGTTTCAAAGACTTCTTTGATTTTTTGGACCAAGGAACTAATAAAATGCGAAAAAAAATTTTTTTTATCTAAAAAAGGGTTCCCAATCCAAAAAACAAGAAAGTAAAATGCACTCTTTCTCTCTAGAGAGGTGTAAAGTGACATCAAATCGGACTTGATTTGGTGCATTGGACACGACTTAGGAACCGGCCACGGATAAGAGACCTAGATATTTATAAGATAAACTCATGGATTATTCAACATAAATAAGACTGCTTTTTCCTCAGTTAATCCCGCACAATAGATATATTTCAGGTATGTTGTCATGCTCTACGGAACAAAAGAAGAGAAAAAAATATTTACAGTACGTATAATTTGTATAGTCAATCCTTCAGGATTATTTATCTAAAGTAAAATAACAGACCTTGATTGTATTCTGTATCAGAGATAAAACCTTTCACTGCACAAAAAAGAAATCCAAAGTATGAGTGGACAAAGCGTAGAAAATCGAGCCAACTGATCCTTGTGAAGCTCGTACGATTTTTGAAGTATTTAACTTTCGGTATGAATAGATTCAACGGTAGAGGGATGTTGAGGACATTCTCCCTGAGCCTAAGACGCCGATAGAGATGATAAAGTCTTCGAGGTTTTTCAGTTTAAGAAAAAAGGTTTTAGAAAGGGAAGATTATCCTCCGGGAGTTTTTTTTTTATTTATCTTTTGTTGGGTTCTCTACATTTCTTGAGTTATCGCGCAAACATTAAGGAATCGTCATCTCGAATATTTAGTAACGGAGGGATGTAGCGATTTGAACCTTTCAGCGCCTTCAATTCACATTGTTTTTAATACCGGTATCATAATTTTTTGGCGCGTGGACCTCACCACATTATGTTATTCATTCTTCATGTTATTCGAGTTCCGCGTATAAAACTGAAGCTCTAAATTCACCTTGGTTTTTTGTGGAGAAATCTTTCCAGTAATATCTTAATTCCCAGTTAAAAGCATCATTATCAGTGTTTCATACAATTTTACCTTCATATTTTCTTTTCAAATATTGTAAATTTTATCTATAAACATTTAAAATGAGTCACCCAATGATTTAATTAAAAGTAACTTCCCTGACATATTAATTATCCTATATATATTTCCATTCTATTACATTTCGGATAATGCGGTTTTGGGCAATGTAAATGAAGACGTCCTGCTAAAATGATTATCTATCGCAATGACGTTTGTGAGGAATATTTCTTTTCATAGATGTTCTGGAGAACCTTAGTTATATTTTTTTATTGTTTTCTGAGTACCATAGGCTTGCAAAGATTTCTGTTATTTTTTCTTTAAAGTTCCAAAAGTAAACCATCCACAGATTCGCATGGCATGTCTCCCTAGTGTACTTCACAAACATATTTCCCGCTTCTTCCATACTTCTCGTCATTTAGGCCATAATACCCGATAGCTATGCAGTCTTCGTTCTACCAGTTGTCCGGTTGAAACCATCTTCAGTTGATCTAATTTGCAGGCTTCTTGTCAATGTAAGTATAGAAACGGCCTTCAGACTTTTCATCAGTTATGACTATTAAAAAAAAGGTTTGTAGCCAGTGATGTAATTCGTGATGGATTGCAGAAACTTGTGTTCGTCTTCATTGTCAATATGCACAAGATATCCACGAAGCTTTTACCATGGCCATTCATTTTGGCTAGGTTGAAAGATTTATGTTGTCTACTTATGGAATACTTTCTGCGATTGTGAAATTTAAAATGATAGCCGACATAGCCTGTTGAAACAATAAAAATGTTAATGGATGTTGTGATAGAGTGCAAATACGAATAGTTGCATTGGTGCTCGGCAAAGAAAAAATAGTTTAGCAGCTTCGAGAGAAATGTTATAGAAAATTCCATACATTTCAAAAAAATGAATTGAATATTTTTAAGCAACTCAAAGAAATTTAAGGAAAAAAACCAGAAAGAAAAACTGATTTTACAATAATGTGAACTTTGGCATTCAGATGCTTCTCAGAGTTGTTCGGGCTCCAACTCGAGACAGAAATGTTCCTACACAGATTTTAGAATGGGTAAATTAGCCGTTGTGACTCCAACATTTCCATGGAATAGATAGGAGTTTCACAAAACTTTGGTGTCTATTCAATGACGTTGTACCTCTATAGATATATATACACTTCGATTTCGATGATGGCTTCGATCAAATAATTAAAGTAAGTGGAGTATTGAAGTCCTTCGCTCAACGAGACACTTAGAGACCACAGATATTGCTGTAATGGAGAGAAGCATCAGAGACAAATAAAGGACTACGATATTTTACTCCGCAGCAAAGACTTTGGATACAATATTAAAGAAAATGGGACGCTCTTTAAAAACAAGAGTAACAAAAATGAAAGGAGGTAAATTGTCGTTTTTAAGGAGGAGTGCTATTTTTTTTTAGCGCACGATCTGAAACTTTCAAGCCTTTTTATTTTTGAAGAGCAGGACTATGCGAACGGAAGTCTGAGCTATTTAATGTTGTGGGAATAACATTTTCAACAAACACAAAATATTTTAGAAAAATAGCCAACACTACGCGGGTTGGATTGCCTATGTGAAGAAACCTTTAATTTTTTTTGTGATAATTTCTATCAAACAAAAATAAGCACCTCATCCTGTTGGGTACTATTATTTTGTATCTATTCTACAAAGTACTGATATTCCATTTGAAGATCATATCTTGTTGGTGGAAAGCTACACTTCC
>BLXT01008455.1:347334-362335 GCA_019648995.1 Plakobranchus ocellatus
CTTTACCATGCAGATATGAGTGCGATTCTTCTGTCTCTTTTCAATAAGTTAACTTTGAGCCCGAAGTGATGTTGAATAATGTTTGGTTTAACATGTTTTAACAGTGAAGCCTAAGATTTCATACTTTGCTAATTGTACATATTTTGCATGACAGTCTGATATTTTGCGTTGTCTATTACTTTTTTTTTTTTTTTTTTTCGCATATTGTTTAAAACATATCAAAGATAACTATTTCACTGTGATTCATCGACTGGTTAATCTTTGGCAGTTCATCGCTTCTGAAAAACTAAAGCCTTTGCAATCTCTCTCTATCCCTTTCACACTATCTCTAATTCACTCCTCTGTCTCTCTCATTTCCTTCTTTTTCAGATTGGCCTTTTTAACTGTTTCTTTTTCTCATTTTTTTCTTCTTTGCTTGTTAGCATCGAATCAATATTAAAGCGTTCAGTGATAGATGATATAACTTTGATGCAAACATTCACTACTTTCTTAGAGGTTCTGATTCAGGTATATCACATGATAAGTTAAAAAGTAATAGTTGCATGCTTCCAAATATGCTTTTGTCTTTTTTCCACCTTCCCCTGTCTCAAAATTTAAAGCATAGTTAATTCTAGTTAAGCAATCAGAAAGGCAAAAATGTGGAAAATTTCAATAGGATAAAAAAACTCAACCAACTCAGAGGCGTACTTGTTTTGCAATCTTAATCAAATCAGCTTTAAATGGATCTTGAGAATACTTTCACCCATTAAGTGCAGATTTAAAGTGATTTCAGAATATTTTTTTAGTGTCACCATTTCGTAGCAAGGGCAAATGCAATAAAGGTACAATTGACATAATTATGAACTTTTCACATCCGAAGTCTCCCATAAACTTTTGGAAACTTGCAGCATTTGGTGCATCTTGCATATTTCTTCTTATCCGGGCTGATTCCCCCCCAAAAAAAAATCCTCATTTTGGGTAAGCACTAAACATTTCATGTCACAACACTGCAGGAGAAACAAAGTTCAAGTGATGCTGCAGACACAGATTGCATTAATCGATGTGTAGATGGATTCATTAAATTTATGACCATAGATCTTAGCCTGATGAAACACTAAACTCAATGTAAATTTTTGTATTACAAAATTTAGGCCCAATCTAGGATGCCTGGTAGGCAATTCTGAGTTATGGTGTGAAAAGAAAAAAAAAATTGTGCCCTAGATTTTAAGACACACTTAATTCACAAAACTTGATTGATTTGTTATTAGAGTTTAAATGACAATTTTGCTTCAGTTACTTTTTTTTTTTGTTGCCTTGAACCCCAGACTTACCAAACTGTAAGATAATTCCCAAATAGTGAACATGGACATCCCATAGCTTTATCTTTTTTTTTTTTTTTTTCTATCTTTCTGATTTAGAAGTTTGCTTTATTTTATTATTTTTTTTTTTTCGTTTAATTTTCCAGAGACAACGTAATCACATGTGTATGAGTGCCTGCCTTGCCGTACCCTGCTAAACTCCTGCCACTACGGCTAGATTTGTTTCCTCTCACCTGCACACAAAGACACTGGGATCTCTACCGTCTCTCTGCTTTGTGCTCATGAAACAACCTCACTGGCCAAATTATTATCACCATCATATTCATTACTGTCATTGTCATCTGCTTCATCATTGTATGTGGTAGGATATTTGCATTTGATTGCTCAGGCCGTTAAATAAGAACAAACTATTTGAGAAGTTTGGGGAATATGTTAATGCATATACCTTCATGAATATTTTTTTTTTGCTTTATATTCACCCCAATAGACCATCTGTTTTATGATATGCAGTTTTCTATATCTATTTTCCTTTGATTTATATATATATATTTTGTTTCAAGTAAGATAATGTAGGAACATTATTCCTTGTTTGTAAAAGGAAAAAGATTTGATATTTAAGATATTTTTTTTTTGTTGCTAAAGAAGAATTAATGCTGCATAATTATTTCAGTTGAAACCCTGATCAAGTATAGATATTTTTTGTTACTGTCACCCTTATTTTTGTGATTTTGTTATATTTTTACCTGTGGTTTTAAAATCAGTAAAATATCTTTCTAAATGCTTGTGATCACAAATTGATTTGCACAGTGAAGAAATAGCTGTGCCAAAAACATTACCTCTTCATCCAATCAAGTTGAAAGGCTAGTCCTCATTGCCTCTGATTCTATGTACATTGAATTGTGCTACTGACTTGAGTATGTGTGTATGAGTGATAGAGAGAGAGTGGGAGAGAGAATAACTTTCAAACATGTTATGGTAGGATTACTGAGCATGAGCGCATTTAAAAAATAGTTTACAAGCAGTTGTTTACTCTTGAGGAAATTTCACATTGTTCCATTTTGAAGAAACTAAATTATGCTTGTCTGTGTTGAATTGTCCTGTTCATTAGTTAAGACGGGTCCTAGGCTTTGATTTGTTTGTAGAGTTGAGTGCCAATGGTGCGCTACTACTAGTCAGATTTCAGGGCAAGTTCACAAGCTGTGAAGCCACCAGCACCTCCTTAGCCTTAGAGTGGTTTTTCATCTCGTTTTGTCCCTGAAGCTCAACAATTTAATCTCGTTTGTTTTCCCTTTGCTCTTGTGAAAATGCAGTTTTCAACTGGATAGAAGAGTTTTTAAAGGTTCAGGTTTTGCCATTCGAAAAGCAGACTTTTCTTTTGTAAACTCTCGACTGTTGTTATTTGGCTTTATATTTGCTGGCATCTCTGTGTGTGAATTGTGCCAAGTGTGTCCATGTACAGACTGAAGTACTTGCCCCAGAAAGAGTCACAAGTCTATTTTCATAGATTGTTTTACATGCAGGTGTTTTCATATTTAGATCCATTTAGGTTTTTTTGTTTGTTTTTTGCATACATGACTGCATTTTTCTGTCGCACAATTTCTTCAATATGTTAATAATGCTTATTCACTCTTGAATTGAGTAAATCCTGATTGCTGAACTCTCTTACTCTCTCTCTCTCTCTTTCTTTCTCTCTCTCTCTCTCTCTTTCTTTCTCTCGTTTTCTCTTTCTCTCTCTCTCTCTCTCTCTCTCTTTCTTTCTCTCGTTTTCTCTTTCTCTCTCTCTCTCTCTCTTTCTTTCTCTTGTTTTCTCTTTCTCTCTCTCTCTCTCTCTTTCTTTCTCTCGTTTTCTCTTTCTCTCTCTCTCTCTCTCTCTCTCTCTCTCTCTCTTTCTCTCTCTTGTTATAAGCGACTATATTTCCCTTTGATGTGTGCCTTGACCTCTCTAACCTAGTGAAGTGATAAAGTTCGTCCATCTCTTTTTTCCAGTATTTAAACACCCTTCATTGAAAAAAAAAAAAAAAATAGAGAGAGCGAGAAGAAATGTAAGAAAAAAAATGTACTCACAAATAATTTTTAACATTTCACAATACGAGATGCATGAATTATATGTATTTGCTATTTATGTTACATGCTTTTTTTATGGTACAAACCCAAATATTGACCAGTTTGAGTATTTATGCAACCATCAGGCTCTCCATCATCTTTTTTTCTCTTTTCTAAGAAAATGTATGAAGTGAATTTCTCTGGGAAAGTGGATGTTGTTGGCCCTTATTGAAAATTAAATAGCAAACTGGTTAAAACACTCTTGATTTTGATAGTCACATTGGTTGTCATGTTGCTCTTAACATGTCGTGTAAGAAAGGTTGGAAAAAAGATTGTATTATGCTAATATCTCGGTAGAGAATACCATATATCAGTTTCTCATACATTGGAGTAGACATTTTAGTTGATATCTTGGAGGGATGCCTTCTGGGAAAACGTTGAAAATATTGATCGCCAAAGCCATTTTGGCCTCAAAATAGTTTTTCCATTTGGTCATGGTACTTTTGCACCTTTTTTTTTCGGCTGTGTTGATGTTTTTCCAACATTTAATAATATTCTAAAATTGTGTAGGTCAGGTTTTGTAAACCTGGATTTCATGTCGGCCTAAGGAAGAAATCTTTGCGCCTTACAATGGCAATTCTTGAAAATTGTGAAATCTTGCCACTCATCGTTTGCAGTTTGTGAACTGACAAAAAATGTAAGTAAAATCTAGAATGTCTTGAACTGTTTTTGTGGCCCTGTCTTGGTAGAAATTTACAAAGACCAAGCCAAAATCATAATGACTATACCTTTTTGTGAGAGTTCCAAGTTTATAAAAACTCTTTCATTTTGTTTTTGGTATTGGACATTTTTTTAATATCTGCATTGCATCAGCATCTAAAATATATCTTAAGACGTCTTATCGAGTGGGATCAGGATGTCACTTTTTTGCTAATGTCAAAACCTTAGTATCTTGGCACAAAGTTTAAATATCTCCATCCAGTTTGTATCACACACAAGCTTTATAAAATGTATTTATCTGGCTGAATCGTTGATTTGAAATTTTCAAAATGTGATTTACATCACATAGAGACTGTGGTGGGACATGTGTAAGTTATCACCAATAATGTTGTCATGAAAGGCCCATTTTTTCTGCAACGAGTCTGGTTATGTTGATGTAAAAAGTTAATGTTATGTAAAACAGGGGTGGGGTTAGCCAATCTCTACTTTTTTTCCCCCTTACTGTGCCCATGAACTTTCTTTTATTAAAGGCAAAAATTTTTTCATTAATGCTAAACTCGATTCAGCACATCTTTGTATAGAGATTTCACTATATATATATATATTATCTGGTGAAACGTGATAAGAAGCATTCCACAATGACAGGTTAACTCCTGTTTTTATTCAGCTTTCAGTCAAGCATCTGAGATAAACTGAAGATACAAGTGATTTGTAATACAGTTGTAATTATGTTTTGATGTGAGTCCTCATCGGTCAGTTGTAATTATGTCTTGATGTGAGTCCTCATCGGTCAGTTGTAATTATGTCTTGATGTGAGTCCTCATCGGTCAGTTTTTAAATGCCTTTTTTAAAGACAATTTGTGTAAAAAAAAATGTTTAGTATCCTGGAATACAATCAACATTTGGGTATTCTATTTTCACCATTATTATCTCTCGCCCAGAATGTCGGTTCGACTACACCATTGATTGAAATATTCAACTTTCGAGAAGCCGCTCATTTGGGCTGAGCCAGAGACTTTATTTTTCTTTTGTAGTTGATGAGATTTTTATGGTGTTTAACACTTTTATCGTGTACTTTGATCACATTTAACAACTATTTTGTGTTTGCAGCTGTGCTTGAAATATCATCAAATCCCAAGATGTATAACCCAAGAACAAAACACTAAGAGATAAAGAGTTATTGCCACGCTAAACCTCCTATGAATTGATGTTGTATTTTTTTCCCCCCTTGTTTACATTCTTGAGCAAATGTGGTGCAGCCAAGTAAAGTCGGGTCATTAGATCAAATGTAGTTTATGAAAAACTTAACGTTTGTTTCTCTTTCAATTCATGTAAAAAAATTCATTGAAGTGGCCTGTGTAGCTGGTAAGGCAATACAGTCACACAGTTCATTAAAACTCATTTCAAACTCTGTCATACTGATGAATGTTCCAGGATTTGGTACAGGCACCTTTTTCTTGGGCGGATAAGAATAGTTGACAAGGAATTTTTTTTTCCTTTTAGCCTTAAATGAGTCAATTAATTGTATTTATACAGTGACAGATAAATGTAAGTTTTCTTCACAAGGAACTATATTGTTCGTGCTTTTGTTTTTCCAACCACAAGGCATTTTCTTGTTGTTTTTCATAAGATGTGAAGTCCTACAGTATTTTTTTTTTCTTTCTTGTATGACACTTTGAATGAGGATAAAATTTGTGTGTTGTACTTATTTTCTTTTTTGCTGTAATCTGTACAACCTCAACTTTCAGCCACTATGACCTGTCTTGCAGACTAATCTAAATATCACATGCCAATGGATGCAGGTGTAGCAAACCTCTGAAGTCTTTGCACACAAAGAAGATAATGTACTTCAGAGGTTTGATACACCCGCCATCGATACGGTAATGTGAATCATCAGGGCTTTCCAAAACTTTTTTTTTCAAAGCTTTGCAAAAGGGAAAACTGGATGCAAACATTCATATTTTTTAACAATGTATTTTAAAGATTAAAAAATGTGTTTAGAAAACATTTCTCACAAAGCCTTAATATGCAGCATCAGACTTGGTGAGGCAAACCTTCAAGATGTTAGTTCTTTTCGATTGGAGGGACTTGGCATGTAATAAAGACTGATTAATGTATATATATATATGTGTGATAAAATTAAGGTCTGAATGGCATTTCAGGCTACATTGTTTCAATTTCTGTTGTTGATACTATTTTTTTCTGATTTTTAAAAAAGACTGAGGACCAGTATACCTCCTATTTTACTACAGCTCATGTACCATTTTAACACTTTGTCTGTGACATGTGAAACAGTTCTTAATTTGGAAATCCATTTTGGTGTGCTGATTTGTAGCATTTGGAATTGTTAGGTCTGCTCCGTGTTTACTATGGGTGGACTGCTGTTGCAGCCATTTTTTTTTTTAATCACTGTCAGCATCAAAACTATTTTTCTTGTACTGATGGCCCCACAACAAAAATGATATTGTTTGTGATCAGGTTAACAGAGGCTCACAAATTTTGCCTTGTGTCATGCGCACAACTTTATGTGGACCATGAGGGGATTTTTTTTTTTGTTCCATTTGATTTGAACAAGTTAATATGAAATGGTCACATTGCATGTAGTTGAAAAATGTTTGGATATGTTCATCATTGTCCAGTTTTTCCCTTTAAACTAAAGCCAGGCATGTACTGTCAAAAAACCACGGAGGCCCCAACCATTTGAGCCTGACTTTTACAATATGTTAGCATTTTGAATCTTGCATTTTGCTCTCAATTCATTATTGCGTTTTCAGATTTTGTATTACTGTCTAACCTGTATCACTTTTGTTATAATAGAATTCCTTCAAACCAAAAACAATTTGAAGGGTCAGACTGCTAGTCTAGTCTTTAGCTTGTAATCCTTTCAACAGAAAATCTGCATAAATCAAAGTAAAAGTCAGGAACCGGTACAGTTCGGTTTAAAAGAATTTCATTGTAGGAAGTTTTGTGTGTGTTTGCACGCTTTTTTGTTTGTTTGTTTTTTGTTGTTTTTTTTTAGTTTTTTGAGTGTGGGATAAACTTGACGCTTGCTTGCTTGCGATCAATTTGTGAGGGTTCAGGGGCATTTTGTACTGCTCGCCCGCTCTGCAGTGATGAGTGGCTTCTCTTTATTTTTTTTTTTTTGTAAATGAAACTTTTGCACAGGTCTGTGAATTTTCACTTTGTAGTTTTTGATTGTGCTTTTATCATTCATCATAATTTTGTTTTTTGCATAAAACTTTCAAAATGCTGCTTTTGTTTTTTAGGCTCTAAAAATCATTTTAGATGTGTTTGTCTGATGAATTTCTTTTTTTTTTTTTTTTTTGATTTCGCTAAGTTTCATGAAAGATGTTACAGTAGTCTCCTGTATCTGTTTTTTAGGGGAAGTAAAACTCTTGAGCATCTTTTCTGAACTTTGGCCTCTAGAAATCATGGAGTTGTGTCTTTTATCTTATTTAGTAGACAATTTTCTCTACAAGCTGTGTGTGCAACATGAGTTGTTTTGTGGCAAAAATATGTGAAACAAATATTTTGTGTGATTGTCAGAAGTATCTTTTTTTTACATCCAAGTTTTGTTAATCTTTAGGAGGAGTCTTGCAATGGTTGACACTATTCAAAATATGTCAAGATCCTGAGGAAGCATGAAACGGTTTTTTCAATGTGTCACAGACACCAGAAATAAAAGGTTGATAATACCTCTGATGTAGGACGTTGAGTTCTTTAGATCTATATAGACCTAGCTGGAAGAATAACGGAACTCTGGAGATTGTGTGAAGAACTAAAAAAACTGAGTTTATTTAACTCAACAGCAGGAAATCAAATCAAACAATATTCACATAGGCCGTCGATAAGAAAACTAGATCTAGCTCTAAAAATCTACATAATCGCTATACAATGATCTTACTGCAATCTCTATAATCTCTGTGATCTCTAAAAACTCTGAGTACTCTCTCTATGAACTTTCTGCCTACTCTGTGTCTTCTCTGTGTGATCTCTGTGTGATACTGGTATATCTCTGTGTCTCCCTTTCACCAATCTTCTCCCGGTATTTATACCTTTTTCAAAAGAAAACTCTACAAATTTCTGGAAATCTATCCCATAATGCAAGCGTAGAATGTTCGAAAATATAGATCTAAAACATTACATCATAATCCTAAAATAACATAAAAGCAGTCTTCAAAAAGACATTAGGAAAAACCCCTGGGCTAAAAATAGAACATGAGTCACGTTCGTTTACGTAATGAATTCTCCTTCGCTTTGCATAAATTAACTCCCCTAAACTGGTTCTTTCTAGAACTCTCGAGTTGACGTGCGTTCAATAATAAACCCTAAGTCTAGTTTTTGTTACACAATGGTCATTTTTCCCATGGACCATCTCATTTTGCAGCAAGCCTACATAGATTAGATTAAAAGTAAAGTTGGTCCCACGCTTAGTCCAAGCATCAGGGAACCAGGAGTAGGATCCTGATTGTTCTCCGCTTACGGCATTATGAGATAGTTTGCCATTGCTTTCCTCGCCACCTTTACTTTCGCAGGGTCTTAAGAGACCTAGCTACCCATTCAGTGCTGGGTGGACACAGAGGAGCATTGAAAAACTTGACTTGGCCTGGACTGGGATTCAAACCTTGGACCTCTGACTTGGTAGCGGACTGCCCTACCAGATGAGCTACTGCTCCTCCAGTAGATTAGATATGTGCTGCATTTCTTTTTGTGCCCTTATTTAGTTATCTTTAACAATCCACACTACAAAACTGCCTTAGCCAAATAAAAGCAGCATCGTTCATAAACTTAACACAGGCAATACTGCTGCACGTTTGGCCAAGTTAGAAAATGAAGCTGTCGGTCAGAATTTAATTAGATAGCTTCTAGTCTCAACTCTGGCTGGTTTAAAGTTAATCCAGACTGAAAATAAGAGAAAACTTTCTTCAAAGAACTTTTCTGTCATAAGGCAAAATGATTTTACACCTGTTCTAATGAGTTGGATTTGGCTAAGAAGGCTTTTGAGAAAAAGAAAAAAGATTTTGAAATGTTTCTCCGTTCTTCCTTTTTAAATGTTTTGTATTAAGAACTTCTTGAATGACTTAGCCCAGAATGAGAATATGTGGTTTTCAGTTTCTATGATCACAAATGTAACAGAATGCGGTTCCTGGTTATGTCAGGGGCCACACACAAACACACACACACATTATAACTTATTTGTACTGGAGGTCTCAGTACACTCACTGTTCATCAATCATTTACTTTACTCACAGCTTTGTTTTTTGTTTTTTTTTATCTCCATTGCAATTTCTCTTTAGATTTTATTAGATGTAAGAAAGAAAAGTTGAAAAAATGTTTCTATTTCTTCTTCCCTCTGCATGTTTGTATGTGTGTGTGTGTCATTAGTTTGTGCCAATGCAGAAATCAATGCAATGCAATTTGCACCTCTTTATTATTTACATGTACAATGTTTATGCTTCCTTGAAGTTTGTATATAATTAGGATTTTTTTTTTTTGTTCCAATACTCCATACTTGTGCAAGTTATTTTACTCATTTTAGCAGTGCAAGCCTAGGGCTTGATCACTTGTGTGTTATTTTACATTTTATCCTCATGATCTGTCTTGCAACCAGTCTTATTCTTTCCTGCAGACAGAAATTGGATGTTTTCAGACAGACAAGTTTTATACATCCTTTTTTTTTTTTGTCTTTGCCTTCTCATAATATGTGAGTAAATGAATAGGAATCTCCTATTTTCCATGGCTAGAAATATAACTTTCCGATTGATAAATGGAAAAGTAAAAGAAAAGATAGTTAATTTTTAAATGAGCAGCGACCAGTCGATGTCTGCTTGTTTTTTTGTTTTGTTTTGTTTTTTTTGTTATTTGGGCTTATACTTTATAGCTTTTCAACTACAAGTTGATCTCTAGTGTTTCGGCCCCATTCAGAAAAGGGCGCCAGTGGATGGCTTGAATATAAAAAACGAGGCAGAAATCTCCTTGCATATTTCAGCCATCCTGCTATTCTTCCCTAAAACCCACTATGGAAATCATTCATAAATTATGCTGACACTGCCCTGTTGGTGTAATGCTCCACTGTGTGTAGTGTTCAGCAGTCATTCGATGGTCTTGGGCACAAAACCCTTCAACTCTAGAGAGACTAATTTTACAGGAGGAGGAAAAAATTGATTATCTCGAACAAAATGAAAGGTCTTAGAAGGTTTGGTCAAAAGACTATTTAACATATTTTAATGGGTTTCTGAGTTGTGATATATTCATTAGTGATGCTTTATGTGTTTTTCTACCAGTCAAAAGCAAAGTCCCATTAGTGGGAAATTCCAGAGTTATTTGTTTTTTTTAAGCCTTTTCACACTCCCCTGGTGTCATCCCTTTTGGCTTACGTGCTCCAGACTGGTTGCAAGACATATCATTATTATGCATTGTCTCTATAAATATTATTATACGCGTATTATATTGTGTACAACTCATAATATCAATGCAATGACTCTTTCAAAACTATTCATCTATTGACAAAAATGTGTTACCAATATGAAGTCTTTGAATGGATAGCATGAATGTGCAATAATAGATTTTTGCTTTTTGTTTTTTTAATCCATTATTACAAAAAGAAAATAAGGGAAAATATGGAAATAGAAACATAAAGCCAAACTCCTGTTTATTTTAAATATTTTACATTATGCACAGTTTGTGTACAGTACAGTTGAAAGCCTATTTTTTTTTTTTCATTTCAGTTGTTGAATAGCTTTTATTATTTTGCTTGTGTTCGCTTCAGTCAAATTTTACAAATGCTGCTGGTTTTTTTCTTTCCATTTAACTAATTCATATTCAGTTGTATTTTTTTTTTTTTTTGTGCATCTCTTGTAGGAAAGTGTTTAAATATTGTATGGGTCTATCTCAGCCCTGGCGGCTCAAAATTGGCATAATTTAGACTTAAAAGGGTTGATGAGTAAACAAAGTCTTCTATTTGCCCAAACATTGTATGATCTGTAAGAAATGAAGACAGCTCTCACAGATACATTTGCTCTGATGTTATCAAAACGCAAGTTGTGTAAGGCCTAGTTGTGCACATCACGCATCTGCAATCTCGAAATTGTTGTGGGTTTTTTGGACTGGTGGTAAGTTCTGAGGCTTTTAGTTTGATAGCTAGGTATGCCACGTAGAGAATAGGATGAGGTATCACCTACTTTGTTGCCTGGGAGGTGCAAATGTGATCACTGTTAGAATGCTGCTGCTGTTATTGTTATTTTGCATGTTGAGAGGAAAATAGTTGCCAGCCAGAGATTATATACTAACAGAATGGAATAATATCAAAATACTTCAAAATGTTTTACCTTTATTTTATAGCCTCATCAGTTGCAAGTGTCAGCTCAGCTTGTGAAGGGGGGGGCACTTTGCTTTGCTTTTGAAGAGTACAGTTTCTCAACTAGATCTTTTTTTTTTGTTGTTATTTATTTTTGTGCCTCAAGAAAGTCTGACATTGAATATTTGAGAGCCTGTCTCTGAGAAAATAATCCAGAATTCTAACTTATTACTTTATTGCAGAATTTCGTTCTTAAAATCGTATTTGAATTTTTCTTTGTTAATTTGTGGGGGGGAGGGGGTGGTTATATTCCTGTAGGCAAATGTAATGGGGAAACTAGGTACTCACAAATGAGAAGTACATGAATAAATTTTTTTTTTTTTTGGGGGGTTGACTGTGGATAAAAATTCAATATTGTTTGATGTACCTGACTAACAAAATGTGTTTATCTTTTTTATCTTGTATTCACAAGAGTTATGAATGCTGGCTTCAATAAAGGAAAACTCTATCTGTAATCTTGGATTGTGTTAGTTGGTTTGTCTTTTTCCATTGTCAATTTGTTAGAATAAGCAATTTTTAACAATTGCGCTGACATTAATAAGTGCAGACATATATATTTTATAATGTTATGTGACATACATATTTAGTTACTACAGTAAGTTCTTTGTTGTTTATTTAAAATAAATACAGAAGAGACACTTCCCACTTCTCAGCTCAAAATAATGTAGGCGTCTGAATTTATTTGTAATATCCAATGAAAAAAAAGCTAAAAAAAAAAAAAAATTATTTTGTAATCTTATTATAATAGAGCTAAGTTCAAACGTGTAATGCCTATACAAACTTTTGAGGGGCGTCAATAAAATCCACAAAAATATAGATATGTTACTGTAGATCATGCCATTTTATGGGGGCATGTTTTAAAATTCCAAAGTTGTTTTACTGACTTACAAAACAACATTTTATAACCCTGGTTCAATCTTATTAGGCATGTGAAACAATATACTGCAGTAGACATTTTAATCAGCCACACATCTGGTGATGTCATGTTTTTCTGCGTGAACTCTCACGAGGCTCCATCAGGGTTGATTTGTAATAAATACATTTTTAGAATTCCATATCGAACTATCCTGGAAAGTAGATTACTTTCGCCCATTTTGTTACTAAATAATCTCGTCTTTTGGGTGTCGATAACCAAAAAAATTAAAAAAAAGATGACATTTATAGATAGAATCTGGCAAATAAACCATACCTTGTGTGATGTTGTGCTGTCTTTTTTTTTCAAGGTGAACCAGATAATAATGATAGAAATATATTCGAAAACACCTGAGTTTCAATCCCTGCTTGTATCTCTGAGCCGTTTATTTTAAAATGCGATCTCAGAGAGCCGAAGTTTCATCTTTACTACAATCATGCTTCACCTTTACTCATACCACAGCATTGTAAGGATAGGATCTTTGAATATCAATCGTCACCTTATTATTACTTTATGCTATCTCCACATTTCCTTGTTTGGAGAAAATCACGTGTAAAGTTTGGAAACCAGTGTTATCAAAATGCTAAAGTCACGTTATAACTTGCCTTTTTCTCCATGTATGAATTTCTTTCGGCAATGATACCTCTAAGATATATAAAATAGGATTAGTTATTGCCCTTTGTGTAAATAAGTCCGTTTAAACAAAAAATGGAGATGGCATAAGGTAATTCTGAGGTGACGCCATATCTATGGCTCAACGTTCAAAAACATTTAAGAGAAAATCAGTCTTCACAAAAAAAAAAGCCGCAACAATTAATATGATCTACTCTATCCCACTACGCTCTGCCAAAAACACTTTCTTCCTACCCTTTATTTAAATAGACTGCGGGAGAGGGAAGCGACACTTAATCATACTGAATGTTGGGATTGAGGGAAGAGGCATCTGATATGATTGCTGTGTATGGTACATGTATCGTCGTAAGAATGAGACAACTTTTAGAGGTCTAAATTGAATTATTCTGAAAAGGAGATAAATTTGGCTTATTAATCTATGTCACAAAATATTCTCGGGGCAAAATTCACAATTTATCTTATGCATGGGCAAGAAGTATCTGAAACATTGAAAAAAAAAATTGTTATATTAATAAAATAAATGTTTGTGGGCTTCTAGAACTTTGAGCTGAAATGGCCGCATACACTCATAGTTATGCTTCTGTACGAGAATTTTTCCCCTCAACTTAAAATAAATTATGTCCTTGCTTCTATTTTGTCTTCGCCTCTCTGCACTTGGCTCCTATTTGCTGGGTGCTTTTTTTGTGCGCACTTCCAATGCTCTTAGAGGTTTCCCCATTTGGGTTTTCAAAAAATCACATTAAGCATTGTTTACTTTACAAGCAATCACTGAAAAAAGTTTTTATCACAAGCAGGACGCATTCATGTGGTGTGAAAATCTGTATGTGTTGATACTCACACGAAAGAGAAAACTATAATAGGAAAAGGTAATTGGAGTTGAGTGAATGTCAAAATGATGTTTTTCATAACTTTTCCCTTGCAGCCTTCACATCATCCTAACTATACTGGCCATATTAACATTTCTCCTTTCATCTTGTCTAGTTGTGTACGTTGGCTAGCGAGGATCTTGATAATGATACCTCCTGATGATGGCAGAGATCCAGACTCAGGGCGCTGGCCTTTGGCTGAATTCCAACTCACTGTCCATAAACCAACAATTCTGCATTCTTTGTACAGACCCGGAGCAGGGGAACGAAACAATTGAGCAACCGTTTGTAGTAAACTGTAGATTGCCAGCCAGATACATGTAATAGACTTATTGGTCACTGAGGCATCCAATATACTTAGCATCAAATTAGAAAAAAATCTTTACAGAGCTCACAGAGATAACATTATTGTAACCTTGAATGTTGACGTCATTTTATGCCTTTTGTGCAATGAGTTGATTACATGACGTTGAAATCCTAAGAGACAGTAAGCTATTGCGTCTATCTTAGCTAAAGTTGCTGAGAGGAGTAGACTCTGTTATTTTGCTCCATGCCAGAACATAAAGCCATTTTTGTGTTGCAGGGCAATACAATTACAACCTTTTGGTGCCAATGATTTAAGGTCTCTCACATTCGTTTATTAATATATGAAGAGAGCACAACAATTTTGTTAGGAAATATAAAGGAAAAAATAGATAAATATTACAGCTCATGTCAATTATTAATATGCAGAGCTGTGCTGCAGCGCACACTGTTTTACTGTTGACTGCCTTTGCAATTTTCTAATTTTCTGCACTATTTGAATATCACGTTGTTTTTTGTTTTTTGTTTTGTTTTGTTTTGTTTTATTTTCCTTTATACTGGGCTGTTTTAAACCTTTGAAATGTTTCGTTTTTTGTTGTTGTTGTTTTTTTATAATATTTCCAGATTCTTGAATACTGGTAGTCCATTAATTTCTCATTAATTTGTTTACTTCGATGCTCTTTGAGTTAAAAGAAAAAAAAAATAGGAATAGATTGGTAATAAAAGAAAAGTGAGAGGCTCTGCAAAGTGCCAGCGAATAAGTTCCCATGAGGAACAGGCTTGTTGTTGGTAACATTATTGTACAAATCCCTGGGGTTTTTTTTTTGTTTTTTTTTTGTCTTTTCTGCTACCTCTCTCTCTCTCTCTC
>BLXT01008455.1:389468-407704 GCA_019648995.1 Plakobranchus ocellatus
TCCCTGAGATCTGCAGGGACTCTTCTGTTCACGGTTTCAAGCCCTGCCACCGGCGCCCTGGCCTGACGGAGGGCCTGAAAGCCTGAGATCACCTTGTTGTGGACTGGCTATATACATAAACCAAACCTCTATCTGAGTCTTTATTTCACTGGGTCTTGTTTGGGTTTTTTTGTATAGCTAGACCACAACAACGTGATCTCAGGTTTTCAGCCCTTCATCAAACCAGGGCTCCGGTGGCAGGGCTCGAATTGAAGGGTCCCTGCAGATCTGAGGGCGGACTCGCTAGTCACTGTGCCATCGATGCCCCTTTTTCGGAATCATACCCATACCTCTCCTTTCCTTGATGCTACCTGTTCTCAGTCCTGTCCCAGCTAATTGCTTAATATTCTTTTTTCATTTTCCCTCACCCGACTTTTGTCCAGTGCACCAGGTGAGCCTCCAGGACTGGGAGAAGATGTGGTCAAACCTCCTGCCGGGCTGTATGGGCATTGGGAATTTCCCTGTGTGGCTGAGGCTGCTGCCCAAGACACTGTTCCAGATGATAGACAGAAACAGTGAGTTCTGGGCCTGGGAGGTAGAAGGGGGAGGGGGGATGGAGACATAATCAAGGGTGAGGGGTAATGAAGAAGAGAAAGATTGAGAAATGAAAAGAGATAGAAAAAAAATGAGGAAAAGACAGGGATGTTTTAAGGAAACGAAAGAGAAAGAAGGGAAGAGAGGTGCAGATATTTACGGTAAAGAGTAGAGAAAAACTGAGAGAAAGAGAGGGAAGGAAAGAAAGAGAGAGAAGATAAGACTGGGATAGATAAAGAAGGGGAGAGCAATACAGATGTGCTAGTAGAGAAATAGATTGGAAGAGATAGAGAAAGACAGAAAGTCGCACAGAGAGAGAGAAAGAGAGTGATACCAGCACGAGAATGAGAATTCCAAGCCTTGCAGAAAACTATGTGAACTCTTATTTCATTCTTATTGAATGTATGAAATTTCCTCAGGCCCTGGTTATCCACTATTATCATATATTGAATATTTCATCAATGCCCTTGCAGTGTTTATTAAGCTTACATGTCTATGATGTGAACATAAAACCTCAATCTTTATAATGGTTAAATGACTCAACCTTAGTACATTCTGTTATCTTTCCTCTGCTTCACAATAATCTCTATCTGCTGGTCACTACTGTCTTAACACTGTGCCTTATCTCATCTGTGTTGCAGATGATGAGAAAGTTGGTGTGAATGAATTGGCCGCTTTCTACACTGAGATGGTCAACATCCCACCAGACCTGGCCCAGACCAGGGCAGCTTACGCTTTTGACCAGATGACCGATGTAAGTTTTAAGTCCAGTGTGAAGGTGACTGATGTAAGTGTAATGTCCAGTGGTTAGGTTACTGAGAGAGCAGAGTTTTACTTAGATCTAGAGATTAATTGAACAGCCAAGTCTTTGCTTATCTGCAGAGCTTCTGCTTGAGTAAAGCATTTCTAAAGTCAAGGATTGGGACAGTTTAGGCTTTGCTTAAAACCATCACTGGTAAATACAAAAAAGAAAACTACTCTGCAACAAATCAAAACATCTTGTTTCTTGTAGTTCTAGCAGTCTGACTCTCTACGCTAATACTATTTTGCTTTAATTTGGTAAAGAATGAAAACGTTTTTCCTCCTCCTGTTTTCCTCTTTTGGTTTACATTTCATAGTTTTGTATCACTTTGCTTCCTCTTGAAAAGAGCTGTAAGAAAGGGGGTTAAAATTTATTTTTTTTATTTTGTGAGAAGTGAAATTGTCCTTTTATGGCAATATTCTTTTACATTATGTTACAATTTTTGCAATTACTACTGCTGTGGATATATTATTCTTAAATAACAGATTGCAGTATAACAGCAATTCATGTTGATTTCTGGTATACAAAACATAACTTTCTGCACAAATCCAATTCTTACCTTTTTTTTTTTTTTGGTTTATTTATGGATTTTGTGAGCTTTGGTTATAAAAAAAAATTGGAATTTGTGTATGATCCTTATCACTTTGTGAGGACAAGTTTTATTCAAGATCTTATCTATGGCCTGATGGAGGGCTATATTTTGAAAATAAACAGTTACAGTAAACAAAACTAGATACTGGAAAGCTCTGACTTTCTTTAGGTTCAATCAGTCGGTCAGTTTATAATTTGTTCCTCTAAATTGCTATTCCTTATTTTTACTCATATATGTGGAACCATTGTAGTGTAGCAGTAAAAACTTTCATAAATAAGCAATTTCATCCTTCTGCTGTGGCTTTTATCACATTAAATATTCCCTCATGTTCAAAATTCTTTAATTCTTTGTCTTTACACATCTCCTAAACCTTTAACAAATTTGTGATGCTTTCCATTTTTGAACTATCCACCATGCCATGCATACAGTACGGGCACTATCCATTGGATCTGACCAGCTATGAGATGATCTTCTCTAATTTCTTGATCGGCCGGACACCATTTGGGCCAGGTCGACACATCTTTGGCTGTTTTGAACACAGTGTGAAATCTTTCAAGGTTAGAGACCAGAAAAGGAAAAGATTTCTTCTTCTTTTGGTTTTTTTTTTCTCCTAGTTTATAAATTTTTGTTTTCTTCTGTTTTTTCTTTCATGAAAGCCTATCTATCAAATTATATAAATTCATGTCTGTGTATAAAAGTGATTGACAAGGCTCAGCTGAATTTCCTGACTCATGTACAGGCTTATCTCTCTTTCTCTCTCTCTCTCTCTCTCTCTCTCTCTCTCTCCCTCCCTCCCTCTCTCTCTATCCCTCCCTTTCCCTCCCTCCCTCTTCCACTCTTTCAATCTACATCAATATGAAAAGTTAGCTAAGGCAATGAATTCATCAATGAATCAACCATCAAATCATCGATCAATCAAAAAAATGATGAGACCTCGAATCAAGTAGTTCATCAACCTTTCAATTAAAAATCATTCAACCGTCCATTCAAAATTACTGAGCAACAAATAGCTTCACAAATGACTACTAATAAACACATTAGTAGGAAGTCACTAAATGAATCATTCAATAAATTGTAACAATCTTGTCTTTTGTCTCCACAGTTGATCCAGACTCCTGAAGATGAAGACGAGGAGAATGCGTCTAATCAAAGCCAGCCTCAGGGGAGAAGATCAAGTACTGACAGAACCCCAGTGGCCAACGTTCCCTACTCTAAACCAAAACCCATGCGCCAGGGTTCGTCCAGGGCTCTCGTCTCATAGGGAGGGAGAGAGAAGAGATGGAAGGGATAAGATAGCAAAAGGAATCTGTAGAAAAGATAGAGGATGATTCAAAATAGATGGAGGAAGTAGCATAATAAGAGCCTTATGAGGAGAGAGAGGGATAGAGAGAGTAAGTAGAAAAGACTGTAGGAGTTATAGAGGATGATGCAGAGAGTAGAGTTAAGTGATAAGTAGATAAACAGAGAATCCAAAACAGATAAATGAGCTGCAAAATAGATATAGAATGGGTGCAAAGAAGTTGCATAGAGCAGTTAGCAGAGGTGCTAGTAAGCAATACCCAGTGAAGGGTATGTTTTTCAGGTATAGGATAGTCTAACAATAGGGCAAGAAATCCGTAAAGGGACAAAGAAAAATTCATTGGGTTAAATGTTTAGAAAATTAGAGGATGGAGAATGTAAATATTAACACGAGGCACAGAAGATTTGATAGCGAAAACAGCGGAGTGGATTGATAAAAGAGGAGATGGAATGGAATGATTAGGGAATAAAATATACTAAAATCAGAGGTGGTGTGAAAGGTTAATTATCACAAGATGCATTTATTAATAGATGGCATACAGTCTTTTCTTTAATTGGCCAATGTAGATAGACTAAGCAAATTCAATACAAACTTGCACCAAAAAAAAAAAAAATGGTAATAATACGATCATTTGGAGTCCACTGTGAGGTGATGAGATTTAAATAAAATGTAGCATGAATAGTTTACCCTCACAAATCAGATCTGGTTTTGGGCCTGCTGTGCATTATATTGTCCAAAGTACTGAAATTATCGTTTGATGAAACAAACAAGACAAAAAAAAAAAAAAAAACGCTTCCCCCTCCCTCTTTAAAAGAATCTTGTGATCAATAACAAAAGCTATTACAGTTTTGTAGTCTTCACCAAAAAAATTAAGCTTATATGGAAAAAATGAATTTCTTATTTATTTTGTTTTTTTTAATGAAATGATACATTTACAAACAGTATTGTTTTGTTTAGTAAGAAGGATCTCGTTTGTGCTTATTGAATTCCTGATCTTGTTTAATTTTTCTTTGTCTCCTCAAAATTTCATAAATTTGATATGAAATTGTTCTTTAGAAGATCATGTACTAGTCAGTTTGATCTAAAGATCCAGATTTATCTCACATCGATGGACTGCTTGACTGAAAATAAAAATCAAGCACCACTAAGTATTTTGCTTTAGTTTGCAGATCACCCAAACCATGTTCTTGTTATTGGGGTATCTAAATTAAAATATTGTGATTTTGACTACAGGGTCAAATTTGACTCCAAACTGGTATCAAAAACTTCCTTATGTGACCCACTATTGACCTTTATATGGATATGCAAAGGTTGCATTCAATTATTACACTTCAACAGCATTTTGGAAATAGACTCCCAATTCTATGTTTTGATCTCAATAGTGTGTGAATATCAGATCTTAATTTCATCTCAATCAGTTTGTCTTAAGATCTTGATCTGACTGACTAACTAGTGTATGGTGCAATTTGCAACCACCTTGAGTCTCAGTGAATTTTTTTTTGTATTTTTTTTTTTTTTGACTGATCTCTGCAGACGAATTTGTTTTTCCTGCCATGTGAAACTTCAATCTGAATTACAAGGTAGATAACTCAAGTCTTGGAGCCAATTCAAATTTGTTTGGTAGTTGAAAATGGTTGTACTAGACAGGCAGGCATTTATCAACTATTTAAATGCACTCACTTTGACAAAAATAACTTAAGCACAATAAGAAAAAAAGAAAAACATGGAGATGTAATGTGTGTTTAGATCTTGGAAAATGTCACATAGAATCGATGATTCACTTGGACTGGGCTTAAGGCATTCCGTCATATTCTGATTATAAAAACAAATAATTTTGTGCTGTATGTGTACAAAATATAAGCAGCAAAGATATATATTTTGTCTGTGTCTCTGTTTTGTTTGAGTTTTTTCTCAAATTTATTCATATAGTTGCATTTCATCCCAAAGCAATGAGTCATTGAGCATAAAGAAGCATTTGGTTTACATTTAATATTTACAGTCCTAATTCTTACCTTGTTTTATTAACTTATACTGGATTTAATTTGTTTTGTTGCCAGGTCATGAGCTAAAATGAATAAGGTAGTATCTCCAATTTTATTGTATTTCATATCATTTACCATAGTTTGCAAAACCAGAGTTTCTGTGCAACTACCTAAGACTAACTAGGTCCTGTCTCTATCTGTAGTGTATATATACTTTAGAACTTTATTCATCTAAGCTTGCGACAGGGTCAAAATTCTGTGCAACAATGTATGTACATACCAGCTACTTATGTTCATTTTTTTTTTTATTATGAACCTTACAGCATTCACATGTCTATCGCAAGTCATTTGAGTTGTGCATATTTGATGGGGTGTTTATATATTTCATGTACATAGTTATAAGGTTGTTTTATGGCTCATGGTTTGTCTACGTGCCTTTTGGTGTCTTTTCTCTAAAGCTGATATCAAACCGAGGTTAAAAGTGAGATATGCCTCAAACAGTACAAGATAAAAATATAATTGACTGATTGGATACAGGAAGAAATCTTAGAGCTCAGCTTCAAGTCTAGCAGCTGTTGGAGCCTCAGAACCTTCAAACAATATAATTACATTTAGAGGGACAGACCTCTATCTGTCTTGTCAATGAAAAACAAAACTGCATACAATACATCTTGATGTAATAAAAATACTTTTAAACCTAAGACTTAACTTTAAGATTTGCTTAACGTATGAGTTAAGACTATTGGGTCTGTAATGTAATGTCTTTAGAAAAAAATTATTTGGAGAGCGAAGTGTACAACTCTATGCTGAAAATTTTGAAATGCAACAAAATGTTGATTTCTTGTATCCGATTATGTGCATGTTGTTTAGAGCTAAGACCATCGAAACAGCTCTGTGATCTGATTAATCTGCCGCTACCAACTTTTGTTACTCACCTTAGTGGCCCAAGCAGATGGACTCAGAAGCCTGAGATCTTAAGAGTGGTTTTAATGCCTTACAAAAATGAACACCACCTTATTGAAGCCATCAAACTATTCTCTTTCAAGTCACAGCTGAATTTGAATTGGATCAAAGCAAAGTCGAACACGAATCCATGTATACGTATAAACTTTGTGCAACTTTTTGTTCTTCTTTAATCTTTCAATTTTCCTTTGGTTTGTCTCGTCTGCTGGAGCTTCAACAGTGGTTATTTTTTTCTTCACCTTTGCAAGTTCTACATAAACTCCACTAATCTTGAAGTGAAAAAGCTTACTGCCCTCAAGAACTGGTGCCAGTACGATCACATTTTTTTTTTCTTTTCTGCTTAAATTTCTGAAAAGTGTATTGTTACCCAACTTTTTGGTAAAAATTCTATATTATGCCTTTTTTTTTTCTCGTTTTTTTTAAATTTTGCTGAGCATCTAATTAATTTTGCATGATCCATGCCCAATCACATTTGACAATTCAAAATTTCGATGTTCGATTTTTAAAAATAAAGTGTTCATGTCTAGATAAAAAACAAAGTGAGGGGGTATTGTTGCTACTATTTCTCTCAATCTCGTATAACACCCCACTTGGATTTGTATGAAACATCTCATATCTCCTCTGTGCTGTTGTGGGGTGTTATGCCTCCGTGGATAGAGAACCGGCCTGATGGAGGGCCTGAAATCACCTTGTTGTGGATTGGCTATGTACAAGAACCCAAACCTGTGCTGCTGTACAAATTATTTCTTTAGATAAAGCTAGCTTTTTAAAAAAAAATATTACTTCTTGAGACAAGCCTACACGAGTTCCAGTTCGTATTTTAAACAATTAAACAATTTCAATAACAAGAAAGTTCAGTCACCTTTGGGAATGTGAAATCTGGATACAAGTGTTTTGTTTTAAATTGCTTTAACAAAAAGATTTAAAAGAAAAGAAAAAATTAACTAACAATCTTCAATTTTTTTTCCAAGCGTTACATGCAGCATCTCAACTCATAGCATTTCAACTCAACCCTACGACATCATAAGTCTTTAAACCAGTTCTGGTGAGATGGATGGTGCATTAATAAAACATGTGAGGAAGATGCATTCTTTCCATCTTATGGTGGAAAGTAACTGTATATTGTCTTCATCCTGGTGAAACCGATACAATGAGGTCCTAGGTTTTATTGATGATTTGAAACGTTCTAAAAATATGACTTGGGACTCAATTAGGCTGGTCTACCAATTTTCCTATAGATAAATTATGAAATATCAAAAAAATATATATCCATATATATGTATAACACAATTAACATTAAGTTTGTGGCAATTTTTCTTATCTCTATATTCATTAAACAAGACTATTTTTGTATCGACTGTGTTTTCTTTATTTGTTTGTTGTTATTTTTTAAACAAAACTGTATGTTTAACTTTGGATAGTATTTGTGTGTATATTAGTACCTGACATTGAAGATGTTAATAGGATTAATTATAACCCTTCTCATGATCAATATTAGAATGACAGCTTATTTTTACCAATAAGGATTTTCTTTTCTTTGTTCTTGCTGTGACATTTGACAATGGGTGGTGCAGGGGTTAGAAAACTTGTCCATAAATCTGCAAGGATCATCATCCCTCTGCAGTGTGCTTGATTGAGATAATTACATTCCAGTGTTAAAAACTAAAAAAAAAAAAATTGAAATGCTGAAGAATGAGAAAATCAAAGTGAAACTGCTTAAGATCAGTCTATTATTAAACTCTGGCTTTTTTAATACAATAGACAGAGGAAAAAAAACATATTTGATTGCAGCTTTCAGCCTTGCAAAGTTAAAGACTGTTGCAACAAGCATTTTGCAATGCTTTAAATGCCACTTCCACTCAACTAGACTTGGTCTCAGGCCATTTATTTGAGTATGTGGGTTTTGCTCCTATTTTAGGTTTTTTTTTTTAAGTTCAAATTACTCTCAACACATGTAGAAACAATAGATAACAAAATACTTCGCTTTAAAAAGTGATATATGGATTTTATTCAAAGAATTTAGCCTAGGCCAACATGCCAGACAGAACATAGGCACTACATGAATAGCACTCATTGCATAACAATATACATTGATTTTTTAATACAACATTCTATAGTTTATAAAATCACAATTCATATTTAGCCACAAGTGAGTAAATCCATATATTCTTACAGACACTATCACTTTATTTTTTTTTTTAACAAATGCAGCGAAAATTTTATATCAAGGCATGGTTCCTTAATAAATCATTAAAATAATGTGAGAAAGCAGCTCACCAAATGTGTCCACAAACCCAGGCTAACCCAATAACTTGTTTTAAAGGATTAAAATCTCCAACATTATCAACATTGCTTATATTTCTACATTACAAATATTGACTTTTATAATACTGGTAAGTCCCAAATTCCCTCTATCTATATAATCAATGAAGAAATACAGCATCAATAAAGAAATTCTTATATTGACAATCTGTCCCTGGTAATCTTTTCTCATTGATTTTTTTTTAGTCTGCTCAGTAACCTTCAATGTAGTCTCAAGACAAGTTTGTGCATTTTTTGTCAAGGCAAAATTCAACAGAAAAAAATACTTTTTTTAAATCTACTAGTAATTTATGGGTATATGAAACCTAGAACATGCAACAGAAAAGTGGTGGAGTAACAACTTAAATGAGATAGTGAATTTCCATCTTGGCCTCTATATTTTCATATACTGACATTATACCAATAGTTCCTTTCATGTCACTATATCCACCACGCATGTTTTTTTTTTAAAAAAAAGAACAAACAGGTCATATACAGTACCTGGTTAAAGTGTTAGACAAAAAGAAATTGGACACATGCCTTTATGCCTATACATGGAGATCTATTTAACTCAAGTCTGTCTGTATCACAACTGGAGTCATTTTTTCAGCCTCCTACATAATATCTCAATACCCTGTTAATTTTGATTTTTTTTTTTTATTAACCCGTTTTAAGAGTTCATTTAAATAAAAAAAAAAATACAAATGACAACACTTAAGTACTGAAAAATCTCTCTTGCACACCCAAATTCAACAGATTAAACTGATTTTCAGAACTATTGTGAACATAATAATTAATAAATATTGATTTTATCATATCTGATCAAGCTAAATTTGTACAAAAATCTGTCCTTTTCACAACCCAGGCCAAAGCAGATGCATCACCACTATGAAGCAGCGTAGCCAGACGTCATGCATTACAGGCTCTATTACACACGACAAAATCTACTCNNNCCCCCCCCCTCCCTTTTTTTTTTTTTTTTTTTTTTTGGATGACTCGTGATAAAATCTTACTGATGGTCTAAAAGTGCAAAGTTGTGAAGAATTTGTCTTAAGATTGCATGAGCGCCTCTCGCCTCTGTGTGTGAACAACCATCTAAGATAAAAGTTTACGTACAGCAAATTGTGATACTTCTTTGGTTTGTGACCACATCGTGAAATCCATCAAACATTGTGCATTTTTCATCAACAAATAACTTGCTCTGACAAATTAGCTTCAGGCATACAAGACAAGCAATGAGAAAAATTGAACACTGAACACTGAAATCTTCAGAGAAACAGAATGAAGGCGAAAAAATTAGGCATTAATATATAATTTTATGTACACACTCTTTTCACTCAGCTAAACATAATCATTAACTGCATGCTCAAGAATAGAATTAAATCAAAAGCTAGAAGGAGAAATTCACAAGATTCCTAGCCTATCTTGCACAAAGTTTAAACATTATGATCCATAAAGCAAATGAAACAATAGTACCTCAAGAAATATATTGTGATCTCCATAAACCCATTTTATTATCAATTTTGTTAGGAAAAATAAAAATGTGTTGATAATTTTTCCGCAATGAGTCCAGAGTTTTCCTATAAGAAAAAAAATCAATAGCTTTGAAAATTCGCAGAAAAAGCTTCAAGTTTCCCTTCAATCTGATGCTTGAAAACAAGTGACGCCCTCAGTTATGTCGGCACAAATTCGTTCCAGTTTTTGTCACTACAGAATCAACAGAGATAAAATTAAAGCATAACCAAGATTTGTGTCCAGGCATTTAAACTTAAGCAAAGCCAAATTTTAATTTTGGTTCAAAGAAGCAGAACTGTGTGTTTTCTCTATATTCCCTATTTTCCTTGAAACGCCTCAAGTGAGTCAGAAGTTGCTTTTTTGTGATTGAACTACTGACAAATTCTAAAATTCTGACACAAGGACTTTGAAAGGTGAAAACTAGATAAGCGTTAAGTTGAACCTTTGTCAAGATGTGAGTAATTTAGCTTTTTTGGAGGCATCTAGAAAGAAAATATCACTTTAAAAAAATAGATCTTTCTCAAAACTATTATTTACAACATCTAGATCACTAAGTAAGACTAGTTTGTAAATAAATGACTTAAGATTATAGTTCGTGAACATAAAAGTTGTTGGATTATAAAATATTTTGTCAAAAACTTGCAAAAGAAAAAAGAAATAAAATGATATTCTGACAAAGAAACCGTACACCCTTGCATAAATGATAATGGCATGGTTTTGTGTGCAAAATGTATACTATTCAAACATTAAATTTATTCAAACAATGAATTGTTACAAAAAAAATAAATGATTAAATGGACAGGTTTTGTATAGTTATCACTCTTACACCTTAGTTCTTATCTCACCAGTTGAATATGACTGTATACCTTGTACATGATTTGTCTTGATGATCCTCACCAAGTGCGAGAACAGTCTGCCTAACTCAACACCTGTCTAAACCACACAAGGGATTTTTCATGGCTGGTTTGTTAAAAGTTTTGCATAGGTGTCATATTTTAAACATCTCAAGGTGAGTGTTGTATTTAGATTATATTAGTTCTCATAATAATGCTGATTATTATACTTGTATTAAAGCTCTTGTAAAGAAAACATTAGAAAAATTTTTAAAAAAAAAGAAAAAGAAATGAAATCAATAAGTAGAAAAAAATAAGTCTTTTTTCAAACTGAAAACTGTAAATGCAAATGTTGCTCCACACTTGTTTTGCACAACCACTGCCCACATAATAAAACTATCTGTTTTATTCAAAGTGCTGGGCAATATAAGAATTTGTCTTCATTCATCAGTAAAGTAAACATACACAGTCACAGACACAACCTGAAATTTGTCACTTCAAAACAAACCAATATTCAAGCAAAGAGGACTAAGTTATCACAAAACAGGCAAATGATTATACTGCTTGCTTGCAAAAAGAGATTTAGAGTTTTTCATTTAATCAGACCGGTCCAAAACTGCCCAAGTATTTCTTACTCAAACAAGATAATCACAAAAAAAGTTTTGTCATATAAGTCATTTAGACGTTGGCCACATGGTGTTTTTTTTTTTCAATAATTACAATTTTGGGGGATTTTAATTTTGTTGGTATTACCTGATAGAGGGCAACTTAGTGAAGCCTGTGATACATTAGTTCTTAATTGACATCAGCCTGACTTAGGCCAGTTTTAACTAGTTTGACAATTTGCAAATAGTTAGAACATGCCTGAAATATGTGGAGTTGTGACTTTACCTACACAAAAAGGAAAACTGGATAAACAACATTTATTCATTAAATTCAGGTACACATCTCAGTTTTTTTTTCCATTCATTTGAGTCAAATAAATAGGAAATAAATAAATAATTGAGTACATGAATAAATATCAATCTACTTAATTGCATCACATTAGATCACTTTTTTTTATTTAGCATCAACTATATTCTCCACCAGAAACATTTTCAGAGAGAGAAAAAAAAATGCGCAAAAGGTTTATCATGTTAAGGCACCTGCGTTTCACTTGTCCATGGTTAATCACAAGTGCTGTAGCAAGCTGGGCAATAAGGCACTCACATTTTCCATGATTGTTCCACACATTTCTTGTATGGCATACATATTTTATTGGTGCATGTAGGAAGCGACACCATTATGTGTTGAGACCCGTCTAAACAAGTTTGCCATCGCATGGTATATTTTTCTTAAGAAATCTGTTTTCGTCTCATTTGAAATGTTTTTTCAATAACTTAAACCAATTTAATCTAGGCACATTGCCAACACATCTGTATCTGGTTTTCAACTGTACAAACCTGTGGGATAGCTGCTTCGGGCTGTATCAAATGCTTAAGATGTGCACAATGTGACATGCAACTGCTTCCAACTGGCCTCAAGACATGATGAATGTAAACAACGCAAACAGCAATGTCTTAAATGAACGCATGGCTTTTTTCTTTTTTTTTATAGCAATACTAAATCAATAAAGCCAGTAAGTACAAAAGAACATCACAAAGGAACAGAAATCAAAAATGAAATCCATAATCACATTTGCAATAAATTATGCAACAATTAAGTACAAAAAAACAAAATAATAAAAATTCAAGCGTCAAAATTAAAGCATATTGCCATGCTTTTATTTAAAGTCATTATTGACCGTTTCTTTATTTTCTTAGATTATCTCCCTTATTGCCATGTGCCAAAAAACGAGCTTCACAACAGTTCCCTTTCGAGAGGCTTGAAGACATTTTTGCGATGCACTGAGGAATGAATTTAATCACTTGACTACTGAGTTAAAGAAAAAAATTAATGCTCAGATAAAAATACTATAACCTGTATCCATATTGTTTTCATAGACGGAGTTTCTTTATTGCTATTATGCAATCATTTCCCTTTTTTGCAAAGGAGACTTATATATTGAGACATGCCATGGCCAAATAAGACAACTTTGACCCTATGGTGTTTTTCAAAGAAGCTGAATCCGGCCTTTTAGCAATTAAGTGATTAGTGTAATCTACAACAGTAGATGCTATCGTTATTAGTTTCTACCTTTTTTTCTCTGACTATTATCATCAACTATTAATGTTCTCATATACTGATTTCACTTTATGTTTATAATATATGAAGAAGTAAATGTGTGTTGGTTGGTGGCTATTAAAGCCTTTTAATAATTCTTATCAACTTCAAAAGGTAAAAAAATTACAATTTTAAGTTTTTCACTTCATACAATTGAGATAGAGACATATAAGGTATGTTTCTCTAAACAAGCGTAAATAATAAGTTACAACTTCATATTCATAACTCAAAGCTCTAAATGTGGCTTTAGTCTAAATTTCCTAGTCCCCCTTGCTTATCATCATTACTACTTTTATTCTTTTTCAGTTTTCTGAAACTTCGTTATCATTATGACTACAATTTTTTCTAAAAGATTTTCCTGTTTCCCAACCTCTTATGCTACTACTATTGAAACAAACATGTATGAAAAATAGTAATTGTAGAAGTAATAATAATCATACTTCTAAAAAAAACAACACTAATTTGTAATATTTCAGTCCATACTTTAACCTTGTAGGGAAGTGCAGTAATGAAAGAAAAGTAAAATAAATCCAAGCAGGTGCTGCATAAAGATGATTTGCTTTAGTAAAATAAATAAAAGTTGGAATTAATGCCCACAGAGAACACTCAAAAGCCCCTGAACTTTCACTGCCAAGTACAATGAAGTAATTTTGAATTCTTAGTGCAATTCCTGTACGTAAAATCACATTTTTATAATTGATAAGGCAGAAACATGATAGTAATAATGAAACTTAAGTTCCATCTATTTTACAACTCAAGACAAGTGAAAAGAAAATATAATAACAGTAAAAAAATACAATTTCGTTGTTGGTGAAGACTTAACCTGTTCATACACACACATAAAAATGCATGTGACAGCAGGTACACACATAGGGAATACAAAAACGTCAAAGCAAAGCATTTTCGCAATTCCTGTGTGAGATCCAAGTTCATTGATTCCACGGAAATGAAACAATAGAAATAACAAGAAAATAAAAAAGGAGAATGAAGTTGGAAAAAAAATTGATATTGACAATTTTAAAAAAAGCTCATAACAAAACATCATCAGTTGGCAAAATAAATATTTGTGGGTTTTTTGTTGCTTTTTTTCTTTTTTGAAGGGGGGGGAAGAAGGAAAAGAGAGAGAAAATACACTTTAACCTGACTGGATGCCTGTTGTCCACCCAGGAGATTTGTAGAAAGAAAACCCTGGCCATGCCCAGTGCCACTGGCCTGGTAGTGTGCATAGATGAAGACTGTTATATGGGCACTGAATGAAACAGAGAAGTGGGCAGTGAAGGAAAAAACAACATAATTTCATGTAGAAAAACCTCAGAAACATGTGCATTCAAAACAAACATAATAAAATGTGCATATCTCAAACCCAAGAAACTGAGTACGCCTTAATGAATAATCAAAAAATAAAACAAAAGAGGTTAAACTTAAAACAACACAGATCAGCTTATATATCATTAAATTTTAATCTTTAAAAAGAAACAAAGTTACACAATGTTTTTAAAAGACATCTTAATTTTTTTTTTTTTTTTTAGCTTTTAACTTGATATGCTATATTCAATTCACAGTCACTTTTTTCGTATCAACAGCCTTATAGTTTTATGTTATCTATCCACACCTTCTTTCAACAACACTATTGGTATGGGCCATATGAAACAAAACGATGGCAAGAAACGAAACAAGCATATAGGCACTGGCACAAAAAGCCATTGCATTAATTATGTTTTCTACTGAAATAATACTGTATTGCCAATTTTCCACCTTTGTCTGCCTCTTCAAACACACATGAAAACCTAAAACAATCATGTTCATCATTTAGCATAACTTGTTCACGGTTTTGACAGCTGCCGCTCTCTGCATCAAAAGCAACAGTGAGAATGGACGGATGATATAAACTAGACTACAGTTTGCCAATCTCTCATGGCGATTTGTATTTCACATTCAGTAACCAAGATTTGATGTGCTGCTGAAGTCATAAATGTCCTCAGCAGTGTGGGATTCCCCAGGTTTGAGCCCTGGCCCTGCTCGGCCGCTCGATGTAGCTGGAGTCCCTCCGCTGTCCGCCAGGCGGAGCATCTCTTCCCGCACTAGCTCATCCTCATCTTCTGTTTCAAAGTCATCCTCATAGTTCCTTTTGTAGAAAAAGAAAAAAAATAATAATAATAAAAAAAAACAAAACAAAGGTAATTATAATGGCAATAAGCCATCAGATTTTTTTTTCCAGTCATGCATTTGATGTAACCAGTTCAGAAAGATCAGGATAAAATCTTAAAGTTGAGTTTTTATTTTCTTGAAGGTGAGTCAAAAGGGGAAAATTTGTTAGAATAGCATTTTATAAGAACCGAAAATGGAATCAAGCCTCATCGCTGTTGAGGAATTTTTAAAACCTTTAGCAAACACTCTTTTATGAGAGATATCCTGCACAGAGGGACTGGTATCTCATGTTATAGCCTGGTTTCCCTAGGCTGAGGCACACATATGTAAAGTAAAGATGGAGAGTAAAGATCATGAACCAACCATGCACCAATCATCCTTACTTGACTAAGTAGGTTGACTCTTTTGTACAGAAAGGCGCTGCTAACTGAAGATTTCTATGCTTTAAGCTGAAAAAAAGAATCTACAAGGCTGCCAAAAATTTAAACTAAAAGCTTATCGGGCTAAAATTATCAAAACACAATTATTAGAGATAGATTAAAAATAATTTTTAAAAACTATGAGTTATTGATATAATTAACCTTTCAGAGCTTCATTTGCATGATAGATCTTTATTCCCTTATTATGTGCCTTTCACAAACAATGGGAAAAAAATTTACCATCACAAATTTTACATAATTTATTTTTTATACAAAAGCTCACCCATCCTCAAGATCTGCGTTGCCCTCATCAGCAACGAGAATATCATATTCCTCCTCTGCATATTTATTCCAGTCACTGACTTCCACATGCTCAGCATTGGGATCCTGTAGGCAAACAAGTTTTGTTGATAAACAGTTGGAAATGTTGATGTTATGGGCACATCTAATGTAGTTTTAAATGGAAACAAAAATATGATTCAGCAGAAAGCAGCTGAGGGCATGAGATTTAAGGTTCAACAATTTTCACAATGCTTACAAATTTTGTTGCCGAGTTGGGAATAATTCTTCTTGATGTTACAGAACAAAACATGAATCCACAGAGTTCATTTTAAATCAAGAAAACCGTTAAGGAAAAAATATTTTTAATGTCTACCTAGCAGTCCACACAAATGATTGATAGATACGTTTGATAATTAGCACAAAATTCAGAGATTTCTAAAGGCTGGTTTTATGCATGAGATCGTATTTCACAAAATGCCTATTTTGAACATCAGGCTTTTATGACTGGGAAGCGAAACATGCATATAATGTAAGTATGAGGCTTGCTCGTACTGTGACATTCAGTGACACATTCAGCCTGTTTTTTATGAATCTTCACATGTCCTCATTCAGTCTAATGTCATCTTATCTTACCTAGATAATCTAGTAAACCTTGAAAAAAAAAGCTAGGATCAAACCGACAAAGCTATTGTGTCAAGTTTACTGCAAACACTGACTACAAAATAATAATATGTTTATATCATGGTGTGGATAAAACTACAACAATTGATATAGATCTATACAAACTGTAAGCGACCGGTAGTACTCAAGCAAATAGCAAAACAAATTCTTCTGTCCCACCAAAACAATGCATCACCTTCAGGAAAGATGAAGGTCATTTGTTTGTCAACTTACCCGAGCATTTGCAAACGGATCTCGCTGCTCGTGTTCCAAGAACTTGTCGAGATTGAAGAAAGTGTCAAAGAAAATGTTCGTCATTTTGCAGGCCTTCAGATCGCCCAGTGTGATCTTTCCCTCAATGCGGGGACTCACCATGTCCAGCATCTGCAACACACAAAAATATTAATTTTGTTATTGGTGCCACAAGAGAAAAATAAAATGTACAACCAGATTCAATACCCTGTATTATACATCTAGAGACATTGTGAAGAAGAAATATTGCCAAGCTGAGAAATGCATAAGCACAGCATATTGGAGAGACTGAAATATCATTTATTAAATCAATGTCGAAATATTCCATTCATTACAATAATTTTTTAATTGTTCAGAAATTACAATAGCCACATTCGTAACAAGATAATACATTGTGAGAGGATAAAAAGCTTCAGAAACTGGAAAAATGGAAAAAATTTACTGACGATTGGTGATGGTTTGAGTACTAGGGACTCTTGGTTTTATTTAAGTTAGTCTGTCTTCATGAATTCCAAACACTTACTATAATTGCCTTGGTTTCTTAACATGCCATTCCTAAAAACTTGTAAAATAATAAGAATTCAGCTTTGCTGTTTTGGTTCTTTGTTCTACATTTCTAATGTTTGTTACTTGGGGGTATAAGGGCAATGCGGCTCTGACACAGGGCACATTTATTTGTAATACACTTATTTAAAAACTTCCCTGACCATCAACAGCACTGGATTTTTGAAAAATTAGTCCCAGATTGAGTATGACTAAGATCCAGATTGAAAAGATCTAGCCATGAAAACAAAATGAAACTTTTTTTTTTTTAAACTTTCTAATGGCTGGATCAAGAGTAGCGAGATGAGCAACCACAAGATAGACTGAAGAGATGCATCACCACCAAAATTATCACTCACTCAATACACTGATTGAGGTGGCTTAGGCCCCAATGGGGTATAATAGAATACCCCATAATATAATATATGGGTTTTTTTTTACCTGAATCTCTGGTTTTGATGATAAAAAAAAAAGGCCAAAAACAGGAGAGGTGGCACCCATACTCTATAAAAGAGCAGACTGAACTCAAGAATTAGGCTAAATGCTACCAGCTTTCTCTCACCTGACACACAGTGTCCTCAAATGGAAGTCTCTCTATGCCCAGAGTTTCCATCTTGTTCATCTGCTCCTCGTGGAAGAACTCCATCTCGTACATTGATATAACACCATCCCCATCCAGGTCCATACACCGAAACCAGTACTCAATACTGAGGAAAGAAACGGCATTACCTCAATGCTAGTCACGGAAATTGTTCAACAACAAAGTTGTTTTGTTTTTTTTTTTAAATGATTTTTGTACACTTGTCAGCTGGCAATACAACATTAACTGACTCACAAGATCAGTCTGATAATTAGAAATAAAAATCAGC
>BLXT01008455.1:464857-475903 GCA_019648995.1 Plakobranchus ocellatus
AGGCATACAATCATAAGCTATCAAAATTTTTAAAATAAAAAGCAGTTTGTGGAGGAAAGAAAAAGAGGAAGAAAAAGAACTGAATAAGTATGAAATGAAAAAAAAAATAAAGGGAGGCAAAATTTAAGATGGAATAGACTTGAAAATAATAAATATTTCTGTGTTTTCCAAGTTGAGTCACACGATTGAAAGCTAACTGCTCATCACACGCAGGCAGAGGCCTCGCAGTGTTGAGGTTGTCAAAAGAAAACATTCAAATGGTGCTGTACTTTAATAGGAAGAGACAAAAGGGGTTAAAGAATTGAAAAACTAAAAAAAATTTTTCATCGCTATGTCATGTCATCGGGTAGTGCCCAGGTGATGCTGTGTGTAAATAAAAATAAAAGGGGAGGAAAAAACAACAGATTTTGCAAAGAAAGTAGCGGAAGCTTTTCTAAAAAGAGCAGAAAGCCAGAAAGTACAGAAAAACGTAAAAAAGGGGGGGGGAGAAAGAGAGAGAGAGAGAGAGAGAGAGAGAGAGAGAGAGAGAGAGAGAGAGAGGGATGAAATAAAGACGAGATAAAAAGGGACAGAATGACAAATAAAGTAGATTGAGAAGAACCAAGAGACACAACGACAGAGGGCGAGCGAACTACGAGCGAGAGAGGACAAGAGCGAATGAAAGAGAGAAAGAACCAAAAGACAGAGAGAAGGAGGGTATAGAGAGAGAGAGAGAGATGTTTTTCCCCGTACACTGAAAATATTAAAGGGCAATAAATATAATCTGAAGTGACTCCCCCTGGTCAGCTCACACACGCAAAACAGGCAATTGTTAGCGTTTGGATTGTTTTGAGAAAAAGGCAACTTTGATTATTTTACTAGGGCATCGGGTTGGCTTCCTGCTTGGCTTTGATTTTCCTTGTTATCTTTAGTAAAAAAAAAATTGTTTCCATGGAAGCCCAGGGCGAGTCCTGGTGTTTTCAATACACAAAATCCCGATCTAGCGATTAGGTAGACACGTTCATGAGACATTTTCTACAAAATCAAGTGCTGCTATAACAATCGGGAATTAAACCCGCGCCACGCAGAAAGTGGCCCTAAAGGATGTGAGTGTTTGTGTGTGTTAGGGAAAGAGAAAGAGAGAGAAAGCGGGTCGGGTGAGGTTTAAAACGTTATAGGGAAAAACAAAGAAGAAAAATTTGCTCAAGAAAACAGTCTAAGCCTTTAAATAGAACTTAAATCAGCAGAACCATTCCATTGTCCTGATGATTATATCGATCTACAAAATATATAAACATGGGATACAAAAATCCTGAGTTTGATGTGCTGCAGAAAGAGGACGAAGTAGAATGAGGGAAGGCGAGAAAGAGACAGACAGAGAGACAGATAGATAGACAGACAGAGATAGGGATGTGTAAATGATGAGACTGGGGGAAAGGACCTTCAGGATACACGTACAATAAATAAGAAGAACAGATAGTATGATTGGCAGGGTGGCATTATACAGATGATGGAGATGATGATGACGAAAAAGAATCAATGGTATATGTGTGGCAGACGTTCATTCAAGATAATCACGCGGGCCAATTTTATACGTACGAATAGCCACAAAAGCTGCTGTACTGATTTAACAAAAACGTAGTTTTATACATGTTAATACATCTCCTTCAGAAGTAAAGAAATATTATGCTTGAGACTCGTTCTAGTTTAGTTAATCTTTAAATATCCAATTGATAGTGCTCTGATCTTCACTCGTCTGAGGATTTAGCATTATAAATTGTGCCTAAGATCAGAAATGTGTTCACGTAAAGCACCATAACATATAGCAAATGTGAACACTTGTACACTGACTTACTTATCCACAAACTAACAGCTCACTTTTAGATCAGCACTGAAACAGCTGGATTCGAGAGCCAACAGATTCGTGAGATAGATCCATGGATGTTACACTCCTAGTTATCGAAATGTAGGCCTACACGACACAGAATCGAGCCTGGTATGGGTGCTCATCCTCCTTGGTATCTCTAGGGAATCTCAAGACTAAAGCAAAAACAAACCAACTCAAACAGCCTTTTTAGTATCAGAAGATTATGATGAATCTGATTGCTCTGCCTGCTGCTGATGGATGAGTTGAAGCTGCTCATGAGCATAGAAAAACGAATCTGTTCGTGAACTTGGCTACCTCTTCTTCTTCTGTCTCTCCTTGATTTTTTTCCCCTCTTGGAAGAAGCTCGGTGGATTACTCGGCTAAACTCTAAACATGAAGTCTCTCTATCTTCAGTCAAAGAGCGACTCTGCTAAACCCTGAACATCTAGATCCTCTATCTAGCCTCAGTCAAAGCGTGTACATAGTATAATGAGAGACTAATACCAGAAAACACACACTCACAAAAACAGCTGCTGAGCACGTAGGCTAGGTAGGTATGCACTGAAACATAAGGAAAGTTAAGATAGGGAAGGCTGTAACAAAAAACTAGAAAAAAAAAGAGCAAAACATCATTTTCTCCTACCTTTCCCTCCCCCAGTCAAGCAGTGCCAATTTCTCAACACACACGTGCGTGCATTCCTACAACTACCTGGGCTGCCAACCTTACACGAAAGCAAAATAATTATTATTTCAGTTAACAACGTGTATCAGAAGGTTAGACTGTGCGCTCTGACTCAACTTAGGTAAACATATCCTGTATTCGGTTTGATTTTAGTGTGTTGGCAGCATTCCTGTGCCTTCCGTATGTCCAAAGGTAAGGCGCGTGTTGTCCTGGTGAGAGAGAGCGAGAGAGTGAAAGGAGGGTGGGAGAAAGAGAGAAAGAGAGCGTCAAGGTGAGTTCCAGATCCCATTCTAACCAGGCGGATGAAACCAGATAGCACCTGTGGAAATATCTTGACTTCTAAGATCTAGAATCTACACCTCTGTGGCAGACTTACATCTAGACCTTGTCTAGGCCACATGGATTCTGCGCGAGTGAAAGCAAACGGCGGACTGGAGGAATTAATGTCTTTTGTTTGTTGGCTTGTTTGTTTTGTTTTCGTTTCGTCACCGAGCTTTACAAATATTTAGTTTGGAAGCCGCTGCGTCTCTCTCTCTCTCTCTCTCTCTCTCTCTCTCTCTCTCTCTCTCTCTCTCTCTCTTTCCCTGACAAAATTAATTCAGCTACTGTTTACTTCTAAGAGCTTCCGTCCCTACAAAACAACACCATCAGAGAGTTTCCTTAGCAAAGCCGATGTGAGCTCTACACAAGGCACAAACAAGAAGGTTAATCCCAGGAGAGGTGGCAAGGAAAAATTTTATGATCTCTTATGATTTTATCGTCCATGAATTTCATCGCCATTTCCTGTTGCAATCCCATCCACCCCCTACCCCAGAGAAAAGTAAACGATAAAAAAAGTCTCTCTAAAACACGATATTCTCCACTACTATATTAGCCTTTCTCAATTATTGTACAGTGTGATTCGTTTTTCAAGTAAGTTTAAGATTTATTCGCTGTCCGCTAGAACGCAATACGGTTTGCAAAATAATATTTCTGAGTGAAACAAATCAACATCTTTTCACAGATAGATTCATTGCATCTCTTGAGGGAAGAGATATAAGCAGTGCGTCGTGCTTCATCGCAATTACAATCCTACACCGGACCATTTTTTTCCATAGAAAATGTTTTTGAATTTACTATCGTGAACATCAGACAGACAATGATGCTTACAATTTGGTATTAACCCCCTTAAACTGTAAAGAAGATAGCCAACTGTTGTTGGATGAGATGAGTGTGTGGACATAAAAATAACGAGTATTTTAAACCAATCTAAAGGTGCAAAAAAAAACGAGTCTTATAAACCAATGTTATGTGATGATATAAATATAACAAGCATTGCAATCCAATTTTAACAAGAAGTTAACACACAAAAGAATGAAGATGTCTGGGCTTTGACGTCTGCCTTTGATTAATCACCCCTTATCGACGCCCAGGTGAGATCAAGAGTCTGCCTGTTCCTCAATAACGTGAAAGAAAAACTAAAGACTTTGCCATGAAAAAAAAAAACACCTTAAAGTCACTTCACGACCACTTGACGTGACAAGCAAGGTATGTGCATTATCAGGCACATAATCATACATACGTTTTCTGAATGGTTTGAGCCGGGAGATCCTCATCATATAAGGCTCTTACAGAACGTATGGACTTTTCCCCCACATTAAAAGGTTAAGGTCTATCTTATACTTCGAATAACATGTATGTATATTATATGTATGTAGAGTAAATTTTGAAGACTGTTTCACATTTCCTGCAAAGCACTAAGTCAATCAAAGCAGCTCCAGATTCTTTAATTTTCCTCTGTTGACAAATTTCTTCAGGGAAAAGAGAAGACAAAGGCGGCAAACTTGTTTATGAATCACAGTTTTCTTGCTAATGCTAAGACATTGACAGCTTTCTGTGCGTGACTAGAGCTAGTAAATTACTGGAAAACTAAAGTGTTTCCATATTTCTTTTTCTTCTTGGTGTCCTATCTGCGACAGACATTGGCGATCATGATCCTTCACCCAATCCTGCTTTCAGTTAACTTTATATAAGACTGATGCTGCCACGATTGCCTAATACCCATGAGTTACGAGCGTGAACGTGAGTTATTTTCTGCCTACCTGCGTTTGGCTTCAATCATCCCAAATATGTCCCAAAAAATTGTGGCTGCCTCGACTTTATGATTTAATTGATGATCTCTTATGCTTAGCTTCTTTCAGTATTGATTCACTGGACTTTTTTTCCCCACAATATCCTTATCATTTCTCATAAACCACATCTCTACTGTTTCCAGTTTTCTCTGGATTGCTTTTACCAACCCAAGTATCACATCCTTAATATAAAGCAACAAATCCCACGTGGAAATGAACAAACTCTATTCCATTGTCGGCCTTATCTGTTAAACAGTCCGGCAAAACTGACAGCAGTAAATAAGAATGCATACACTGGCTGAATGTTTATTTTGAGGCATCATTCGCTTTCTTTGTCTAGAAAATAAAGAGTTCTGAAATTACGTAATAAAACTAATTGTCGGTAAAATCAAACCTTCAACAAAACCATTGCAAATATCAAAATAGAAGTCTTGAAAAAATTGTTACTATGGAGACGTACAACAATATGTACCTGGAAAAAAAAGCCTTGGATTGCAAGGGCAACATTTTAAGGTTGCAACAAAAGTAAAATGTAAAAGGAGTGTCTGGCGCAGTGACACAACAAAGACCAGTTATTCTATAAAAAAAAAAAAATAATCAGGGCCACTTACTTTGGATGTAGTGCCTGGATCCTGCACTGTCCCATTGGTCTGACCTTGAGTCCCGCTGCTAATATTGTTATGTTTTCTGGCGTGAAGTGGTCGCCGAGGGCTGCGGGGGCTCGGCAACTTGGGTGACACAGGTGACACGATTGAGGCAGCACCAGTGCTGCGTCCTGGGAGAGAAGGGTGACGCCCTTGCTGTTGCTGAGATCCTAAGGGAGAGTTTGTGGCAGTGACGGCCTCTCCGCGGGCTATCTGAGTGAGGCTCTCCCTCAGCGTCAGCTGTGCACACAATAGTCAGGATTCAGCATTAAATACAATACGGTCACACTTCATCATTTACCCCCCCAAGAAAAAATTGACTCTAAAGACTAATAAACTTCATAGCTTTGATTTTTTAAATTGATGAATATTATATATAAAGGAGAGTTTAGGGTAAGTTAATGAAAGTTTGTTGTAAATCAGTCACCCTATCAAAGAGGTCATCCTACATAAAAAAAAAACATGTCTTGAAAAATAAATGAGTCTCAAAGGATTTATGTTTCTACTTTATGCCATGCTTAAAGAAACCTTTTTGACTCAACAACAAGGTAGAACTAGTCATAGAAAAACTTTTTCAAAAACTTAACTTTGAATCATTGTAGCTTGCTGATAAAATTATTACCACTATTTGAACACTTGTCTCATGAGGTTTTTGTTTAAGTTTTTTTTTTTTTTTTGAGCACTTAAAATTTGAAAACTGAAGCAATACATTTAAACATTTTAATAAAATTTTCTATCTCAAAATAACAAGTTTTGTTTTTATACACCTCTGTTCATCATATATAAATATCGTAAATATTACACTCACAAAACAGCTGTACACATTTACATTATAGGAACCGTTTACATATAATACCAAATATGATATATAACTTAAGTCTTACAGTTTACTAACACCTACTGTTTTACATCTATCTAGTTTGTTTTTTTTATTAGTGCAAAATAAAACGTCATTTAAAAAAATCCCTTACCTGAACATCAGGATCACTGAGCCAGCGTAGAAACAGTTCATCTACTTTCACTTTTAGAATAGGTTTCAATGCCATGATTTATCTTCTGGCCCAGGTCCTTCCTATCTGCCTTCTTTAGGATGTACAGATGCAAAATTCGGCTTCCTGTTCCACTGAATACATTTCAACATAGCACTTGCACGGCACATCATGTATTTTTATTTTTTTCTTAAATTGAACATTGTGGATTCCTACATTTCTTCAAACAATTATTATTGTGGTGACTCCAACTTCGAACTTAAACCAATTTCAAAGTCAACTTCTGGAAGTCCCAGGTTAATTTTTAATAGTTGAAATAAAAGTCTATTTGCTTTAAAAAAGATTCAGGATGTAATGATGCCTATTATTGATGAGATAATATAACTATAGACAAAATGAAAATAGACTCATACTATACAAATTCTTAGTAAGATTTTTTTTTGGTTTTGTTTTTATCCGAATTTTTTGTCATGTTTTCTCACATCTTTTAAAATCTTAGCTTAACTAGAAAAGTGCAAATAATAAACTGAAAAAACAAACACTGAAAAGTGAAATACCTTTACTTTTTCAGGAGAACAGAAATGATTTTCTTTTCAGCAAAAGTACTGAAATTCAGGAGGAAATGAGATGGAAGGAAGAAAAACAAGACTCTAGGCCTTAACAGTACGTGCACCACTTAGGTCTCAACAGATTTATCCAATAGTTCCAGAAAATTGACTTGGACCTTAATGGATAATTATGTGAGACTAGTTCAAATGTTCATAAATCCTTTCAAAATCATAGTCAGAGACCTGCCAAGGTTTTCCATGATATAAATTGTCAGATGAATTTTTACATGTAGGTCTCATAGTTCAATAAGTATGACGTTTTAAATGTTGATACGGATAAGACCACATGTTTATGAATCTTTTTTGAAACCACAGCGGAGAATAGCCAAATTGTCAGAAAAAGATTTTTTGTTTTTCTTTTAAATAGCAATCACAAGTGTTGAAATCTTTAAACTACCTACACAGTGAATGGGACACAACCTACGAAGTTTTTAAATAAGCCCTCCATTTTTGCTTCCCTTGATTTTTCACCATTTTGGCACATACTCATTGATTAGAAACTATGAACTATTGCCTTGTTCCTATATCTCTGTTGTGCTCATTATTAGATGTTTTCTTAAAAAAAAAAAAAAAACGTACGTACTATACATTGATATGGCTGCATATCAATACTATTTCAACCCACCGCTCTTTTATACAAAGAGATAACAAATAATGGAAGACTGCACAGCATGTTTGTATGCAATAGTTACCATTCCTTTTATGTGTATCTCAGTTTATTTGTGTTCGTCATTTTTTTTCTGATAAAGCCTTATAGGGAGAAACGTTTTAACGTATACTTTATGTTGTTTCATTTGTTTTTATAAGTTTGAGTTGGTGGTTGTTTACTTTTACTATATTTATGTGCAACTCTCAAATTCTTACTCGACTACTAGAGTTAAAGATTAGGCACTCAGATCTTTTCTAAAATTCAATCTAACATTCTACTTCTGTTAACTTCACTTTTGATTTCAGGCTGGTAAAATGAATTGAAAAAATTAGATCTTAGTCTACTTAGCTGCATTGTGTTTATTTTCAAATGTAGTCACCATATTTATATCAAAAAAGAGAAAAGACAAGACTTTCAAATACACAAATAAAGAAATATATACTGATGCTTCAAAACTTTAACTCACTGAGGACTAGGCCCCTGGCTGAGGACTGGCTACTTCTGCCCAATTTTAAAAATTCATTTAAAAAATTCCACCATACTCACTTTTATAATATTTACACACATAAAAGAAACAATCTCGGTCTAACAAATGCAATGATTTGTTTTTTCTTTAATGATTTTTTTCAAAACACTATGAAATTTGATTTTCCGAAATTTTTTTTTTGAAACTGTTCATGGGCATTAAAATTTAGGAATAAATTAATATCACTGTCTTTGAGTTTTTATTATTTGTTATTTGTAGCTGTACTGTTCATAAACTAACTCAAGTCAATTTCTAGATCTAGATCTAGATTTGGGCATGTCCTTAGTTTTACTAGATCTCTAGTACTAGGTCCAGGGTCTGATTCTGGTTCACTATCAGATAAATCGGGTACTTCAGGTATAACTCTGGGTCCCCATCATCTCCAGCTTCTTCAATTTTCCTATCATCAAAAATATCAAAGATATATTGCTTTTGAACTGTCTCGTTGCCATGTTCCTAACTTTTGTTTACAACATCGTCAAAGTTTCATTTTCAACACTGTTCGGAGTGGCTTCCTCTTGGGCTTAATAACATAAAAAGTTACCACTTGATGAAAACGAAACTTGTTATGAAATGAAACAAGATGCGTGGCTGGCGTTAAGGATGGATCCTGTAACATTTGAGGGGTTTCTATAGAAGTTATAGGTCGGCAAACAGATGCGGGATCTGTCACATTTGACAAGGAACGTCCCACAGTTGTTGCAGGATTAGTTCTCAGTGAGTTAACTTATATATTCAGAGTAACCATTAAACGATAAAAAGAGAATACATTTCCTTTGCTGTACTTATCTTTTTCTGATTTATATTAGTCATGGTCTTGATTTAATCTCTAGCTCCTTATCTATGTTTATAAAATGTGTGAATATTTTTATATTATTCCAATTACATGGCATATAGACAGAAGCGCAAAACTTGTATTTTGTTTCAAATGTCATTGCTGCATTACAGCTAGCCAACTGAAGCTTGGTTGCCATTATCCAATATAGTAATAGTTTAATTGAGGGATACACTTTTAACCTCCAGAGTTTAAAACATATCTTGTTTTCGAAAGCAATTACTTTCAAGCAGTATTAATTTTTGGAAATTGTTTTTGTATAAAGTTGACTGGAAACTTTAAATAAAACTGTCTTCATTTTGTAATTAGTTTATAGTATATTAGGAAATTATTGAATACTGCTTTGTTTGAGCCTAAACAGAAACCTCTGCAACAAAATAACGAAAATAAATATAGGCCCATAATCACTTGAAAAAGAACACAAACAAAAGGAAAGAAAAAACTTCCTTTGTAGCACACATAAGCCTAGAGATCTTAAGTCTAGATACATAGAGTTGCCAACTTTTCAAACTCCCAATATCAGGCTCAACTTTTTTGGCAAGGGTCCCGGCAGGGTCCAGGAGCAGCGCTTTAGTTAGGGGAGGGCAGAAGGCGAAGCCCCGGGTCGAAAATGGCTATGACATGATTTCAGCATAAAAACATGGTCTCTCTTGGATTTGAATGTGAATATTATTAATTTGCTTGTTTCAGTTTATGATTACCAGGGTTTTGAATATATAGGCTACTCCTGATAACCTAAATCCCAACTTAGGTCATTCCTGAAAATAGAATGTATTTTTTTTACTTTAAATAACTTACTATTAATAGAGGAAGTGGCTATGACCTCTAATAAAATGCAGGATAGAAAGACAAGTTCAGACTTCTGTGCCAGAGTGATGAGAGTGGCAGGGTAAGAGGCCTTATGGTTCAACACATAGCATAAAAAAGTTGGCTGTTTGTAACACTTAGGTAACACTTTTGAAAGGACCTGGGTATAATCAAAACAGTTATTCATTCTCTTTTGATACATATATATGCGATAACATTACCTAAACAGGTTTGTTGGATTTTTTTAAAAAAAGATTGAGATAATTTCTTACTGCAACAAATCACAAAATCGTACTTTTAAGGACAAAATCGTACTGACAATATCATAACTGAACTAAGTACGATTTTATCGTACTAATTGGCTACTGTGCAGATCTTAATAAGCATAGGAGGCCTATAAAATGTCAATCCTTTTTAAAAACAGTTTTAAAAGCTTGATTTAGATTAGGTCTAATGGCTTACTTAAAGTATTTCTGTCAGAAAGACCTAGATTCTAGGTTTTGAAATTGAATCCTGCGTCGGGCAATTAATTTAGATACACAAATAGTACAACAGCAAGATAAGTGTTGAACTAAAAGGAGAAAGATTTACATCTAATCTAGAATCTAGCTATGAGGTTAGTCATCTAAAATCTAATCTAGAGATCTCTAGAAGCACTTCTTTTCGTTTATTCTTATATAGATCTAGGTAGTTATAGTGCTTTCTTCAGTTTGAACTCATCAACGGAAACATTTCTAAATAAAGAGTAGAGCAATAATAAATAATCATGGGCACAATAAAACTTTCAAGAAGCATTCTCTCACAGGGATTGGTGAAAACATCTTTCGTTGCTCTCAACTCGCATAGTCCGCCATCATTGCTATGAAGCGTTAGGAATGAGGCAAAAGCAAGGTAAAAATTCGGACCTACTTTTCGTTTTTAAGTAGGAAACGAACCAAAAAAGGGAGCGGCAAAGGCGTTTTTCCTGATCAAACACGTCTGTTAAAATGGCACCAGAGAGAGAGAGAGAGAGAGAGAAAGATTATCCATACTAAGGGTCACAATGTTTTGTTTTCAGGCCTGTTTTATCTTACCAAATGTACAAATATGAAACTCTTACTTCTATAGTTAAGTACTAACGTTGTATTTGATTTGAGTGCAATACTGGTAGGCCGTAGTCCTCAGAGCTAATTCCCGTATTAAAAGAAGACACCCGCTCGGTGTGGACCTTGCTGTGCTCCTCGGGCTGGTGGAGGCCGCCTTTTTTTTCTGAGGTAAACGCCGGAGCCTGGTCTCCGCGTCTACCGCATGGCTCTTCGGAGGAACTTCAGCATATTGCCTTGTTGCACAATACTATTTTTAAGTTTTTT
>BLXT01008455.1:646414-661209 GCA_019648995.1 Plakobranchus ocellatus
TTTTCATACCCAGCGCTGTGTAGCTTTGAATACACATATGCACCTTGAAATGTACAAATTTGACAATGCAAAAAAAAAAAAAAATCATGATTGTATTCCTATTCAATATTTTTTGTAGCCTCAACAATGAAGCATAATAACAAAAAAAGAGTCCATTCTTATTCATTTCAATCTGAACTGAATTGATTCTTCAGTACAGGAATTAAAATTACAACTTTCTTAGCAACCTTTGTAGGATCAAGTTTATTTTATTAAATAACTGCAGTTCACCAACAAAGATTACCATAAAGGGATGATGAAAATAGAAAAATGAAAAAGAAAGTGAGCTCCAAGTCATAGGTAGAGGTAGCAAATTGTACAAGAACTTTATGTGGCACCCTGACTTAATGAGGACCTGAAACCTGAGATCACTCGACTACATAAGATGGAAAGAAAAAGATACACATTGATGCCAGATGAAATGAAGTATTTGGATCCCTGATTTAAAGATTTAAATTGAATTACATGTATTTATGGAATTTTGATTGTAATAGTTCAAAGTTAAACCTTTTTCTTATTTACCAGAACTTCAAAGGAATATTGTGTGAAATAATTTTAATCAACTATCAAACAGAAAAGGATATTTTTGTTACGATTAATATTAGGTAATAATAATATAGTCAACACAAGAGAAGTATATGTTGCTTGAGTGAATTTTTATTCTAGCCTAGCTTTTATTTTGCCTGGAACCAGCTCCCTTCAAGATTTTTTTTATGAAAAGGGTTCCTCATAACTCAGTATAAGGAGAGATCATTTCTCTTCATTATTTATTTTTTTTTATAATTATCTTAGAGCTTCTAGAAGTTTAGATCTGTGTTGTAATGTAACCCCCCCAGTTACACACACACTTTTCAACTCTTTCTCTAGTGTGTGTCATTCTGCCATCCTATTTGTATTTTGAATACAAAATGCTGCTAAGATTAGAATCTGTGCTCCATTTTTCTTACCTCCTCTGGTGTCTTGATCCATTTCTTACCCATAATTTGAAATTTTCCCCAATGTCGATCTTAGCAATTTTGTTTGCTGAAAATTGACTTAAGAAGTGTTAATTTTACCTGGCAAAGTTGATTTTTTAATATAAAGCCATGGGTGAAGAAGTTGAGAACTAGAGATTTAACTTAATATATTATATATACAGTAGACCACACCTAAACCGAAAACGGCTGAACCGAAAAAACGGCTAAACCAAAAAGAAATTGAAGAGCTTTCTGTTTTTCCTCTTATTCTTTCTTATCAAACATGCGGTAAACCGAAGTGTTGGCTGCCTTACTATGGCTAAAGCGAAATAAAAACTACCGGGAAAGCCCTGTCACTGTCCGGACTGACAAATAAAAAAAAAATCCCTTTTTTTTTTTCCCACTCCTTGCCGATCCCTTTCTTTCGCGCATTACTCCATGCAAACCCAATACTATTAGTTACCGGTACCTCACACTACAGATGGCCAGGCCGATGTCTGGCTAGGTCTAGGTCTACTGCATGCACCTGCCCATCCCTTCTCTTTCACCACTCAGTTGCGCAGCGGGACCGGGACCGTGCCAGACACTCCCTACATGTCTAAGTCCTGTCAACGCTAAGCTAAGCAAACACTGTTGCATCACAGCCATAAAGTAATAAAGCCATCTGTCTTGTGGAGAGCTTCAGTACTGGAAAACTTAGGCGATGATTAAATTGTACAAGTAGAGACTAGGACAGGACAACTTACTTAGGCGATGATGAAATTGTGAAAATAGGCGCAAGAACCTCTTAACTGAAAAGGAAAGAGAAGGAGATAGAGAAATGGATAAAACAAAGATTCGTGGATAGGCACGTTCATTCACTTTATGGTGTGATGATGGGTGGGATTGGTTTAACTTAATATTTCGGAAGTTGGTTACTCTCCGTTATTAATCTTACTTATTTAATGCACTATGCTTAAACCAAAATGGAAATCATACTCCCTAAAATTTCGGTTTAAACGTGTTCCACTGTATATATATATATCAGAGAATGTATGATTTTTTAAAGGATCTGAGTAGAAAGGTATTTTGTAATAATGTATTATTTCTTCATGGCAGGATATCATTCTATTCCATAATTTTACATGGCACTTTCGCTCTAGCATTTATTTTTTCATTTACCGACTGAAAAGAAATCTGGTCAAGCTGCCTCACATTGTTACTCCATCATGCAGGTCTCCTGAGAACTTTGATATTCACGAACCGGCAGTAGAATGGGTGGATGGCGGACAGGTGATAGGATGGGTGGATGGTGGAGCCAGCTGGGTTGGTGGATGCTGTATGGTGGATTCTACAAATATTGCTCACATGCGGGAGGCCCTTGAGAATGCCCCAAACATCTGCTTTCTGAAGAAGGGTGAAGATCTGTTTTAAGGCACTTTTGTTTTAAGAATGTGCCAAGTGTTTTTGGAATCAAATTTGATTATTGACCTATGAAATTTTTTGGGACAAATAGTACCCAAAAAAAAAAAAGGTGTAATTTTTTAATGATACTCAGTGATATAAAATTAATATAATGATGATGTTAAGGCCTTTCCTTGAGCGGAAGATCTACACAAAGCCAAATGTAACTGTTTTTAATGCTGCATATTATTTTTGCTTTGTTTCTTTTTTTGTATAACTTTGAAACAAATTTATGTTACTGATTCTGTAAATAAAAGTATAAAACTTGTAAGGATAGCAAGATGAATTTCCCATCCGACTTTGTTATATATGTAGGAGTTTTGGGTATTTCTCATATCTCGTACCATCATGAGACCTTTCCAAACTAGTCAGAAAATGTATTTTGAACATTTAAAATCTTTGGGGCAGCCTGAGACGCAGCTTTAACATTGTAAAAACTGGATAGAGATATTCCTTGAGCTGCCAAGATATTAGGATTTTAATTTTTTTAGGTTTTACCAAAAAAAAAACAGTGAAAAGGCGTTAAAAAAACGAACAAAAATTTTTACTCAAAAGTATTATGTACAATATTTGAGGAGATTCATGTTTAGGAAAAGATGCAATAGAATATTGTTTAATTATTCACTTATTCAATCCTCTGTGATATTTTTTTCATTTTCTTTATCAATTTGTTCTATGACCTAATTGTATTACAAATTGATAAGGCTGTAACTAAAAGTTTTTGAAAATTTTTATGAAAATGATCTCACTTAATCATTCACATAATGGTGGACTTTGCAGCTTCAGAGTTACAGTTACTTCCCTTGATGCCAACACTGATGTTGCGTGTAATAAAGATTTCTTTGAAATGCTTTATATCATTGAAGTTACAAATCTCATATCTTGGTTCAGAATCATCAGCCCTATCCCTTTTTCATCTTTGCTGGTTAAAAAAAAAAGAAGTTTAAATAATTAAAAATGTTCAAAATTGGACTTCCATCTCCTTCAAATTTGCCTTGAGACATTTTGTTGCTGTAGGCTTTTGTATTGTTTAGAACTTGACTGATTGTGGTCACGTCTGAATATCCATTACTAGGATAGATAAAGAAAGTGCTATGATTATAGGATTTTTTCCACAGTGCCACAGTATGTCGTTTAATATCCCCCAGTCTTTTTTCATTATTCAACAAATTTGCATTTGCGCTTCATTGTAGAAGTATGTGGCAATGAATCCATTTTTCTCAAAAACTAAAATATGACAGTATTGTTTTAATGTACAGCCTGTAATTATGGATGCAAAACAAGCATATCCATTTGTAAGCAGGTTCAGCATTTGTATAAATTATTTCAAATCTGATTTTTTTCAGTCTCTTTAACTCAAATTATCTAATTTTTCAGTCTCTTTAACTCAAATTATCTAATTTTTGTCTCTTTAACTCATATTATCTAATTTTTCAGTCTCTTTAACTCAAATTTTCTAATTTTATTACCCAATTCTCATATGATAATCTTATCATGGCTTTTACTGCTGCGCCACTGTCAAGGCCTCTGCTGGCCTCACAAATTGAAATATTTAGGATTTTTGGCACTCAGTCTCAGGGAAATGAAAGGAAAAAAAATGCCTGTGACAGCATGTATTAGTATGTGATCTGGATTAATCCAAAAGAGTCTGATATTGCACCCTTAGTAACAGTAACAAATTTAGGAAAGCAGTGCCAAGAAAATGATCCAAATTACTAGTCTGTTAATTGGAAATTTAAAAGTAACACAAAATATGGGCGTTATCAAGAAATGGGTTATTTTCACTACTGTAAAATGTTGAAGTGCAGTTGGGGATTTTAATTTTTTTATTTAGTTCATTGAAGTAGACCACAAATTTTATAAAATTAAAGCATATTTGGCTTTTTAAAAAAACTGATAAAATATTTTCACAAAATATTTCAAATATGCATAAAATATTACAACTGAGCATATAGCGTATATTTTGTCCTGCTACATTCCAGTGTACAATCAAGCTCAAAATATTCATTCTAGCTCACTGAAATCAACATCCCTCAACCTCTAACTTCATCTTCTGTAGGCTTAAGATGATAGACAGAACCATATAAAACAATTGGTGCCCTACATTATTAGCCGAGTCATGAGAAAAGAAGGCGAGGAATACTTCATCAGTGTTAAGCTGGTCAACTAAACAATTATATTGCTCTGGAATAGCTGTGTGAACCATTGTGGGATTAAATGCAACTGAGTTACATGTATAATCTAACATGCCCTCATTTTGAATAAGTTTATACATTGTATTTGACAACTTTACAAAAGTAAGATGAACCTCAGAAGAGATACTAGTAAATGCATGTGGGAAATAAGGCTTTATTACTTTTTCATCTGATGCAAAATCCATCTGATGGGACTTCTCAACTTGTCAAAGATTATGCCATCAGTTACAATGTTTGTATGAAAGGTCTATAGTAATCTCAATTCTTGACACATCCCTCATCTGTGTAGTTGGAACCCATTTCAGTTTCAAACATATAAAATTGCATCTTAGATTTAGTTCTAGTCAATTTAATTTTATTTTTGCAGTTGCATTCTTTATTTTAAATCGGAAGTAAAAGTTTTTTCCAGATTTTTTTTTTTTTAATAAATTAACAGGTCTTTTTATGTATCAATGTGTAGTGCCACCTCAGATGAAATATTTTATGGCAAATACAAGCGTGACAATTTATTTAGTAATGCCATTGTCATTAATTACAGTCAAACTTAAATTCAACTAGCTTGGCCCCACCGAACAGGACCTTGAATTCAAGAAGAGATCGTGGAGTCCATGTTTTTGATATTTTTGGTTTGGTTTTAGAAAAAAAAAGAAAACCTTGGATTAAATGGTTGGCAATATTGTACCAGCCCTAGCCTTGAATTTAGCGAGAAAAGGACAATCATTACAAAGGGGTTTGATGCAAAAGCAAAATCACATTAAAGCATGTTTAGGCCTGCGAGCTTAAAAATTTTGGCCTTTGACTATCGGTATGCTGTGATGCAAATGGCAGCATGAGTAGGCTGCGTATGTGCACCACCTGTGCAAGCCTAAGATTTTAGGTCTGCTGGTTTTGTCTCTTGAACTGTTTCATATCCTGTTGTTACAATGTTTTTTGACTTCTTAGGATTTCAGGACAATCTTTTTATGCAATGAGAAGATTGGAGAGGAAGGATGTAAAGTGTAATTGCTGTGAAAGAAGCTGCACATATGCAGACTGAGGATATAAAGAGAACTGAATTGTAAAAAAAAAGTATTAGTGCCAGACCAAAGAATCTTGTTATAATCAACCTCAAAGTCTATGACCTGCAGATGAAATATGACGATGTTTGACACCATTTAAAATCTATGGTTGGTGCACTCTAGAAAGCACAAAACTAACTTTTTCATGGCTTATTTCTCTGCAAAATGTCCCCCTTTGTAGAATGTATCTTATAAACAAGAAGATATAACAAGAGTTCAGTCAACATACCACAGATGCTTTGTCTCAATTTTACCTTTGTCTACGCTTATTCAAAAAAAAAAAATTATTTTAAAACATTCTCAGTGCAAATGTTATGGATCATTCCTTTCATTGATTATGAAATCACTAATGTCTGCTGTGACTGTGGGTTAAAAATTGTGCAAGGGTTATTTTGTTTCTTGCATTTATTTTCTGTGCTACTTACAGGTGCTTTTATTTTTTAATGATTTTTAATTTGCAAGTAAAACTGATTCATAGATTTCATGTTTAAAGTACATGATTGAAATTAAAAAAAAAATAAAAAATTGAATAAAGTGGCCACATGAAGAACACATTTTTTAAAGAAATGCGTTTGTGATTGTTTTTTGTATTGTTGACAAATATATGAGTAGATGGATACATGAATCTTTCTGATTGCTACTAGTACACTGTACAAGGGCTGATCTTGTTGAATAAACTAAGCATATTCCTTCATATTTTAAAAAATGAGTTTACTTTTGTTGAAATATGCCTGGGCTTATAGAGTTAGAGCAACCGAAACCACTATATCAAGATTTAAAGCTAAACATTTAGAGGATAAAACATTGGAAAAAAGTAAGACCAGCTCTACTCCTTATGACTCAAATGTTGCACAGGAACTTTTAAGGAACATTAATTTGTGAAGTTTTTCTTTCTTCTTCTAAAACTTTTTTTTTTTCAAATCTTTTCTTAAGTGGATCCTATATGTAGGTTCACAATCAACATATATTCACACATACACACAAAAGAAGTTCACAGCTTTAAGAATGTTAAAATATGACTTCTAATTTATGTCCTGATCTGGAGAAAAATCTCTGGACTTTTATCTTTTACATATCTTAATAAAACCTTTTTATCTTTTTAACCAACTGTTTTAGTTTTCCTCATTACAAGCTTGACTAAAGGGCAATTTAGATATTAATCCTCTCTTTAGCCTCCAATGTATGCATGTATTAAAACATCATATTGCAACTTGCACTGGATTTGACTCATTGGTCTGGTCTCAAGACATGAAATTGAAAGACTATGGTAATGAGGTGTTCCTTAATCTTTGTCTTAACACCCATGGACATGAACAAAATTTGGAGGAAAAATTTCAAGCGAATTTAATTCATTTTATAACTATTTATATTTTCAGCTTAACACAAGTTCTTTTGTTTCCCATCTCTTTCTTTTTTTAAACAAGCCTCTTCAAACACTTTTAATGGACCTAATCCTTAACGCCAAGTCACAAAATCTGGGTGAGAATTTTTCAAAAGGGTTTTTTTTTTGTGTGAACATTTTAAAACAATAAGGTTTAAAATTTTCCCAGTAAGGAACAAAATACAGTAAAAAAAACGGCCAAAAAAAATTGTGCAAATGCTTGGTTTTTGCTTTTATTAAGCATCATCATACTGCTAGTGAAAGAACTATGGAATATTATATGCAATAAAAGCAGCATAGTGAAAAAACAGATTTACGACAATGTTAAACCTGTACAAAACATAAAGAATGTATTTTTTAAAAAGACCAATGAATACATTAAAAAGAACAAAATAACAGTTTATAATGTAATGACAAAGGCTAACAAAATGAAAAATATGTTTTCATTTCCACTGAAACAAAATGATATAACTATAAGTATTATAACTGAGCATGATAACAATTGTAATCGCAATTCAAACTACATTTTGAAAAGAGGTAAACATAATGTGAGGCTACTTCACAGGGTAAATCCCTCACAAGTCCCATGATTAATAAATCTAATGTCTTAACGACCAATTTAATTTCAACATTTTGCTAAGGATAAAATGAGCAATAAAATGAAGTACCTTAAACAAGAGCAAAACTATCCTTACTTGGGCACTATACCTTTTAACTCGTAATCAAATATCGGGTGTCAAATGAGAATCCTGCTATAGGCAGTAAAAGATCCTGTAATTATGTTGGAGCAATGAGCCGCAAAAATGTGGTTTTATGAAAGTATGAAAATTAGAAAAATGCCAAGGGGATGAGAAAAAAATACAAGCAGAAAAAAAAAACAAATGCAAAGATGCCAAGAGGAAAACCTGGCATCTTTGGCAATTTATCCAGGAATCTTGGATTTTAATTTTTTATGCGGCTCTGGCCATGGAGTTGGGTGTTACCTGGTGTTACCTAACAAGTCCCATGGTTAGATTTAGTCTAAAACTGGTTACAATTGCTGTGACGCTGGTAAATCAAAATTTCAGCTTTGTGGTTTTTTTTTTTTTCCTGATTTGATAAAGCCTAGCACAGGACATAAAAATTAACACAGGAGTGTAGGAGTAGTTTATTCTAGATGCGGATCTGGCGATGGGGTTGCATCTCACCTAATGAGCTTTATACTTGCTTCTGAAGGGCTCTGCATTGATCTTTTGTATACTACTCAGTTATCCTAAATGTTTTGTGTGTACATGTATTTTTTTCATTTACAGCCTTTTCAGGTTATCTTACTGCAAAGCTAATCTAGGCCTTTTTTAAAAAATCATCGGTAGGCGAGTCCCAAAAAAAGAGAGAACTAAACGATTCTCTTGGTCCTCACTGTGATGATTTGGGCATTACCAAGTTGAAGCTGAAAGAGGGGGACTTCCCATATGACAGCAGTGGGATCACCGTACACAATGGAGTACTCCTTGAGATATTGAAGCTTTGAAGGCAACAGAGAGGTGATGACACCTTATTGGAAAAATATTTGAGATGCATTTTCCCCAGTGAAAATTTCCAAATTTGAAATCTTCTGTTCTTGGACTAAGGAACAAACGGGAAAAAAATGCCAATAAATAAAGACAGCGAAGGCATAACGCAACTGGAAGCAACAGAGTTTGACATCTCTGCTTACTGCTTCAATCATGTGTCATTTTCTCCTTTAGCGCAGTCATTTAAAAGTGAAAGCATGTTCTGCAGCTCACAGTCCTATCATTGAGACTGCCAAAGAATCCAATTTTTGCAGTACAAAATTGCAAAGCAGTAAAGGCAACTCACAAATTTGCAGAACTCTGTCGAAGAGCATCAAGAAAAAAAAATCGGGCCAAGGAGCAATATAGGAATGTTGTCGACCATTTTAACCCACACAATGTCAGCAGGCGGAATCAGAGAGCAGAAAAAAACATGAAAAACTCTTTGCACAGCTAAGATGACAATAAGAAAATAACAAAAGAAAGTATCTGCCCTGAAAATGCAGATTAAGGGTGAATCACAGATAAAAAGAAAGCTGAAGAAAAGAATCTCTAACTTTTAAGGAGAGAGATGAAAAATTTGACTTTGTAGTGTGCCTGGACTGTGAAAAAAGAAAAAAAATCCAATTGTTGTACTAGAGGCGGATGTAGCAAAGAAGAATTCTGAGCCACATGAGCAGACTCTAGTGAATTTTGTTGATAATGAAGAAATTCAAAAAAATGTGCGAATGGCAATATTAGAATTGACAGCTTTACATGTTGCAACGGGCAAAGTTTGTGATGTGATTGAAATTGTTGCAAGACAAATTTTCCATGCACGCTGCACAAAAAAAAGCCTAGCAGAAAGACTGTCCAAAACATTGTGGATGCAGGCCAGTACATTGCCAAGACCTTCATAAATACGGAAATTCTTGAAAATGACAATTTGGGTATGGCTAAAGATAGGACTACAAGGCGAAATGTCAAAACTGGAGAAACTAATGTCTCGCTTAGCAATATAAAGCATTATAATCTTGTTTTTTTTTTGTCCTTAGCCTCAGAGACGGTTTAGGCCATTAAAAAAGACGTAGAGAGTAAATTAGATGAATTAGCAGCCGTGGCTGGTGACAGCAACTTCAAGGCAAAGTCACTTCAAAAGCTGGACTTCCTCATCAGTGACAGGGCTGCTTATGAAAAAAAAAATCAAGTAAAATCATAAAAGAATGGAACAGCCTGATTTTGCAGACACCACAGCCGCATCAAATGAAGGAGTATTTTTGCATGGCTCATGAGCTGCTTGCTTTTCATTCATATTCACTGAAAGAGCTAAAAGTCTTTGGTAATGAACAGAGACTCGACTTATCTGCATACAAAAATCCACTGGAGAAGTTCCTCAAGTATGCTTCTGACATTTTTGGCCCAATTGGGGTTTCCAGAGGGGTGAGAGATGTTTGATTCGAAGACTGCCGTAAAAAAAAAAAAAAAATCAAATCTATTGTTACCAACTACAAGGAAAATAGGTTTAATGGCCTTTTTCATGTCTTGGGTCAAATTTTTCATCACCACCTGGATTTCATGAGAATACTGGAACATCACGGAAACAAAAATTTCAGACAAACTAGTGTACTCACGTGAATGAAAAACAAAAATTTAATTTATCTTTTAAAATTTTTAGGCCTTTTTCTTTTTCTTGCAAGATCACTGTACGCTAATGAAATGCCATTACCAGTGGACACTACAGCCACCCACAGATGGCATCAGTGGTTAAAGACCTGCGCCTCATGATGCCCCTCTGTATTCTGCCTTCCACAGCTCCCTATCCCATGCATAGAATTTGAGCGACCACCAATGCCAGAAGATAAAGAGACCTTCTTCAGCTTCGTAGCCGTCATTGCTCAAGGTTTTATCAATGCCCTTGACGCCCAGGTTTCTGACCTCATGGCAGAAGAGACAACATCAACTTCAGCTAGCAGCTTTGTCCCTGCCACTAATCTAGTTTGTGAACGTGGCCTTAAGATGTTGGATGCGAGCCAAAGGATGCGCCCAAATGTTTCCCTCCATCACCATTCTACAGTGGTAACTCTGAAGCAGACACAATGTGGGGGAATGTATTCATGGCTGAAACACCTCCTAAACCATGCACCTGTCCGCCTTCTGCTGTGGCAAAAAGCTCGTAAAGGTGGCAAAGAGCTCAGAGATAAGCACCGGGCAAGGGACTTAGCAGAAAGAGTGCCACAGACTATCACAACAGCATCCAAACCCTGGAAATGCAAAAGGTCAAGGCAGCTCCAGGATCCCATCATCTCTGGCTCTACCAAGTGCCGACGAAAGCCTGTCAGAAGATTACTGGGTTGCTGTTGCCTACCCACAGACATGGTACACAGGTCAGTTTCAAAGAATATACTAAAATTTTTAAGTACGTGTATTGTTTTTGGCCTTTCAATTCAAGTTGTATTAGTTAAGAAGCGTTATGGGCCGATTACATCGGCCCCAAGGGTACCACTAAGCTATTTGGGCCGATAGATGCTATGGAGGGCTTTCCAGAGGCCCATTTCGCTAAGTCTGGGAATGGCTGGATTGACAGCGAAATTTTTGCGAAATGGCTTTCCACTGGTTTTGTGCCTGCTGTGGCTCATCTGCAGAAACCAGTTTTACTGTTTGCGGATGGTCCCGGCACACATTTGACATTGGCAATCCACGAGATATGTAGGGAACACAATATTATCTTTATCAGTTGCCAAGCCACTCAAGTCAAATTGTTCAGTCGCGAGATCTCACTTTATTCAAAAACCTCAAACAGGCTTGGGGTGAGGAAGTTATGAAATTTCAGGAGGAAAACTGCGACACTGTAACTAAACAACATTTCTCGAAAGTATTTCGGAAGACATGGGACAGACGATGGAGACGTTCTGAAGAACGGATTTAAAGCCTCAGGAATATTTCCTTGGGATCCGGAAAAGTTTGACAGAACAAAGCTGGCTCCCCATAGAATGTTTACTGAGAACAGCCGTGAAGTGACTGCCCAACCGACCAATGGCAAACACTTAGAGACATGCACAAAGACATAGACAAGTGAACTATCAGCGACTGAGAGAGGTGAGATGACTATTACTGACATAGTGACTCAAGTTACTGAGACTTAGACGGAAACTATGACTATGACAGCTGGGACTAGTAACGAGACAGAGGATCCAATGGATGACTAACAGACAGAAACACATGTAGTTGACACAGCAGATAGTGACAAAGGACAGGCTGACTCTTTCCTTTCTTCAAACAATGACATGACAATCCAGACAGCTTTTGACAGACTATTACATTTGACAGCACGAGCGGGGAGCAGCTGACTTGTTCATTACATGACATGTTATGACATGGACAAGACAACAGACGAGCCAGAACCACAACTGTTCTGCAAACTTTATGGACGGTTACAAAGGTATTTTACAAATAGACACGCAACTGACATTGACAAGACTACTGACAAAACTTCTTTTGACAATCTTCCTCTATCTGCTTGCTGGGGCTGGAAGAGGCCGACTGTCATAGAGCCACTTAAAATGGTGTCGTCAGAGGAGTTCAGGACTTTCAACGACAATATATGGAGAAAAAAAAGAAAGATGATGAAGAAAAGAAAAAGAAAGAATAAGATGAAAAAAGGAAAAAAATGAAGAGAAAAAAGAATAAAAGAAGAAAAAGAGAGAAGGAAAGAAAAAAGAACAAGAGACAAAGAAAAGAGAGCAAGAAAAAAAGAAAAGAGAAGAAAGAAAAAGAAAAGGAGGGAAAAACAAAACGAGCAAAAACAACAAATAGCAATAAAAAGTTGCCGACGCCAGGTTAGGTTTACAAACATTGAGATAACAGAGAGTGAGACTGAGACAGATGATAAGCTTAGTTTGCATGATACAGACGATGAAATGAGTAATGTATGTGCTGGATGAGGATCTTTGAGTGCTAGTGGCAGTGATGAGAATGATATTTGGGTTTACTGTGGCTTCAAAATGGCTATAAAAAACTCTTCTAACTGGAACAGTAAGAGCAAACTCAAAAGATTTCGCCCAGATTTGCCTAAACTGAAACTCGCGATCGGTCAGTCCGGGTTCCACAGAAAAAAAGCCGATGCTCATGTGCGCCTTCAAGGAAAAAAAATTTTTTTTTAAAAAGCCAGTGCTAATGCTCAGTACAGCTCATATAGCTAAAGTGCAGACAAAGACTGTCAGAGGAAAGGAGCAAACTAAACCTCAGGTGGTATTTTGAGTACAACAAAAGTGTTGGTGGGGTAGACTTATCGGACAAAATAGTCTGCCACTATGCATCCAAGCGGCCAACCCGATGCTACTGGAAGAAAGATCTTTTTCAATTTCATTGATATAGCTCTACAGAATGCACACACACTTTATAGCTTGTCACTACAAACTAAAACACTGTCCAGACAAGATTTCATCTTATCTGTGCTTGAAGCTCTTTGCGAGAACGGTGAAGCCCAACAACCAAAGATTCAGTGCCCATAACAACTGCAAGCTGGACGTGTTCCGACCCATCACTTAGTCCTCGTGGTAAGCAATAAGGAAAAATGCTGCTACGTTTGTATAGTAGACATCGATTATAATAACATCGGCCGTTAGGAAGCCTCGGTTGTTACGAAGGAACTTGATTTTTATCATTACTAAATGATAGTATTTGAACCCCTGCCTGTGAATGTGAATGCGCAGGAAGGGCTAGACCAGCTTGCTGTATACATGCTTTTGGACTACTGTATGCAATCCTTGATTACAGTAAAAATGAAATGTACTCTGCACCTACTGAGAAGATGCAGACATGGCATCATCCACGAACGTTTGTCGTGTCGCCTTAAAAACCCAAGACTGTATCAGGCCTCAACTTTTCAATCCAAGGTATACGCCTATAGTGATACTACAGTAGATTATAGTCCTCTTTTGGGACTGCCTTCTGTAACACCCATTTTTTTCCGTTTGTATGAAGGATAACACACCTCTTGATTCTGTTATAAGTTATGATAAATCTATACCATTACCCGATTTTTCCACTACCAGTGCAGAATCTGCTTGTGAAAATAAAAATTTTAGTTTTCTTTGTGATGGTGATAATAAATATTTTGAGGAGAACGTTCACTCATCTCTTCAAAAAGCTCAGAAAATTGAGCACAATACTCAATCCCAGTTATCCTCTGAATTGTGGTTTGAAGAGAGAAGAAACAGAATAACTATGTCGACAATATTCAAAGTTGTGAACGCGATGAGGAAACTATCTGTTTCAGAAATAGAAGGATTAGCAGAAAAGTTTATTTCACCTGATGATGTTTCTAATCTAAAACCAGTTGCTGTAGGGAAGCTTAGAGAGCCTATGATCCAAAATATTCTAGGACACACTTTTAACAACTATAGTTTTAGAGATACTGGGCTGTGCATTCACCCATTTCATCAGTTTATTGCTGGATCAACAGATAGTTTTCTTTTTTATTCTAAAGATGTTATAATGATAGTTGAAATCAAAACGGCGTTTAATGTAAACAACAGTGATCTCACTGACATAATTGGAGAAAGAAAAAATGTGTGTATCATAGATTGATTGATTTTTGTATAAAGCCAGCCCACAACAAGGTGATCTCAGGCTTTTGGGCCCTCCGTCAGGCCAGGGCGCCGGTAGCGGGGCTCGAACCCACTACAGAAAGGTCCCTGCAGATCTCAGGGCGGACTCGCTAGCCACTGGTGTATCATAGAAGAGGATGGTGAATTGAAAACTGAGGAAAAGCATTCTTACTGTTTTCAGATGCAATGTCAGATATTTTGTTGGAATGTTCACAAATGCCATCTTGCTCTGTTTTATTTTGTCCTCAAACCTTTACACACTGAGTATTTATAGTTTGACAAAGAGTTCTGGGATATGATTTAAATTTTACCCCAATTAGTGAAACCCTGATTGTAAACAAACGATTACTACGCCAGACCTAGGTAGGGTTGGTTGCGACTCAGCTAAGCTTTCGTACCAAGCCATTACCGTGTCAATCTATACAGCATAGAACCTATGGTATAGTCACTTTTACTATTTACTGGACTCAAAAGCTGGAACATCACGTTGTGACAGATCTGCTTGCCTTTCCTCCCAATATCAAAGGCTACTCTAAAACTCAAGATTAAAAAAGAAAATTGGTGTATAAATCTTCTTTCTTTGCTCCAGAGACGCGTGTATGT
>BLXT01008455.1:663942-677051 GCA_019648995.1 Plakobranchus ocellatus
GATTTGTTGTAAGATAGGCCTACACCTAATAAAAGCTTATATATCCCTAAATTTCAATTCATTTTCTACAAAAAAACAGGTCTATTGCAGGGCCTAAATTTTTGGCTGTTCTTAAATTAGGTATGTTATTAGTGCATCTATTAGATTATATTTTTCTATTTCCAGTTTTCAAAAAGATCGGGCTTTCTGTTTGGTATCTTGTTTACAATGGATGATCAATGTGACACATTTGTAACAGTTCTCTAGCAGTAAAAAAATGGATACCGGAAGTGATAATATTTCGGGATGTGTTCATTTAGTGAGGTTTTTATGAGAAAAAAAGACTAGTCAAAATCACTTGCTCTGTGTTCTTTTTGCGGGATTTTTAACTGAACATGCGGGATTGCGGGACAGACGCAAAAATGCGGGATTTTCCCGCAAGATGCGGGGTTGTAGGCAGGTCTGTATATACCCCTTGCTTCTCAGCCACTTCATCTAAGTGTAACCCCACAAGAAGAAAATAATTCTGCTGAACGTCATGACTGTGCGCATCTGAGAGAATGTTTGAGAGAGAATAGTCTTATATATCTTATATTATAAGAGGCATTACGACATCAAGGCTTGACGTTTCTGCCACATCTCCTCCTGAACCTTGCTATACACAGCCTTAATTTTTTGTGGAACATAATCTTCTTATCTTAGTGTCGCATTTAGTACATAAAAACCAAGAAATACTTACCGATTTTAAAAAGTTATATTTTGCATTTCAAAAAAACTATTTTCGGCAGTCATACATATATACACACAAAGGTGCACACACACACACACAAGTTCAAAATCAAAATACTACCTATTTGGTAAAGAAAAAAAAAATCAAGTTTTGAATCTGTGAGAATGAAAAGATAATTAAATCAGCATCAAACTATCATATGAAAAGAAATAATGCACCCATTTCAAATACAGTGGGTAAAGAATCTGACATTCTTTCGCTTAATAAATTAAGAGTTTAAGGGGAAACAATTATTTGGCCTATGCTAGAGAGCGAAAGCGCACAGCCATTCCCATACTTCATGAAAAGTCGAAGGGATATCCAAATCTATAGGCTCAAAGTTTTAGATAATCTCTTGACTCTTAGATCCAATTCACAAGCTTGCTGCATTTTGTGGGATTATGAATTAAGATTTCAAATTGTAATTTTTAGCAATATACATCTAGGCCTAGATTCTAGATCTAGCCAATGGATAAAGCCTAGCATTTAAAAAAATCTGTGAGTTTGATTATAATCGAGATTGGGTAGATGGAGGTTTGGCGTAGATCTTGATCTAGACTCTAGATTACATTTTTAGAGACTGTTCCATCTCAATTATAGACCAAAATCTAAGTTTGATCTTAAATCTAGAATCCAGATATTTTATTGGAACCTAGAATCCAGATGTAGATCTAGATTCTGATATAAGGAAATATTTTATTATTGTAATCCTGACGAATTTAAATCATCTTCATATCGTTGGATCAGAATCTAATTTAGATCTGCATTGATCAGGATCCGTGTAACTGTAAGGGAAAATTTGGCAAAAGGCAAGTCTTTCCCAAACTTTATTTTGTTTCAGGATTCAGATTATCGCCCATTACCCAAATTTATGGCAGACTTTATCTAGATGTCTATCTAGATCTTGAAATTGTTTGTCCACGCTGAGATTATGATTGCAATCCACGTAGCAAAATAAAAATACTAGCCTGGATATTTATTTATATCTAGAATGTAATTCTGGATAGCTGAAGTTTATTTCAAGCTTTCCGTTTGTTTATTGCAACAGTGAAATTTAGGAGATGGTATTTTTTTTTGGTATAGGCCCATATTTATATTATCGCAGTGAATGATGGCAAAATCAGGATCTTGAAATCAGATCTTGATTACAAGCTTTCTCCACCTCTGCTTCTTCCATTCCTAGGTGTTCTGTCTTCTTTGAGATGACCTGATCTCCTGGAGGAGCAGTCAAAAGCAGTCCTTTCTAAAGAAGACGAGGATGAAATTGTCACATTTTCAAAGACCACAAATGCGCAGGGCTTTGGCAAGACGAAAGAAGAGCTGTTGTTGGTGGTGAAAAACTACCTTGACCAAGGAAGAAAGACAATGTGGCAAAGCAACAAATTCTCCTCAAAATGGTTTCGCCTCTTCAGGAAACGGCACCCAGAAATCGTTTTCAGAAAACTTCAACTTCTGGGAAAGCAAAGGGCCCTCATCACCAGGAAGGACATTCTGGACTGGTTTGATGGATTCACCACAAAAATCAAGTCGATCGACCCCACATAATTCTTAGAGCCACAGAGGATCTACAACTGTGACGTGACGAATCTGGCTTCAGCTTAAACGCCTTGAATGGCTGTGTACTGACTTACCTATCAAACAATTTTGTTTACCAAGTTGTTAGCGAGGCTAAGACCCTCATCACAGCTCTGGTTTGCTGTAGTGCCACAGGCCACTACACGTGGTCCATGCTAATACACCCAGGGACTCAGTTTCGGGGCTTCAGGCCACGGAAAGTGTTTGAAAATTCATTCATAGGAAGATCTGAAAATGGCTGGATCCACCAGGATCTATTCTATGAGTGGGTGAAGCAGATGTTTGTGCCCCAGACTGCACATGTCAAGAAGCCGCCGCTGCTGCTGCTATAACATGGCCACATCAGCCACCAGCACTGTGTGATGAAAATGGAATTCAGCTGTACTGTTTGCCACCTCATCCATCCCATATTCTGCAGTCTCTTGACATGGGGGTATTCAAGACCATGAAGTGCGAGTGGAAAAAAGCAATTGAGGTAAAACGAGACGGAAATAGTGACAAAAAGGACCTTTGCTACACATGTAAGGACGCTTATGAGCCCACCATTGCAAGACCTTTGGCTCAAAAAGCTTTTAGAACCCAACAAATGTTGACTTTTCCAAAGTTGTTTCGGGTTTTGATGACAGTGTCACTACTCATCCATAACCACAACTTGCCATCGAATCTGATACACCCACACCCTTGCCAGCACCAGTCACTCACTCGACACCGCAATCACTAGCAAAAGAACATGGGGGTCCTTATCAAAGTGCTCATGATGTTGACACCCTTTATTTGAATTTAGAAGCGGTTCAAAAAGGCCACGACTGATGCTTTTAAAGATGAGATTAGATTTCTCAAATCTGTACAAGGCATAAAATCTCTAAAACTAGGTGATCTAGAATTCATGATGTCTAACCTTAAGAATGTTTTAGGGCATTCTGACATGGAGGAATCCAATATGTCATAAGCATGTTATCTAATAGTACTCTAGTAGCCTAGTAGCCATTAGCATTTCGATTTTTTTTCTGTGAATGCCATTGTTCTCAAGTATGATGTTACTCCCTTAACACTTTTATTCATGAAACTACTTTTTTAATTAATTGTGTTACATTTTTTATGTACTCTGCTTAAGTTTTATCCTTATGGGCATGTTCCCACATTATCTACAAACTTAATTATGTTTGTTGACTTTTAGCATTTTTTGAAAAATTTTGAAATTCTTCATATTGGTGCTCAAAATATATAAATTCTGACCTTTTAACCACTTGAGTGCTGAGTTATAATTAAGTAACAGGGGATATGTGTGTAAAAATGCATCTGTGGGTTTACCTTTGATCAACTGCGATTAAACACACTTCTTTACATTCCTAGAATGTAATGGAAACAAAACTACATGGCCAGATAACGCCTGCATTTTATATTGCCAGTTTGAAATAGCCAAGTCATATAGGGGTCGAATTCGACCCCATAGCACTCAAGTGGTTAAACTCATATTGATAATGTTAAGCTTATTTTCCTTAACATTTTAGTGATTTCTTTTGTCATGTATTGTAACAAAAAACTAGACTTAGGGCTTGCTGTTGAACGCGTGTCAACTCGAGAATTCTAGAAAGAACCAGTTTAGGGAAGTTAATTTATGCAAAGCGAACGGGAGTTCATCACGTAAACGAATGTGACTCATGTTCTATTTTTAGCCTAAGGATTTCCCTAATGTCTTTTTAAAGACTGCTTTTTGTTATTTTAGGATTATGATGTTACGTTCTAGATCTACATTTTTGAACATTCTACGCTTGCATTATGGGATAGATTTCCAGAAATTTGTAGAGTTTTCTTTTGAAAAAAGTATAAATACCGGGAGAAGATTGGTGAAAGTATCACACAGAGAAGACACAGAGTAGGCAGAGAGTTCGTAGAGATCACACAGAGAAGGCACAGTGTAGATGGAAAGTTCATAGAGAGAGTACTCAGAGTTCATAGAGATCATAGAGATTGCAGTAAGATCATTGTATAGCGATTACGCAGATTTTTTAGAGCTAGATCTAGTTTTCTGATCGACGGCCTATGTGAATATTGTTTGATTTTATTTCCTGCTGTTGAGTTAAATAAACTCAGTTTTTTCGTTCTTCACACGATCTCCAGAGTTCCGTTAATTTTCAGCTAGGTCTATATAGATCTAAAGAACTCAACGTCCTACATCAGAGGTATTATCTACCTTTATTTCTGGTGTTTGAGACATGTATGTTAATTTTTTTTATACAATTTTTTAAAATATGCCTATTTTAGTGTATTTTTACCTCTATTGTCAAAAATTGCTCAAATTTGCTTTCGGGGCACTTTTAAGGCAATAAACTGCATGTTTTTAATTTTTTTTAGATCCCTGAAAAAAATTGCATGTGTTGTGTGAGATGGAGTAAAAAGAGTTTTGTCCATGTGTGGTGTATATTTTTAAACTTACGGTTGTCTGAAAACAGCTATTTGTCACTTGACACAAAATACGCATTTTTTCAATTTTTAAAATTCACATAACTTTCTTAAAAGGTAGAGACAAAATAAACACACCTTTATGCTCATAATTACAAGATATACACAGTAAACTATGTTTCACTTCAATATATTTAGTTACAAATCTTGTTTTGAGTACCTAGTTACAACAGATGATGCAAACACTTTACTGGAAAAAAAGTAACAACAATGAAATTCTTGAAGATTGAACTTTAAGTGTTGCTTACTGCACAGAGAAAGACATGAATAATAGCAACTAAACTGAGGAAACACACAGCAAAGTTTTTAAGAGGTACTTTGAAGAAAATGAAGTGTTTGACGCTCTGACAAAAAGTTTTAACCAGAAAGTTGATGAATAAAAACAAGATCTGTTCGATGGGGAGGATGACGTTTTAACACACTTCTTCTACTGTAATGCTCATTTTCTTTTAGGATTGGTTACTTCAACAGAGGAAGCTGTGACATGTGTTGAGAAAGATAGGGAAAAGTTGGGCAGAGACAAAGAAGACAAATTTTTACCTTCTGCAAGTTGTCCTGAAACTGCCACATTTAGATTAATGAGAACAGCTGATGATGTGTTCTGGCCTTGTCATGAAGAGAAAACTGGGTGGTTTATTGTGATTCAGTTGGAGAAAATGTAAACTTGTAAGCTTTACAAGCAACTGATCCAACAACACTTTTGAAAATGCCTCTGCTGTATTATATCACAGAGATAGAGTTTGGCATTTTTGAGTGATTAAGCGTCACACTCTAATTTAAAGCTTCAAAATTCAAAGCATTCTATTTGATTTGTCAAATGAGCGCTTGCTTGCCTTTTTATCTATTGCTTTGTTTCATGTGTTTTTCACTGCTCCTTACTGGGAACTCTTGAACAGCAATACTTCCTATACTGATTTTTCTTTACTATGTCTCTAAAATGAAATGTTTCCTAAACAAGTGGAGTTCTTCATCTGATTCTGACATTTCAGATTTGAAAACTGTTTTCAATAATGACTTTCCTGAAAAAAATACCTATTATTCTTCCACAAATCCTACAATTATAATGCCTTCATTTGTGCACCTTGCTGAGATGTCTAATGTGTTTCAACGCCAGTTGAAAAATTTCTTAGTGATGGTGTTTTGGGGGATGGGATCAGTTATGAACTTATGAGAAATTTAAAGACTTGTCCACCTAGCAATCTTACTGGGGAAAGAATCTTTGGGAATTTGGATTATGATTTGCATAAGAGAAGGCATGCTTCTTTTCACCTCAGGACTACTCTTAGCATATGAAAGAGGAATGAAACAACTAAGTGGGTGGCTAAACTTAAGTCTGAAAGGACTAAACATGATGCAAAAAAAATACCCAATGCCATGGAAACAAAAAAGTAGAGAGAGAGAGAAAATTATGAAGGTTAGAATTCAAAAGAGATTCTGAGAAAACATGGCAGCAAAAGAAAAAAGTCGATAAAGGAACCATCAAATTCTCTTTTGAATTCCATTGTGGTCCAAGGTGGTCTCTGTGAAACCAAGGAAAATTTTGATGGCCTGGTTTCAGGGCCAGATGCTTTCAAAAAACCTGAGCGCACAGAAAAAGGAAGCTTGTTAAGGGGCAAAATATATCACTTGGTGGTAACTTGAGAACTTTATATTTTAGACTTTGTGAGCATTTGGGGAACCAAATTCCAGAGCTTCTGCAAGTGAAGAAATGTAGAGGTAAAGAGAATAAATTTAGTTGAACTTTAAATCTAGATCTAGCACAATAACTCCATTCACTGGGAAGAAACGCAAGAAATGGTGGTGAATTTTTTTGCAATGAATATAGTGACCAAGGAAGAATAGGTTTTATTAGATTGTGAGAATGTGCTTAGAAGTAAAAATGGTGAAGTTCATGGAACAGAAGCGAAAACTCCGGCACTTACCAATAGATTCATAGAAGAAGCTGAGGACAAGAGTTAGGTGTGATTCAAGTCTATCCCTAATAGAACCTTTCAGTGGAAGGTCTGAGGTGAAAATCAGACGATCCAAAACCAGCAAAATGTTAAACTTTATTTTTTCCTGATGACATTGGGACTGGCTCAACCAAACAAATTTATGTGCACTCACTAAGCTAGAAACTTTCATAATTACAGCAATGCTAATGTATCCAAAATATACACCCTTTTTTTTTCCTTCTCACATCAATCCTTACACATAACAAACTTCCTCCCACATAAAAATTGCAAGAGAATCACCTTCTCAGAGGTCTCTAGAAGCCATATTCTTGATGAGTCACCACTTCAAGGGATGTTGGTTGTCCAATGGATGATAGTGCTGTCCATCTCAAGGAATATATGTGTAGCGGTCTGACAAAATGTGTCAAGTTGAGGGTCTACATAACTGAAATTAATTCAAAATATTTAAGCAAAGAAGTGAATATTGCCAAGGCTTTATGTACAGACAGCCTTTTGCATGTGTATAGAAAGTTTTCCACACACAGAGAGGTGGCAGTTTTCTTCCCTCTGGACGATGGTTTTCATTTATAGTCAATCATGCTAAACTGCAACTCGACACATTTTGGTGTCCATATCAAGAAGGCATGGCTGTCCAATGGATTATAGTGCTGTCCGCATCGGGGAATATTGATAGTCCAATAAATTATAGTGCTCTCCATCTCAAGGGATATCAACTGACCAATAGATTATGGTGCTGTCCATCTCAAGCAATATCAATTGTCCAATAGATTATGGTACTGCGCAGGCTGAAACATTTAGTTTTGAGTCTGAAAGAAATGAACATTATATAAGCATTACACTTCAGCTTTACCTCATTTTGTTTTAAAAAAAACAAACAAAAATTAGAGACGTAATATTTATCTACTTTTGCACAGAGCAATAAATAGAAAATCAAAGCTAATCTGATGAATATCAAAATTTAAGAGTACAGTGGAACACATTTAAACAGAAATTCTAGTAAGTATGATTTCTGTTTTGGTTCACGCAAAGCTCATTAAATAAGTAAGATTAACAAAGAAGAGTAACTAGCTTCCGAACTATTAAGTTCAACCAATTCCACCCATCGTCACATCGCAATGTGAATGCACATGCCTATCCATGAATCTCTCTATCTTTTATATCCATCTCTCTGTCACCTTCCCTTTCCTTTTCAGTTAAGAGGTTCTTGTTCCTCTTATCAATGTAGAATAATAGAGCTTTCACAATTTATCATTGCCTAAGTAAGTTTTCTCCTACTTTTACAATTTAATCATCGCCCAAGTTTTCCGCTCCTATAGTTGTCAATAAGAGAGATGGCTTTATAAACGGCTGTGATGCAAGAGTGTTTGCTTAGCTTTGCGCTGATGGCACCTAGAGATGTAGGGAGTGTCTGCCACGGTCCCGCTGCGTATCTGAGTGGTGGAAGAGAAGGGGTGGACAGGTGTGTGCACTAGACCTAGACCTAGCCAGACATCGGGCCTGGCCTGCTGTTATGTGAGGTACCGGTAACAGTATTGGGTTTGCATGGAGCAATGCGAGAAAGAAAAAGAAGGGCGAGGTGTGTAAAAAAAAGATTTTTTTTATGTGTCGGTCGGACAGTGACCTGGCTTTCCCGGTAGTTTTTATTTAGCTTTAGTGATAGTAAGGAGCTAACAGTAACACTTTCAGTTTACCGCATGTTTAATAAGAAAGAATAAGAGGAAAAACCTCAAGCTCTTCAATTTCTTTTCGGTTTAGCCGTTTTCGTTTTAGATGTGGTCTACTGTATTCTGTAACAAAAAAATTTAAAATCATTCATATTTTAATCAGTCTCAATTACATTGTATTAATGGTGTAACAATATTTATATTATGACAAAAAATATCTTGCAAATCATCAGATTTTTACATGCAAACTTACCCGTACAGAGAGCCATGTGGGTAAGTTTTGTCAGGAAGAAAGTCCGGCAGCAGAAGCTTGCAGGATCCTCCGAATTTCTGCTGTCTTGGCCACATCCAATGGTGATCTTCCTCGTCCATCACAGACACTTACAGCAGAAGGGGAAGCATTGACCAGTGCTGCAACTGCTTCATAATGTCCATTTTCTGAGGCCTATGAGATAAAAAAAAAATAATTATAATTTTTTTTTTTGTTTTCTTTTTCATAAAAAGCCTACAGTAAGTTTTCTGAAGATTCCCCTAACCAGCATTAGGACTTTAAAAAAGGTACAAGTTTACCAGATCAAAGTTCAGTCAAGATGATCAGGATTTCATACTTTGGAAACTTATTTATAATTTATATATATATTTTTTTAAACAATATGACTCAGGTCTAAAGTTGCAAAACTTCAAATAAAATTGTCTGTTTCTATTATTTTTCAATTAATAAGAAAAAAAAAAAACAGAACTTGCGGAATAAATGATAAAATATAGGACAAAAACTCAAAAAGTACTGAAATAACCTTGAAGAGACTTTAATATTAAGATCAAAATAAAAACAGAACTTTTGCATTTATCTTGGTTCTTCTATGCCATATAACATTTTTTATACAGATTTTTATGAAAGAAAACAAACTGAATGAGCGTGGCACATTAAGTTTCACTTCCAATATATGCACCCTGGAGAGCATCCAAAGAAACACACCAACTTGTTTTCTTTTCTTTATATGTCTAATCCATCAAATGAAGTAAAAGAATATTATAAATGCAAGTTCTGCTGTAAAGTAAGGATGTGCTCAAACACACCATTGAACTCAATAAATGACTTTCTGAGGATACACAATAGGTATTGTGATGCTGTCATTTCCATTTTTAATATTTTAACTGGTTAAGGCAACAGTGTATTGTCTTAAGATAAAATGAGTAATGCACGTATCCATTAAGTTTATTAAACTTGACCTTAAATTAGTATGAACTTTCTTATTATTTTGATATTACCAAAGTTCCAAAATAAAACTGTAAAGGCATTGCCAAGTATGTCAAATTTGATATGATTATATGGTTTTCATAGAAAAACTTTAAAGCATTTGTGGCTAGATATCTCTAGTTTTTGAGCCACCTTGTGCAGGGCAGTCATGCCATCACAATCAATCAATTCTGCATCTGCTCTATGATCAAGGAGGAGCTTCACAACTTCTGTGCGGCCCATGTAGGCTGCTCGGTGAAGAGGTGTTGCCTTGCTAGACTGCGTTTGACAATTCACGTCTGCTCCATGAGAGATCAGAAGTTTGCACACATCAAGGTGCCCACTGCGACTAGCATAGTGCTGGAAAAAAAAAAAAGCCTGATTTGAGATTTTAAAGTAGCTATATTTACCCACCTAACTGATGGACAGCTCTCTTATTCGCAGTTTCACTTTCTAGAACTCCCATCTCTCTGTTGGCCATCACATTTCTTACTTGAAAAAAGTCTCTTTCTTTGAATTAAGAAGGATTTCACAAATAAGACCGTATCTTACAACATTACCCACCTAACTGATGGATATAGCTCTCTTATTTGAAGTTTCACTTTCTACAGGAAAAAATGTAGATCTCTACCCAACCCAAAAGTATGATATTGATATCAATATGAGTCCACATAATTATTCCTTGTGCACAAAAATACAAAATTTTACATTCCAAAATAGCAATTTTTCCTAGCAATAATTAAAGGCAAGTGGAGAGCAAACATAAACCTGAAAATTGAGTATCCAATGTTCTTTTTTATTAGAACAGTAGAATATGATAGTGTAAGCTAAATATTTTTATGACTATAGCAACATTTTAACCAACATGGCCTCAGATTCAATAAGAACAAAATTTTTATTGTGTATATCTGAGGACAGGTCAAACAACTTCTAGAAATCTAGATCTACATCGACCTTCTTCAGATATCAATAAAATAAAGAGGATGAGGGCCAAATTATAGCGCAAATATGGCTACTTTCATACGATGTCTTTTTAATTTTCATCCTCGGTCCTTTCATCATATGTTGGTTGCTGATGAAGGTAGATCTACAGGTTGAAGCCGTTGGGCCCGTCCCCGGATTATCCCAAGCCCAACTTCATCGATGCAATTTATCTGAATCAACTACACATATCAGAATTTAGATTACAGATCGAGATTAAAAATTAGTGTATGACATATCAAGACAGAAATCTAGTCGAGAAATCTTTAAGTTTCTAAACTCTACTTGCAACACGAAATATGAGCGCCCAAACTTACGAGGGCCGTGTATCCCGACTTGTCAGTTTTGTTCACGATACAGTCCCTAGAGTTAAGTTTTCTAGCAACATCATCTAAGTCTCCTGCTAAAGCTGAGCTCCAAATGCCTCTTTCGAACTCCAGTTCATCTAGGTTCTGATGAAGAGAAGGGTTTGTTTGATTGTGGTAGCAATGATGATGATTTTCTTCTCCGCAATGCCCACCGGAAGCCGCCATGTTTGATTTTTTTTTAAACATTCAAATTAAAAACGAAGTGACTATTTTCACGAATACTCGGGAAAATAAGTCCAGTCCTTATTTTCCCGAACGCATAAGAAAAGGGACCGCAAGATTCAGATGTGGGCAGTACTTACTTTAAGGTGACCCGGGCTTCTAGTTCTAACTTCATCAGCTGTGTATGAGTACGAATATTTCAGTGTTATCGTTTTTATTCTACCTTCACAAGTTACTGATGAAATGAAAAAATTGCAGGCCAAGTAATAATGTGAATTGTTCTACTTTCATACAATTATATAATAATATTATGCCCGCGACCTCTTCATTTCATTGGTGGATACAATTATATAATAATATTATGCCCGCGACCTCTTCATTTCATTGGTGGCTGATGAAGGTAGATCAAGATGTTTAAAACATAGAATTGCAATATTCTAGCCTTGGCAGCACAAAAGAGCAAAAATATTTGTTGGTGCTGTCTGTTGTAAGATACGGTCTTACTTGTGAAATCCTTCGTAATTCAAAGAAAGAGGCTTTTTTTTTTCAAGTAAAAAATGTGATGGCCGACAGAGAGATGGGAGTTCAAATAAGCACCTAAGTTTTAAATAACACCTGAAGAATATTGTTTTCGCTTATTAACTCTTGTTCGCACTGCTTGAACTTTACTTGACTTCTCTATTATCATGACTTCAGTCTTGTCTCTATTGAGTTTCAATCTGTTTAATATCATCCAAGATGATACATCAGTGATACAGTGCTGGAATGAATTGATTAAAAACTTTCACTTAAGTTTACAGATCAATTAAGTTGGATATCATCAGCATAGAAATGATAATTGCAACCATGCTCTTTAAGAATATTGCAAAGGGACTGAGAATACAATGAAAAAAGGACCAAGCCCAACACAGAACTCTGCGATAAGCCAATTCTTAGCGAAAAGGGCTCAGACCACCTAGAGCAGACCATGTTCAGACTGTCTTCCAGTTTTTACAAGCTGTATTCTACCGCTGATTTAAGAATCAAACCATTTCAAAGCAGTTCATGTGAAGCCAAAAGAAGTTTCAAATGTTTCTAAAAGAATTCTGTGGTTTATTGTGTCAAATGCACATGACAGGTCTAATTGTGATTGTACTGAAAGTTTGTACGTGTCCGTTGCATCTAGGACGTCAGAGTTTACTATCGTAAGTTTGCAGTCTCCGTACTGTTTTTTACTTTTAAAGGCAGACTGTTAGCAATCTTGAAGAGCATTTTCTTTGAAATGAATATTAATTTCCTATGGACAACTTTTTCCAAAATTTTAGAGAGAAAAAAAAATAGATTCCAAAAGGGTCAATAGTTTTTGAGATTATTTCTACCAAAGTTTTTGTTTTTAATGATAACCAATGACAGCGTGGGACATTGCCACTTCTCAAAGAGGCAGTTATAAAGTTTGTGATAAAATAATAGAAACAATATATCAGTATATTCAGTGAACAAGTTAACCGGCAGCAGATCAAGTTCACAATATATTTTTTTGAGAATTTAGCATCAAAGTTTTAAAGTACTGTTCATCTATAGGTTTGCAGGTAGAGAAAAATGATTACCTTTGAACATAATGAAACTCGGCCCAGCATACTGAGCATTCCTCTCTGGTATTGTCTGTTTTATTCACAAAGAAGTTGTTAATGGCGTCAGGAAAGTTTTCAGGGATTATATTACTAGGTAAATCTGATCGCTCTCTTTTCCAAAAAGTTCGTTACAAACACGGGAAATTTCTTTGCGTGAATCACTATTGACAATCTTATTATTTACGTATATATTTTTTTCTTCTTTATAATGTTTTATGTTTAACATAGATTTGTTTATGCGTTATCAGTCTAGAGTTTATGTTCCTTTGTTCAGCTTTTCTTTTTTCACTGTGCCTCTCATCCAAAAGGCGGCTGGGGCACGGAATGGTATAACCTTCTGAAAAAA
>BLXT01008455.1:1140441-1150441 GCA_019648995.1 Plakobranchus ocellatus
TTTCTTTCCCCTTTCTCTCTCTCTCCCTCTCCCTCTCTCTTTCTCTCTCTCTCTCTCTTTCTTTTTCTCTGAATCTCTCTTTCTCTTTCTTTTCCACCACCAATTCCCTTTTTTTCTTGTTTGATTAATAATTTTGTACCCATTGTCTTGCAGAAATATTAGTTTTGTAGCGTTTCTATGCAGAATATTGAATTGGCCGTCTGAGTGGTTTTTATTATGTTTTTTTTTGTTGTTTTTTTTGTTTATATGACAAGGCGAAACTTCAAATGATGAATAATAGCTTAATGTCGCTACAGCTATCTTGGCTGTTGTTTTGTTTTTCTGTTATTTGTTTTTTGTTTTTTTTTAATAGACTCGTTCGTTGCCTTGGGAACAGAAAGTTTTGCCAAGAAACAAATTTTACATTTAGCCAATTTGAAAGAAAACTACAGTTTTGTTGGATTTTTTTTTCAGAGATGCTTAAAAGTCTAGGAAAGTAACAAAAATGTGTGTGTAGAGGAAAACGAAAGAATAATTTTTGGAAAGAAAAGGAAGCAAGGAGAAGGATATGACTAGTTGAAAAAGCAAGAAGGAATATAATTAATGTTTTATACATATGAAAATATCGAGGGCCGCCACGTAAACTATGGTAACTCGGATTTTTTCCAAAATTGAGATTTTTGGCATGTAGAACACTCTAGTCATCACGCACATACCAACAAAGTTTTAGACCAAAATTTTTAAAATTAAGAGAAATATTCCATTGTTTTAAAATGTTGTATCTAATTACAGCTAATTTTTGCCGCGTATACTATTGTAAGTCAAGATACCATAGTATACGCGGCAGGAAAAAAGAGGCAAGGTATTGTAACTCCGAGTTACAATAGTTTACGCGCGTAAATATTACAGGATTAGTCATGTCCTGCTGAGATACAATAAATTTCCAAGTGCATAACCTTTTCGGTGTGAGCTTTATACGACACAACTTGTTTGTGGTCATCCCTCTAAAAAAGTATGTTGTCAAGAATATCTAGTTTTCCTAAAAGATGAAGTGATATAACACTTCAAATATATGCTGCTTTTCCCTGTCACAGAAACGGTGTTTACAATGATAAATTGCTGAAAATGTACCGCAAAAATGCAGCGCGCTCAACAGGAGCACAAGTCAGTTTTGGGGAAATTGAGAACTTCAATGGGCACAACCAGTAGTTACCTGAATCGAGATTACTATCAAATTTACTTGGGAACGGTGTATGAGAGGGATTTTTAGTTTGTAACCGTTTTTGTTTCACATTTACCTTTTGAAAACCGAAAGATGAATTCAATGGCCTTTGAAAGTCGATGTCCCTTACCGCAAAGCGTAATGACAATCACCATTCCCAAATAAACTGATATCCGATAGGTATCAAAAGGCGTAAAAGATTTTATCAGTGAGAACCCAATTCCTTCGTATTATTCGATTTCGTTACAAATATTGTAGAGTTTGACTATTTGGACAGAGACGAGTAACAGCTCATTTACTGCACAACAGAATTCTGCGAAAGCCAGCTTTGAGTCAAGAAATAACTTGCTTGCGAGATCCATCTGGTAAGTTTTGAATTTATTTTGCATTCTTCAACTGAAAATTTGTTTTAGGAATGAGAAAAAATATATGCTTGTAGCGTGCTTTTAACTAGAGAAAGCGAAAATTAGAAAAATAATTTTGTTTACGTCTTACACTCTGAGAATTATAACAGCTTAACTAAAAATCAAATTTTTGAAGACATAACTTAAAAATAGTGAAAGAAGAAGAGAGTGAGCGAGCGAAAGAGAGAGAGAGAGAGAGAGGGGGGGGGGAGAGAAAGAGAGAGAGAGAGAAAGAGAAAGAAGAGAAACAGAAAGTGAGTAGTTGTGCCAGAGAAAGGTAAAGATAGAACGAGCAAGCAAGAGAGAAAAGAGAGAGTGAAAGAAAGTTAGAGGCACAGGAAGAAAAAGGGAGCAAGATAGTGAGAGAAAGAGGGAGAAAGATAACAACAGAGATAAAGACTGGGCGATTGATAGAGAGAAAGAGGGATAGCTAGGCATTGAGACAATACCATTCTTCGCTGCTAGAAAGATCAAAGTTATTCATGAAATATAAATTTAAAGCTACAAAGGTTATGTGTATGTGAGTTTGTAATATTTATTGCATTTTATTTCACTTTTTTAATTACTATTATTTACGATAATTGAGAGATAAGGACAATATGAGGTTTTTTGGTTGCCTGATAGCGTCCCTATGTTTTTTTTTTACTTTTCGTCGTTTTTGCTTATCTTATTGACTTCTTTTTCCTACACGCATTCTCATTCTGCCTTTCCCTCTCTACCTTGAATTGCCCCCGCCTCTGAATTCTTGTACCCTTCTATTTACAGAAGCCTAATTTACTGCAGCACAATGTCCATACACGGTACACTCCACCAAGGTGCTCTCGTCTTCACCAACAGAGGACGCCAGTGTATCAGCCACTCAGTTGCAGCTCTTGTTTATCATCTTAACAAATCTATCTCTACATGGGAAACCCATGATTTAGACCACATTCTAGACCAAGGAGACAACCTACACTCTATCCTATTTGGACACTTAAATGAAGACTACCTGTTAGTCAACTCCCTACCACAGCAGTTGACAGTATGTGACTACCAAGGTGGATCTTCAGATGACGAATTCTTTCACTGGTTTGTTGGAAGCTATGAATGATGACCCGCCATACTTTTCTATAGAAACTTCGGTTTTAAATGTGAACAATTTTGCAATCCTTATTCTTGGCTCATGCACGCCGGCGTTTTCATCTGCAATAGTTAAAGAAGATGATATCTACTACATCACTTCATCTTTGATCCACACAGCAGGGACTCTGTAGGAATGGCAAGTCCAGATGGGACCACTGTTAGAACATCTCATGTCTCAGTAGCAGAGGTTAAACAGTATCTTCTCTCTTTGGCAACATCTTTGGGGCTATCATCATGTCCCTTTGAGCTTACACTAGTGGATTTACAGGTGAAAACCTTAGAGCCTGTTTACCACAATCTTCAGCCAGTTGTGCCTTCTAGGTTTGAAGAATCTTCAGATTCTGATGTGCCTCTTGCATCTATCCAGAAGCAAGGCAAAGGCTTGGACCAGGTTTTCTCACAGTCAGACTCAGATGACTTACCTCTTGTGGAGATTCAAGAAAGAGTTATGTGAGAAGGAAAACGAGGAGAAAAGTCCTTGCCACATCCTGGGCTAGTAGCTCCGATCAAAGTGACTGGAACTCTGACAAAGATCCAGATTATGTACCTCAGGATGAGCAGCCATCAGATGATGACTGGATGCCCACAGAGAAGATGAGAACCCCACGGAAAAGCACACAGTCGCAGCCAATAACACCTTTGAAGTATATGCAAGTGTATGTGGATGCCATGCGTTTCATAGACGATCCTGGTAGCTCAGATTGTGAGCCACAAGACAATAACAGAGGGTCATATCGACTTGCTCCACCACATGCTAACGAAGAGCTCCGAGTGGGGAATCAAGACTGCATTTTACATTCTCCGGAGACTCTCATCCCTACATCTACAGCTTCACAGACTGAAGACTTGGACTATATGCCCTCAGATACAAGCATTGTTGCTTCTCCAGAGATCTCCCAAATAGTGAGGGACAGGAAGAGAATACGGAATGAAAGCAGTTGGAAAGACATGAAGAGAAAGAAAGCCCTTAATTTGGGAGAAGAATACACAAACAGGAAAGGCAAGGTTGTGGGTAGAAAGATAATGAAGGCCGGCTGTGGAACAGCCTGCAGAATGCAATGCCATGGTAGGATCGATAGAGAACAGAGAGAAACAATATTCCGTTTGTTTTGGCAGACAGGGAGCATTGACAAAAGAAGAATGTACATTTGCCACAATGTTGCTGTCAAGGATAAGGCAACTGGCAATGCGACGTCCAGGAGAGCAAAAAGCGTGAAATACCATTTGGAAATAGATGGAGAGAAGATCCCTGTCTGTAAAACATTCTTTTTGCATACATTGGGATTAAGTGATCAGTTTGTTTTCACCGCACTTTCTAAAAAAGATGAGGGTGGTCATATCTCGCCAGACATGCGAGGGAGGCATAAATAACTTTCACTTTGTTTTGATTTACAGGAAGTCTTGATGACCCCCCATTCAAATGCATCAGTGTTGTTTTATAAAAGGAAATTAAATGCATTTAATTTATCCCTGTATGACCTTGGAAGTGGTCAAGCTGTTTGCAATGTATGGCATGAAGGTATTGCTGCAAGAAGGTCGAATGAGATCGGATCTTGTGTGTTCTATTATCTCAAGTGTGCACACGAGAGAGGTGTTGAATTGTATCATTGTATTCCGATTGTTGCGGCGGTCAAAACCGAAACAAATATTTTCTTACCATGCTGTGGTATGCTTTAACTAAATTTGGTTTTTCACAAATAGAGCACAATTTTTTCATTAAAGGTCACAGTAAGAATGAGAACAACAGTGTCCATGCCACTATCGAACGTGTAAGTAAACATCTGGACATCTACGCTACGCCACTGCTAAACGTACGAAGCCCCATTACATTGTTAAGGAACTTGATGAGCATTGCTTTTTTGATTTTAAACAAGTTGCTGGCCATTTGAAAAACTTCGACCTCGACGTTGATAGACAAAAAGTGCAATGGTTAAACATTAAATCCATGAAAATAACCAAAGAAAATCCCAACATTGTTCACATTTTGTATGATTATGATGCACGGTACCATCAGCTCAATTTAGCTCAGAGAATAAGGAAAGTGCAGCACAGTGTTGATTTTCATGAGATTAAATTGGATGTGCTCAATTTCGGAAAAGGGCCGGGGATCGATAAAGACAAATATGATGATTTACAGTCTCTCTGTAAAGCTCAAATTATTCCCAAAGTTCACCATCAATTTTTCAACCTCTTAAAGATAAGGATACCATAAATGCTATGTATTTCAGGCAGCTAAGTCTTTGTCTTATTGGCCTTTTCTTTACGAGTAAAGTCTTAATAATATGAATTTTCAAGAATAAATTATAGTACATTATAACACATATTCTTGCCTAGATGAAAAATATGAAAAAAACCCACATAAATATCATTATAATTTGATATTACTGTTTTCATATTTGTAATTTATTCAGTTACACACATGCAATAACAACAGTATAACTCGACACATAATGCATATAATCTTGTCTGGAACTTATGTTTGCTTTGCATGGTTATCTAGAAAAAAAAATGACTGCTAACCGGAAGTACGGAGACTGAGTGTTTAATTTCAAGCCTAAGTCTTTATTTTATGGCTCAATAAGTTTGCTTACGTTTTATGTATTTTATGTTTTTTATATTCCAAACGATATGTTTTGAATGACTTGACACTTTGAATAAGAATTAATACGCTTTTTTACCATTGCAATGTAACTGTTGTATTTGTTGGGATATATCAATTAAAAGATGAAAATTAATTAATGCACTAATGTAAATAAAAGTCAGTTTTCTACTTGGGAAAACAATTGTAAGTGTTTACATGCCGGCTCTACTTCACGCGTAAACTATTGTAACTCAGACTTACCATAGTATTCGCGTGGACTGGCACTTGAAAATTTATTGTAACTCAAGATACAATAGTTTACATGTGATCTTTTATATGACAAAATATTGTAACTCAGATAATTAGCATATTATGTAATAAAAATGAAAAATAAAGACATAGACTATTAGCCCTTGTTATGTGGACGTTTATGTGTAAAAATCAAACTGGTGTCGTGAGAATAAAAGAAACTGTAAAGTTTTTTTTGTCTCCTGTAAAATTTGCAAAACACGAGTTACCATAGTTTACGTGGCGGCCCTCGATATGATTGTGTCAAAAAAAAAAAAGACAAAACCGGGAGATTCATGAACTTATGCTCAGCCAGGTGAATTAGACTAATGAGTACAGGTGATGAGCGGAAAGAATGTGAAGAGACGCACAAAAAAAAGTAATAATAATAATGACGTCTGCTGTACAGATTTACACAATTTAGTATTCCAGTAGCAAGCGATTAATATTGAAATAATCATCATCTTCACCATCGCCATTATCATCATTAGTGACATATTCATATTATCTTTCATATCATTTTCATCAACACTGTCGTCGTCGTCATCATCATCACCATAATCATGAACATTATCACGTAAACCACGACAAAACAGCAACTACTTTCTCCTCTTTGAAAACAATTCCTGATTCACGGTCAAGTAAAGGCTTAACTTAAAGCGAAATATAGGTCTGAAGCATAAACGCAAGGATAATGAAGTTAATCAAGGAAAGAAACGATGAAGATATCCTGTAGACCAGCCAGCAGCAGGGAGGGAGGGAGTTATCCTGAAATGTGACACCTGTAATTACCTGCGACTCCTGGATCGGGGAAACTTGAGCCTGTCTCCTGGCAGTATCGCCGAATGTTGCTGATGTTAATGCTGCCACCCCTGGATCTAATAGTCACAGAGTGAGTGATTGCCCGACCGGGTGTCGGGTTACCAACCAGCATCTACTCTATCTGTAGCAAAAGCAGCAGCAGCAGCTATCACAGGCTCCAACGACAAAATAGTAGGCAGTATGAGAAACAACAGCAGGCAGCAGCAGCAACAATAGTAGGCAGTATGAGAAACAACGGCAGGCAGCAGAAACAACAATAGTAGGCAGTATGCGAAACAACAGCAGGCAGCAGCAGCAACAATAGTAGGCAGCATCAGAAACAACAGCAGGCAGCAACAGCAACAATAGTAGGCAGTATAAGAAACGTCAGTAGGCAACAAAAACAACAATAGTAGGCAGCATCAGAAACAACAGCAGGCAGCAGCAGCAACAATAGTAGGCAACATCAGAAACAACAGCAGGCAGCAGCAGCAACAATAGTAGGCAGCATCAGAAACAACAGCAGGCAGCAACAATAGTAAGCAATATCAGAAACAACAGCAGGCAGCAGCAACAATAATAGTAGGCAGCATCAGAAACAACAGCAGGCAGCCGTAGCAACAATAGTGGGCAGTATAAGAAACGTCAGTAGGCAACAACAACAATAGTAGGCAGCATCAGAAACAACAGCAGGCAGCAACGGCAACAATAGTAAGCAATATCAGAAACAACAGCAGGCAGCAAGAGCAACAATTAGTAGGCAGCATTAGAAACAACAGCAGGCAGCAGCAACAGCAACAACAGCAAGCAGTAACTACTGTAGCGACCACCCCGATATTGATACCAGAAGTGAATAATTAGTGATTTTATGCCTCTCTTCTTTTTCTCCCTCCTTTCTTTTTTTTTTTTTTTCAGCCTACGTGTGTGCGCCTGTCTCTTCTTCCCCCACCCCCCACACTCCTTTCTCATCTTCTTTTTCTCTCTCTCTCTCTCTCTCTATCTATCTATCTATCTATCTATCTCTTTCTCTCTCTCTTTCTCTCTCTCTCTCTCTCTCTCTCTCTCTCTCTCTCTCTATCTATCTATCTATCTATCTATCTATCTATCTATCTATCTATCTATCTACCGATCTGTCAGTCTTTCATTCAATCTATCTATCTATCTATTCATCTATTTTTTTTTTCAAATCCATTCCCAATAAAGTTTTATGAGTGTGTGATTAATCACTCGGTATTTTTAGTTAATCATCATCATCATCATCATCATCATCATCATCATCATCATCATCATCATTATTATTATTGTTGTTGCTCTTCATCTTGTTCTTGTTATTTGAACGTAACCACAACTGCGCTGCATACACGGTACCATTATCATCCGCATCAAAATCATTATCAACATCAGTAGCATCATCATCACCGTTGTCGTTTTCTTTTTCGTCGTTTGCAATATCGCAGATGTGTTCATGCTTTCGTGGTTTTTTTTTTAAACATTGAAGGCTTCGCGCTACGAAGTCAGATTTTTATCTTCTGTCTGCAAAGACCAACGCTGGAATGGAGAATGTTGCCAAATAGGACTTGGTCACTACGCGAAAATGGCTTGTCTGGGATTGTGTGATAAGATTGGGCCGGAGGGAAAATGAATAAGACTGAGAGAGGGGGGAAAGTGATTTCTAACCAGTCTGGGTTTTACTGGCGAGGTTTAATGACCTGTCTCGCGTACACGTTTACTAAAAGTTAGACTCCCCCTTACCTCCACCCATTTTTTTTAGCTCGAATGCCCCCCTTCCCCCCTATTGGACCGATAACAGAAATGTAACAGATCGTATAAAAAGCTTCGGCAGGCGGGCTGTTATAATTTCGGACCTGGGTCCATAGGGTGGGAGAAGTGCTAGCCCTAAGCTTTTAGCGCTGTCGCTTCCAATAAAAGAAGAAATTTAACTTCGGGACTTCTAGAAGCGGCCATTGTTTCTAACTCCGTGGATCTGTTCAATTATGAGCGTGCAGTCTGGCAGTTGAGATTATTGCTTTTGGCATTTTATCTGGGCAAACCACCAATTGCCTGGCCTGTGTTTTTTGCAGTCTGTTTGGCATTGTTTTATATCATCAATATTACTTTTTTTTTTTTTTTAAATTGTGGTAAGTCCTTTTTTCCCCCTTCCTTTTTTTTTTATAAAAATAGAAATATGAAGCAAGATGGTGTGTATGTAGAGTGAAACACTTTTTTTTTTCTCTTTTTGAACTGCGTAGATTTTTTGAAAATCAGTTATCTGTGGGGTTTTTTTTTTTTTCTGTCTTCCTTGAATTTAATAACATCACTTTTCAGACTGTCGCTGTTGCTATTGCTGCCACCTCAATTACATTATATATATATATATATATATATATATATATATATATATATATATATATATATATATATATATATATGTGTGTGTGTGTATCTTTTTCTCTCTCTCTTCTTTTCTCTTCCTCACTCCCTCTCATATATATATATATTATATACACACTTACACTTTTTTGTTGTTGTTGTTGTTTATCTGTCTTTCTTTCCCCACAGAAAATTAATTCTTTCTTTCTCTACTTTAAACTGTGGTAGTTATACTTAATTATTCCTTAAAGCTATTAATAACTTGACGAGCCAAGTCATTGACCAGTTTAAAACTGCAAGGAACTGAGAGAGAGCATCCTGTTAATCAACCATGCCTGTCGCAATTAGCTTTCATGCTCGCTCTGTTTCTAAAATTAAAACTCATTTTTCTTTGAAAATGATTACATTAATTGAAGAAATTAATGTGCCGGTATCTTCTAATCTTTATGAATCTGATTATGGGGACCATAACTATAAAAAAAACAAGGTCTTAAAACTTAATGCTTGCATTATCAAAACGTGCTGAAAGGTTTTACGATCTCTCTGAACCATTGTGTGCGTCTGTCTGAAACTCTGTTCACGCCTAGATCTGGTCGTGGCACAGCCGGGAAAAGGCTTTTCGCTGCCGCTGCAGCCAGTTCTTAACTAAATTGGTTGCTTTGTTGGGCATCCATCGCTGCTTGTTAAGTTAAACATTAAGAATTACATGCAGACAAGGCTACCTCTGCTGCTGTCTTTGTGCCGTTGCCTTTTTTTTTTTTTTAATATAAAGATTATTAAAACATTATGAGCGGAGAGCGAGAGAGAAGGAAGATGAAGAAGGAAAGAGAGAGATAGAGATTAGGTAGAGACGACGAGAGAGCTGAGGGATAGAGAAGGGATAGAAAGGGAGCAAGAGAACGTTGAGGGAGACCGAAGAGGGAAGAGGAAGGGAAGTGTGCAGGAAGAAAAAAAAAGAATGCAGATTAAAGAATTCCTATAAAATTGTAGCGCTCAATAAGGAACATGAAGGAAACAGTACTAACTCTCATAGAGTATATACGGGCTTTTGTGAGAGTAATTCAGATCTTCAAATTCAGTCTCTTTACAAGAAGGCATGTAAATATACTTAGTCCCATTAAAGCTAATCTGCTACAGGCTGGCAGTTGCGAAATCGCACCAACCGACTTTTTTAGTAGTCCAGGGGACGTAACTGTAAATAATAAACCTTGGAAGCTCGTTCTTGACCCAGTC
>BLXT01008455.1:1152941-1154230 GCA_019648995.1 Plakobranchus ocellatus
GTTCATTCGCAACTTTCCATTTGAGACATCATATCATTTTACATTTTGGTTTGTTTGTTTTTTTTTTCGCTTTAGTTTTTTTTTTTTTTTTTTTTTTTTTTTTTTTTTTTTTTTTTTTTTTTTTTTTTTTTTAATTCAGTTCTGTTTAATGTTTAAAGTTTCAAAGTATGGAGATGTAATTAGCAAATTAATGTTCTTGATTAGGTATGAATTTAGATTATTGTGTGTATGTTTATTTGTCTGTTTGTTTGCGTAATTGTGAGGTGTCAATATCATATCGAATTTTTTTTTTTCTTTTTCTCGGCGTTTTGTTTGTACGAGTTTATGTTTAATTGACAAGAACATCAGTAGCCACAAGAGTTCTGTTTCCAGTCTCTGTCTGATGTCCGGTCGATTTGTTCTCATCATCTGCGTCATCGGTTGTGTTGTTGCTGTTGCTGTTGCTGCTGCTGTTGTTGTTGTTGTTAGGTGTATACACGTGTATTTCCATCTTTGCCGCTGTTATTGCTCTCTGTAGACTTTGTTCTTGTTATCGTGTTTGTATTGTTGTTGTCATGTTTTGATATTTCCACATTGGAGACGATCCAGCCTGTGCTGGCTGATGATGCCACAGTTTCATCGTCTGGTCGTTTCTTTATCTGTTGCATCAAAATCTGTTTTGTTTTGTTGTTTTTGTTTGCTTTTTGTTTGTTTGTTTGTTTGTTTGTTAGAAGGTCATGTTTATGTATTACATTTATTCTTTGTAGTCTTCTATCTTTTTTTTATAATAAGCGTAATCATTTTGTTTATTTATACGTCTTTTTTGTCCGTGGCGATCAATGGAAAATTTCACGATAGCTCGGAAAAACCAAACTATTTGTAAAGAGTAGGACAAACAAACGATTGTAAAACCCCTCTAGGTATAATGTCAGTCAAATTCTTTCGATTTTCTGCACAAAGGAACAAAATCTACTTGAAAAGGCTCACTGTAAACTTTTAATTGCTTCCGAAAGCCTTAAACTAACTAGTTTTTGAAGATGAGCGCGCCATCCTGCCCAGAACTATTTGTACCGCCCTCAATTTCTAACGTGTCCGCCCTTTCTGTGTGTTTTACTAGGGCGCTATAAATAGATTTGGTTTCTCCACTTTGTCGAGAACATTTCTAACTTCTGTGTTTGCTCAGTCTCTGTTGACAAATCTACACTTTAGTCAATGACGAATGTCTTTTTCCCCCTGCTACAGAAACAGGTCAAGCCTATTCCGGTAAGACTAACTGGGTGTCGTTCTTCCTGGCAGTTGTTTTTTTTTTT
>BLXT01008455.1:1206681-1220747 GCA_019648995.1 Plakobranchus ocellatus
TTTTTTCATTTCAAATAAACTTTGTGTAATCATTCTACTGAATGCGAAGAATTAATGGATGTGCTGTGTGTGTTTGCGCTATGCCTTACATGTGCTGCTTGTGTACTTTAAGATTATTTTTTCCTCCTGCTTCTCTTTTCTTCAAATTTTTTAATCACTCGCTTTGCTTGCTTTTATTATAAAATTTGCATGCTTTCCTAATCACCTCTTTCTCCTCTTCTTCTTCTTCTTCTTCTTTCCCTCTGTCATCATTCATCTGCTTTTTCTCACACTTGATTTCTTTTTTTTTTAATCATCAAAAGTCTTCATTTCCTTCTTTCTTCTTATGGTTTGTTTTTGTTTTGTTTTGTCTTTTGCTCAAGTTTAGAAATCAATTAAATTAATTTATGTAGGCTTTTGGGATCGTTTGATATGTGAAGATAGTTCTTCCTGAATCAAGTCACCACAAACAGCCATCAAAAATGATGATGGTTGAATGACTTAGAGACTTACTGTAAGCGTACCTGGAGAGGGAATGCATCATTCTGACAACGGCATCAGATGCGCATATTGCAAACAATATTACCATACAGCTGGCAATTTGTAAGGCCCAACTTTCCCTGTTCTGTAAAACAAAATTTGTTTCTCTATCTAATCATGAATGTAATTAGATAAAAGCTTCCAACTTTTTTTTTTTTTTTTTTTAACACAATTTGCAGTGGCAAACGCTCTTTTCAAGAACATTTTTTTTTCTTGGCATGGTACATCACTCTTCCCATCTTTCTTTTGCCGCTCCCTGCACAGTACTAGTTGTTTGTTGTTTTGGGGTTTTTTTTGTCAAATTTTCTTAAACCAGCATTACATTGATATTTCAGCGCACAAGTTTTGCTGGCGCTTTCAGCAAATTTGTGATCACCATATTGCTACAAATCTTTAGGCCCAGTTATGAAATGCTTGTGCAAATTGCTTGATGGAACACTCCATTTGCTGTGATCTGTGGTACAACAAAACCGATTGAATGATGTAATCTCATCCAACTTTGGCTAGCTGATGAAAATGAAGACAGTATTGATACCGGTGAAATTTTTTGCATAATTTGCGTCATGCTAAATATACCAAAGTCAGTTTTTGTTCCAATGCAATTATGAATAGTTTAGTTACATCAATCAGGTTACCTTTGGATTATAAAGGTAAACGATAAAGAGAAAACAGACTTCACTAAAAGTATCAGCAAGGCCACTTTAATACTTAAAACTCTATAACTTCGTTGTAGATTTTCTAACCCAGTAGCTCTGAGTCATACATATAAATCTTTTAAACAGCTCCACTTCCATGTTGTTTAACAATGGTTGGTTGTGAAACATTGTCTTTTCATACCAGGAAAGTTTGTGTACTATATTTGAAATAAGGGAAATCATGTAGTTCATGGCAAGGAACATTATCAAGGGTCTTTTTGCCTTTATTTGTGTTTAAATGAAAAGTAAAGATTTCAAAAGTATTCACACTAATAAGAAGTGGACTTTCAGATTCGATCTATTGTGCACACCTACAAAGATTGATTTAGGTGTGTGGTGATTTTTCAATAGGCCTAAAAAAATGTACACAAACACACATAAGCATGCAAGGCATTTAGAGATTTCTCAAAGCTATGATCCTCTGTTAAATCTGTAGGATGAGTTGTATCCCTTTGTTCTGCAGAAATCATCAAATACTTTATACTGTAGAATGATTTCATTTGGTGTCATCACTAAAATTATTCTGCAAAGTGCCATATTTTATTGTAACATAATTATTGTAAAATAACATAATATTGTAAAACTGCTAATCTCATTTTTGGAAAACTCTTAACTCATTCTAAACTCTACCTTTTGTGCTATACAATTCAAGCTGCCATTTTTACCTGGTTAATCAAACATTAAAACATAATATTTAAATTAATTTATGTGCCATTATTATCAAATGCACTGAAAATATGACTGGCTTTTAAAAGTACAAAATTGATTATATTTATAACGAAATTAAGCATTATTATCGCATGTAATTCTGTTTGCTTTTAGATGTTAGCTTTCAAAATATATAAAAGCTTTATGAAAATTCAAAGAGAAGACAACAGAAATAGATTCAGATGCAGTTGGTTTAAGCCGAGGAATGCCACTACCAGAAAGTGAAAAATGAGCAAATTATGAAGCCTGATATGTTTAAATGTGTGGCCATTTTGATTTTCACATCAATACTACAGTGAAGGCTTTGATGTTATTTTTTGTCTTGAAAAGGAGCCAGTGTTTGACCTTAGTAAATTAAAACTAATTCCGTTTTTAGATGAGTGTCCGATGTAAAAAATTCATTCTTCAAAGTTTGCTTTTCCCACTCCAGTTTGCGTCTTTTAATCTATTACCTTTGCTTCTCTCTCCCTTGGTTTTTGGACCGTTTGTTCCTTTTCTTGTTCTGACAATGTAATGGATACACCCCTTTCCATTAAAGCACATAGTGTGATTGCTGCATGCTGAAAATTTAATTTATGTCCGACGAATATGTTTCACACTCAAAAGTGTAGATTCTAGACCTTTGGTGCTTCTTTCTCAACAAAAACTTTTTGTGCCATATCCAAGACATTGGAAAAAATGTTACTCATCCACTTAAATATATGAATATATTTTTTGTTTTTCAGTACTTGGAATATTTAACAATGTGCTTTTAAATGCAAATAAGCATTGAGTAGCTTCAAAGCAAAGCTAAGAAGTCCATAAAAATAAAAAAAATTCAGTTGTAACAGTTGCCTATAGTTTTTGTCACTCATGAGAAAAAAAAAACTTGAAGAAAAGATATTTTTTAAAAAGTAATAGTTTTCCAGGCATTTTATTCAAACAGCAGAAATCCCTTTTGCACTACATGTGTAAAGCACATGGCTTTTGTCTGAATCGTGTCATTATGCATGAAGGATTTTTTAAAACATATCAACTTTTAAACTTGGCACTGGCTTTTTCGTTGAGTCAGTAATTCAATTAGTCAACAGATTCATAGACATAGGCCTATATGGCATAACATTTATGGGAGAATAGAAATTAGATGACCTTTACATTTTGGAGGTATGTTTGTTGCGTTGAGTTCTTAAATGCGTGCACATTTTTGTTTTATTCAGGTTCAGTCAATCAAGCCAGTAATAAAAAGTTTTTTTAAGCTTTTTGATAAATCTGTCTTATATATACTCCCTCATGCCTGCGTATAGGCCTCTCCGCACACTCGCCCGCATATAGCCGTCTTTGCACATAGCTCCCCTTCCTGCAGTTTGCCATCAACTAGAAATGAGTTCAATATTAACCAACGCCTGCTTTTCCCTATATTTATTTACCTGCTTTGACTATTATTTTAGCCTACAATCGCTTGCCTCTTATGTTTTGTATTAATTTGTTTTTCTTCACTATTCTTTAAGGAGTCACCAATTTTGAGACTTTATTAATTTTAACCTGTGCAAGTATTGCTCTCTTAAAAAATGAGTCCAACGAAATAGAAACTCATTTTGATATTTTTAACACTTAAAATGTTTTTTTTCAAATCTTTGGTTGAAGAGCAAAGTCAGTTCACAGGCAAGTTTTTTCCCCTCTTAATGATTTTTTTTTTTTCCGTTCAATAATTTTTTTTTACTTCTGAAGCGTCCAAATGATTTTTCTTGTTTTAATCAAGTAACCATATTTAACATTTCCCTTTAATTTCAAAATGGTGCTGATGCCTCTAGGTTCATATGAAACCATTGGCTTTTTTTTTTATTCACAATTTTTAGGCAAATATTTTTGTTGGTTTTTCCCCCTACCCCTACTGAAGTATTTTAAATATGATGATCATTGAGTCGGATGTCAGAAATAAAATTTAATAAAAATGGGTGATAAAAAGATTTGTTAAATACCTCTGTTGAAGAGATGCAGGGTACCTCTATATCATTTTCATCATTAGAAAGTAGACCATGAGGCACTGTTTTGATGAAGCAAATCTGCTAGACGATATAATTTCTGACATGCGACTCTTTAAAACCCATTGCAAGACACATTAAATGATTTATACTTTGTTTAAAATAGTTACTACAGTCAAAATCTTTTTTATGTCTAGGTAGCTTGGCAGAGAGGTAATGTTCATTTACGATTTGTAGGATTTTGTTGTCTAATAATCAAAAAAAACTAATTGATAAATAGGTGAGAATAAAATTGCTTGAAATAAGTTGAAGCCCAGAAAAAAGATAAAATGTGCAGTTACACCGACGGTTATTTAAAAAGAGCAATAAAAGAAAACTTGTTTTTGTATTCTGAGAATAAATGTAGTAATATTTATTCAAATTATATATTTTGATACGTGGGCTGGATAGATTGTCCCCATCCTGTTTCCAATCGAAAGAAAAAATTTTTTACAACTTGGCCATCTAAAAAAAATAGAAGATACTGATGAAAATGACAAACCTTCCTATCAAAACAATGTTTGTTTATATCGTATGCTAATTTTTTTTTTTTTTTAAGAAAAAAAAATTGTTTACTGGAATGTGAGGAGTCCAACATTTTACGTAATGCAATACTATGACAATTTTTGGGGGTCGTTGTTAATTCTTCCCATGAATCTTTCAGAATCTATTGTTGATGAGAATAACACCAGGTCAAAGGGCGAGTGACCACAATCATAACATTTTATCATTATACATGTATAATTTTCATATTATTTCTATAACATCATTACACCATAATGAATTCTCTTTCCTTCTCTCTCTCTCTCTTCCATGTACTTCTAACTACATGTACTTCTTCTGTAATTCACATTCAGTCCCATTATAAAAACAAAACAAAAAAAATTTTTTGTGCAACAATTTTATTGTCGTGTGTGTGTGTGTGTGTACGTTTTTTTTTTCTTTTCATTAAGTCTTTGAAACTGAGTGTTCGCCATTTGTGCGATATGTTCACCAACCCGGTGGTTTGCGTAGCTATGAAGGTTGTCCTTTCAGTGACAGGGTTCACAGTCTTAGGATTTGAACTTAGTGATTATCATAATTTTCTTTTTTTTTTTACTTCTTTTCATTTTTCAATACATGTAAAATTGTTTTCCAAAGGAGTTTTTCTTTATTAAATTAAAAATCAGTGCCCTTTTTATGGCAAACTAAAATAAAACAATTTTGTTTACACGGAGTTTCCCAATCTTTTATCAAAGTAAAACTTTTAAAAATAAAGAATAAAAATATTTTCAAAGGGACTGGCGTTGGAGAAACAAACACATGAAAAATGTGGGCAGCTGATATATTTGGTGAAGACCTAAAAGCTTAAAGTTTTTGGGATTTTTTTTAAGAATTGACCAAGGGCAATTGTATAGAAAATTTTTGTTTGAACAAAGACCTTTTTTAAAACCATTTCTTTCAATTAAGAGTCTTCAAGTTTGTCTAGGATATAGCATAAAAACATATGAAAGAAAACCTATATATATATATATATCTCAACATATAGAAGTTTTGTCATGTCGTAAAAAACTTTTACTTATCAATACTATGTTTATTGATATGAAAACAGATATGTGAATCTTTCTTTCTGTTCATTATCTTTGTTTCGTTTTGTTTGAATTTTCTTTTATCTGTGTAATAAACCATTTGTTATGAATTTTTACATATCATCCTAACAAGTCTTTGTTTGTTCTCCAAACTGTTGTTTCAAATTTCAATTACCCACAAAAAACGGTATCGGCTATAAGAAAAATATCTCTCTCACTGAACTGAGATGATTAATTATAAATTTTAGGCATTTGATAAAATGTCTTAAGTGTTCTATTACACAAGTCAAAATCACTAACAAGATTTTTTTTATAGCCTCATAAATGTATGCAAAACGCGGTTTTGTGTACTGTCTTTAATCCGTGTCTAATGCGCTTATTTGACATCCGGTACGCCTTGAGGTTTGTTTGGGTTTTTTTTTTTTTTTCTGCAAAAGCATGGTAAGCGCCGTCTAGAGATTTAATTTGGCACAGAAGATAGTCCTTTCAATCATTCAACCAAAAGAAATTACAAAAAATAAAGAGAAAAAAAATGAAGACAAAACTGCAGAGTGTTCCAAAGGAATAATAAAGGACAGGTCATATATATCAAGCATTGAGTATAAACGTATCAGAAAAAATGTTTCTGTCCATAACCCCTCTTTCTTTCTTCCCTCAACACTTAAAATTCCAATGATCACGTTCAAATCTTTTTCATTTCATTCAATCATACTCTCTCTCTCTCTCTCTCTCCCAACTGCATCAAAAATGATTTATTAATCTTTCCCTTGCAAAATATTGACCCTTAAAATTGTACACCATATACAGTCCCTAGCTGTGATCATGATTGTTCCACGTTAGGGAGAGGAGACTCCAAGGACATGACCTCTCCCTTCTGCCGCCTAGGACTAGCCACACCCGAACTTATAATGGATACTGTTCCTTCAAATTCTAAACTTAATGCATGTATTGTCTCAATTGACAGTATAGCAGAATGAAATAAAGGGGAAAATACGGTAAGCACCCATTAAGCAAGAGATTTTATTGCTGATAACTTGAAGCTAAGTTCTAAACTCTAAATCCAACGCAATATAGAAACAAAAAATCTTGAAAAGGACAGCAATGATGGATTCCACAATTATTGGGCTTCTGCGAGAGCTATCATGGACAAATAGTGGTTAGATAAAAGAGCCTACAATCTAACAACAGAATAAAGATAACAAAGGAGTTCTTGAAATCAACAAATAAGAAAACAGTTCAGATCTAAATGACAGATTTTTTTCATCAAAGAAGCAAACCAGGCAAAATCTTATGAGCTTTCTTAATATTGCTCAGATTATAGTTTTGCTTTATACAATTTTAAGGTTCTCTGAGAGTCATTAAACCAAAGAAAACAAACAAGTCAAAATTGAATAGCAAAAAGAAAAAAGTATGATGGTTTCTCCGATCCAGTAAGACAATAACAAGCACTCTCTCTCTCTCTCAAAAGAGCTATAAGTTTATGTCTTATTGGACACAAATTAGGGACTGGCCACAGATAAGAGTGGCCAAAACTTATTAATGCAAATTGTGGCTTTTTCAATGGTTTTAAATGCTCAACATGCGAGTTCCCGTTCATTGTGACTGATCTCCGAAAAAAAATTCACAACATAAGCACCTTAATTAAACTGACTTGAGATTTGAGATCAACAAAAATCAATGGCCTAACATGCTGAATCAAAAACAGTTTAAATCAAAGTACATGGCGCAGCCAAAGTCATTTAGTGCCCAAAGTGCCTTTCTCTATTTTAAAATATCATCCTGGCTAAACCACAATATGTTTAAACTAAAATGTGTAGCCGCCTGACAAAATTTGTTGAGTGCCAGTTCCGGATGATTGACTTAAAATAAAAATTGTTTGCTGGGGAGGTGAGATTTATTCACTTCTTTACGTGGAGGACTTTCTTTAGACATGCTACAATCTTTCTGTACATAAAACGGTGGGGATATTATGGTCTCACCTTGCGAGACTGCCACACAAATAATTTCTAGGTCTTTTTTTTTCAGTTGAAAGTGTCCCACCGTTTGTGCAGCATAACATGCAAGTTTTTTGGGTTTTTTTAAGGAAGATCTTTAGAGATTTCCACAAGTCACATATCACTCTCACTTGTCACTTCAGGGGGAACTAGAGATTTCCACGTCACATATCACTCTCACTTGTCACTTCAGGGGGAAGACCTGATCACATTTATTACAATATAAAATAAAGATGTAACAAAAAAAGACTTAATGGTCAAAGAGTTTGTAAGTTGTTTTTTTTCTAGGAAGATCTTTAGAGATTTCCACAAGTCACATATCACTCTCACTTTTCACTTCAGTGTAAGGACCTGCTCAAATTTATTACAATATACAGAATATTAGAATAAATACAAATGTCATGAACAAAGACTTAATGGTCAAAGAGCTTGTAGATTTGTATAATTGACTTTATTCATTGCAACTGCAAGATATGATGAATTGATAAAGGAGATGCTGGGTATTTTGTTCCCTTTTAACTTATTTTCCAAATCAAATTATTAATAAGAACAATGTTCAAAAAATAAAACAAAACGAATATTTAGAAGATGAAAACACGAAAATGAAACGAAAAGTCGCAAACCTACTGAACTGAACAGCTTACAACAGATAAATTGGTTGGTGCATTCGAACAATTGAAGATACTTTGCCAACCAACTAGGTCTCCACAAAATATGCCAAGATTATGTTTGCCAAGCTTGACAAGGGCAAAAAATGCCCAAAGATTGTCAAATAGTGAACAAGTCATAAACACAAATTAGTTGTATCAAATACCTTTGCTTATGCGAGATTTTAAGCTTACATTTATTTTAACATGTGAAACTTTGTTGCTAACTTTAAGTGCTACTGGCAAATTGTTAGTTTTACTCTCACCATGTGATTTTGTCGATCCAATCCCCATTTTGCCACTAATCCCTATCTGTTGGCTTATAAAGTGTGCAAATATTACAGTGTAAAATGAAAATCTCGAGACAGTATTGTAAAAGCATTGTGTGGTATTAGGACGGAATCTTGCATTACAATTATCACAGATATTTGAAAAATGAATCAAAATGATAGGGCACTAAGCTAGAATTTTATCAAAATGAGAATTAAGTGTGGAAAGGTCATTAATTGCTCTCGTTTGTGTACAATGCTGAGGCTGCCAGTTGTCTTAAAGTTCTTAGGACTAGTAAACTAATTTATTTTGATTATTGAAGGAATACATCAAATTCAGACCAAAAAAAGAGAGAAAATACATAATTAGTTGCCATTATCTAGACTGACTTACATTTTTATAATTAAACACAAAAATTATCGTTTATAATCAGCTCTCAATTTTTCTTTCTTTTTTTAACTTACTTGTCAAGAGACCCTTGACTTTTGATAAGTTTTCTGATAATGCATTTTCTTTCAAGTGATTTATTTCAGCTGACAATGAGAGAAACTGCAAAAACTATAAGAATTGAAATTTTTTAAAAATGCAACATATATAAAACCATACCTACCATCAGTGTATTTTGTGGGAGAGCCAAGCATATTCTTAAACAGCCTCACCCTTTTTTTTTGTCACCCTGTCTAAAATCCATCAAGCCACATCTTATGCCTAAATTAAATAAGAAGTGAAAATTTTTTTTAAAAGTAAACAAAGATCTAAGTTCCCCCTCCTCCCCTTCCACCATGTGATCCTCGTGTCGATCCCTCCCCTCCTCCCGAGGGCCTCTCTCTCTCCTTCTGATGCTCCATCTCAATCTTGTTGTTGATGTTCTCCCAGTTGATTTCAATCTGGACAAAACAGGGAAGATATGTTGTTGTTGTTATTATTTGTGATAATGTTGTTGTTATTATTATTATTATTATTACTATTAATTATTAATAATATTTGTGAAATCATTCTGCCAAAACAACTGATCTCCAAAAAACTTTGACTAGTTTCAGCGGGCCTGCACATTAAGGAGTAACATTGAAAAGTAAATACAGAAATATTTATATCTGAAGCTCTCAAGGGATGTGAAGGCTCAAAAGAGAAAGGGAGAGAACAAAAGAGACAGAGAGAGAACGAAAGAGAAAGAGAGAGAGAGAAGTGGGAGAAAGAGAGCCGAAAAAAAAAAGAAAAGGAAGACAAGGGTTCCTCACCCCCTCTTTATATTGTAAGAAGCGTTTGTTTGTCTCTGGTTTGTCGAAGCGACCTAGGAATCTCTGCCTGTAGCCCAGAACTGTGTCCACGTGAGTCTTGTGCTTCACAGCCAACTCTAACGCTCTGAAAAAGCAAATCAATCATATGTGTATCACTGAATTAGCACAGTAGCATTAGCTGAATGCTAGATAAAGTTTAATTTAAATTTGGCAGCAAAAAGCACATAAATGGATGAGATATCTATAATTCAAAGGAGGTCACTTCCAACTTTCAGCACGGAGTCATGTCTATCTGGTGTTAGCACAACATGTGCTGCTAATAGGGAGGGAAGGAAGAGGAGGAGGAGACGGGCTCTCTCGACATGCCCATGAAATGTAGCTTGTAGCATGGATTGTAAAGTTGAGACTGCAGGACAAGTAGGGTATGATGCCCATCATCTTGAAAATAATTCAGGCGCAGGTACAATAAGGCATAAGCCAATCTCTGCCTTCCCACCCTCTATTTCAGGCCTAGAAGTAGGCCTAAGGTCAATGACTTCATATTCTTGGTTAAGTCAGTTATTTATTTGGAAATAAAAACAAGCAATGAAAGAAAGGAACAAACAAAACACAAAAAAGAAAAAGCAACAGTTCAAGATCCAATTACCTTCCACTATCCATGTGTATCTGTTTGTTTGATTAACAGCAATATCATATTTTTTTTTTTCAATTTAATAAGGGAAATAACTGATTGTTTTTATCACTCTTTTTATAGAGACAAGCATTTCCTAAATGCATGCTTTTCAAACCTCTTGGCCACCATAATTGTATTGAAGCTGATGTTAATGTGCTTGGCATAAACTTAATTACCTACATGTATATAGAAATTGTGCTTGCCACAAACATGATAATAATTATAAGAATCATTTGAATTGCTCTAGTGAGGAAGACACTTTTCTTGAACATTGCACCCCTTCCTTTTTTTTTTTAAAGTTGAACTTTCACCAATGTCTTCCCCCATCCACCCCCATAAAAAAAAAAAAACGAAAATACCTGAATATGATCAGGTAACTCTAGGTTATGGAAATGTAATTTTTTTTTCAGTTTCAAACTATACAGTTCACATAGACCTGGACCTAGATTTAGATTATATTATCTACCCTAAAGGGACTTCATAAATGCTTCAATGGCCTTCAATGGTTCCGATTCAGGAAATGAAAAAATTCTTTGTTTGATGTATAAGCTATAAACCTGTCTGCCCCTTCTGCCACTCTTCCCCCCCCCCCCCCCCNNNCCCTCTTTAGCCAGCCTGTCCTTAGTTCCTCTTCCCCCATCTCCCCACAGCCAGTCTGCTTACCTATCCCAGTTGTAGAGTTGTAAGTTGAGCATGATGGCGCGGAAGATGAGTCCGGCCTGTAGGAGGATGGCTTCGGCATCCTGCTGGTTGCCACAGAGCAGCGCCATCTCCGCGGTCCGAGCTTCCTTCACAGGGATCTCTTTGATGTTCAGAATAAACTGCACTTTGTCTGCCTGAGAGAACCAGAGGAAAGGGTATACAGAGTGTAAGAAGGTTTAAGATCATAGATCAAAACCAAATCCGTGATATTCATCCAATAAACCACCAAACAAAGCAGAACAAACATTCCATATTTATTGCTGTAAAAGGATCTGAGTTACCTCAAATGAGTCGCACTTCTCAAATATAAGCGGTGCGCTCTGTCTTATCTGGGTCCCATCGTTTAAATACAAGTGGTGAATATTTGGCTCAAAATTTACAGTTTCAGGAATCCCACAGACTGAAATGGCTGCGGCTCCATTGACGTAAAAACTGGTATATTGTATAAACTGTTTGTGCAAGCAGCGAGTTATATTTTAAGATACTAGTATTGGAAATATTTCACCGTGCCAAAATGAAAATTATGTATTTCAAATCTCAAATCATTAAGTCTGCAAAAAAAAAAAAAAAAAAAAATTGGACAGTGTAACGAACCTCTTGAATAGCAGCGTAAGAAACCTCGGCAGTGTTCAAATCTTTAGCATATGTTGCCATAGCAGCGAGACACGCCCATAGATTCTCCTCCTATCAAATCATCAACAAACAGAATACACAAAAGCAGTGATTCTCCAGGCTATTATATAAATGAAGATTTCTGTAACTCGTAAACCAATTGGTCTATTTTTTTTTTATTTTGAAGTTCTGAGGCTCTACTTCTTGACAAAAAATTATATGACATATTTTTATAATTTAGCCTAAGAATTAGTCAAAAAACAATTGTTTTTCTTCTAGCAAAATGTGCGAAAAGCTTAAGAGAAGGTAAGGAAATGTAAATAACATTGCCAAAATCATTTATATAACTCTTAGCTAAGTTTGCAATTGGCAGCAAACACCCTCATGACAAAGGTTTTGATTGAAAGAAGAATTTACACTTCTTGATTGCTATAGTTTCCTTTCATAAATTGTACACAGGTTTAATACAATTTTTTTTTTTAAATGCACAAAAATCACAAGACATAGCTTTCCTCAAAGAAATATGAAAATTGTGTGCACAAGAACATAACAGCAAAACCAGTTTCCTTATATACAAACACTGCAGTTGTCAAAATTTTATCCTTATCCTTTTTTTTTTTTTTTGCTAATCTTTTTTTGCATGTCCTGTAAGATTGATCCCAATAGCTTTTAAACACAAACAATTTATAAGAATGAAAATTCCTTGCCATATAGATATGTTTCTTATTTATTCAATTCATACGTAAACATTAAGACCTATTGGCAATGGTGCTGGGTCCAATAACAAATTACACTTATTTGATGCTGCGGTAAAATGCAAAAAAATTATGTTCTTTAATATAAAATTAACAAAATGGGATTTAAATGCTAGGTGAGAAAAGAGTTATATGTTCTTTGATAATTGAATTATAAATTATTGAATGTCTAGATGAGAAATATTTTATATGTTCTTTAATAGCCATTAAGAGACACCCTTCCATCCACAACATACCTTTACAAAGCGACATAGCCTGACTGCATCGTCCCAGCGTGAGGCCATGATGTGACTGTGCAGGACACTTGGGTACGGAGAGATGGAGGTTGACACCAATGATCCCTCTGCTCTCCGCAAAATCAGGTGACTTCCCAGGAAATCTACAAGCTGTGGATTCTTGCCAAACTCACTGGGAAGAAAAGAAGAGATCAATTGAAATGCTGGTCATTTAAACACTAATCAGAACATTGTGCAGTGTCAATAGAGCAATATTAATTTGTTTAAAATAGAAGAGTAAAGGGCCCAGACTACAGAATAATGCCATGGCTCAACAGTTTTACAAAATATCATTTCTTCTTTTATTTTTTTCGTTTCTTTTTGTTGTCCCCCTTGCTAGAGGCTTGAAAAATCTGGTGTGTTTAATGTATGTACTAAGTGAGAGTGAGTTGTGATATGCAAGTCACAAGACAATAATAAAAAGAAAGGTTCAGGATTAAAAATACAAATCAATTTCAATTTTGCAGCCCTTCTTTTGCTAATCGCAAAGGAACTTGGTGTGGTGTGGTAAAACTGTGATCTCAGGCTTATGGTCACAGTGGCAGGGCTCCAACCAGGCCCAACATAACAGTTGATATCCCTCGTTTATTCAATGCGTCTGATAGTTTAATGGTAGATTTTTACAAATAGTCCCTTGAAAATGAAAATACAGCAAAATTCACTTTCATACCTGCAAAAATCAATCTTTTTTTAAGCCGATATTATATTTCTGCAACAGTTTGAGTTGCTATTGCTTAAATGTAAAGATTAAAACAAAGGATACGTAGACTCATGAATGACTCAGTGTTGGTTTAATCTCCTCAAGACATTGACATATCAATAGTCCAATATAGTACAATTTTATTCTCCTTTAGCATCAAGTCTAGTGTATGCGCACAAACTAGGAAAACCTCGTTATACCTTGAATCCTTCTCATATAGTGTCTTTGGAAGTAGATCCTTGTCAACGTACACAGCGTTTGGGTAGTACCACACCATGATCTTTCCATCAGTCATGGCTGCCAGCATATTGGTCTCGTCATTCCATACATGAGCTTGAATCATATTTGCTGTGTTGAAAAGAAAAAAAAGAAAAAATGTTGGAATGAAGGCAGTCCATAAGGTATGGTTAAAAATCTCTATTGCAATTATTCAATTTTATTTCGATGTGTAGTGCCACATCAAAATGTTCTATGACAGAGAACATAATTATAAACATTAATTTATCATTTTTCCCCAGTTCCTTTCCTGAGCATTTCCATTTCTTCATAATTCCTGAAAATGTCATTCAGGGCATCGTACAATGTTTTATAACTGTAGGCTATCTCAAAGTATGCCGTCTAGAATGCATCAAATATAGTTTTTTCTTGGCACTTGCTCTCCAAAACCACCTACAATTTTTTGCTAACACTATTTTCTTTTTTTTTTTTGG
>BLXT01008455.1:1220769-1233629 GCA_019648995.1 Plakobranchus ocellatus
TGTTTCAAGAACCAATTTTCAATATTAAACTCTCAATGCAAACAATCCAATAGCAGGAAAAAAAAACAAAAAACACCAGTTTGAATCAGAACCAACTATCCCCTTACTATTTTCAAACTTTAAATTGTATTTGTTGACTGTTTGAATTCAAACTAAAGAAGCTGTTATTGAGAAACTTGCTCACCAAGTTTGATAATTTTCCTCTCTGCCCCAAACAATCTGACCGAGGTGATGAACAAGTCCCTGTTTTTGTCAATCATGGTGATTCTCCTCTCTGCTGTGATACCACACTGGTCAAGTCCGATGTCCATAACCTCAACCTGGAGGAACATATGGTCAGCTTCTTAAATCGTTTTTTTTTTCAATACTTTATTCAATTAAACATAATCATACAGACTTACAAATGGTGTATATCTTGAAAAAAGTTCTGTTGCAGTCAGATGTTATATTCACCCTGAAATATATTTGTACCTTTTTTTTGGTGGGGAGGAGGGACTGGACCTTTTTCAAAGATATTGAAAGGGTTCGTATTTTGACACAATATCAACATATCTATAGATATTTTTTCTTGCAATTAGCAGAGAACTTTATTTTTAACCAACGTTATGGGTTTAAAACTTTAATCTTTAAACATAGGTCTGCAAACAAAATTTTATGAGTTGGACATATTTTAATAGTTTTTTAAAAATGCGATGAAAGTAATCCTTTTTTTTTGTTTTGTTTTTTGGTTTTTTTTTTTTGTATTTCTTCTTTGAATGCATTTATTAAAGTTTAAAGTTAGCAATCTGGGACAAAGTCAGCATATTATCTCTATCCAGTTCCCCCTCCATTGCGAAGTTCACAGAAAGGAATCTTGTGATGTGGTCAGGGTTCAAAATGCTATATTGCCTCATAAGAACTTGTTTCAGAATGTATCGTTATGAAAACAGACATGGCTAAAGAGCTCAAGGACAAAGAACAAGTAAATCACCTCACCCCAAGAAGGTGATGGACAGGCTAACATCTACAAAAGATATTTGTTTTTCAAGAAATGATTACTAACCCCCACTAGCAGGTCAGTGGATAGTGTTGATGAAAAGGCGTATTATCAGATTATTTTCCTTTCATTTGTGTTCACTACATAAACCCTAGCCTGGCCCTTTTATCAGGCAATTCTATATTGAGCAACTCCCTTCAGATTGTAGTCATGCACGAAGGCTTTTGCTAAACTAAGTAATATTAGACATACTAAGTCCCATGCTGTGACTTTATTGTTGGTACAAAAGGTGAAGAGGGCTAAAAAAAAATGTAAGTAATATCAATTAACATTAAAGGAGATTTTAAATTGATTTTTTTTTTGGAGGTGAAAACAACCTTATTTTAATCTTTCTGCAGTAGATTTTTTTTTCTAGTTATATTGATATTTGGACAGTGCATAAATATCATACAGCCTATACAGATGGTAGCAAAAATGTAAAAAAAAGGAAATTCTTCTTGTACCTTATGAGTGATTGGTTTTCCATCTCCCATTGTCTTGCCTGTCTGAGCATCAAATACATATACCACTGAAATGAAATTTGGAAAATAATAAATGTAGTGAGAATTTTTTTTTTTTAAATCAGCCTCATCTTTATTGCTTGAAATTTTAAAATACTTTAGCCATAATAATACTCAGCCTTGAAATTTTAGGCAAGTTGAAAAGTAGGTTCAGACTTTTTTTTTAAGTATTACTAAAGCTAAACAAAGAAAAAATAGGCCAAGTGTTATAGTGAAACCATAATATTACTCAATCCATGTATCGCTACAGATCTAGTCTAGATTATGGATGTAGTTCACTCAATTCAAAGAGAAAAACTAAAGATGTAGACCAAAACACACATCTGCAAATGTCTAGAATCAGATCCTGGTCTAGATGGAATTATTTAAAGATTTGATTTATTTTAAATTTCTGGAATCCATCCTCCAGAAATCTAAAATACAACTTGTGTCTCAAAACCATTACATCTTGATTAATATCTTAGCTTCAGTATTTTTAGTTTCAAATTTCAGTACTTCAATACTTTAGTCCTCATTCCAGATGTATATTACTGAAATCAGTCAGCATTGGGGGCTCTGTGCAAATCTGATGGTTTAAATGGAGGCATCTCACTGTCTTTTATTAACTTGAACTACACTTAAAAGGGTTAAGGCCTCATTATCAAAAGTAATCAAAATGTACAAACCTTTCTCATCAGCTTTATCTCTGATAGCCACTGTGTCATTGCTCAGAGCGATGGTCTGGTGGTTCAGGATGTCAGCCTTCATGCCCTGATAGCGAGGGGCACAGACTAGTCTTCCATCATAGGAGAAAACATACACACCTGTGCCATCTACCAGCAAGAAATGCCTTAAGTGGGAAAATAAAAGTTCAAATTAACATAAATCTTCTAAGCAGAATGACTGCAATCCATCCCTATGAAGCAATTTGGTTTGAATGCAACGTTCATATAAATAAATTAAGTCAAAAATGTTTTCGAAGGAGAAGTTTTGCCTCACAATACTGAAAAAAAACATCCAGTACTGCTCTTCCCCTTTGCTTATTCTTTTTGTTGAAACACACAAACAAAAAAAATCAACTTTTCTTTCTAGATATTTTCAACAGTTCAGGTCAACTTCAAATCATTTTATTGCAGGATTTCATATTTTCTTTTAATCTCTTATAAAATGTATCAAATTCAAATTGACCTGATTTTGATATGTTTCATATTTTTTTCTGCTTTGTTTTCATTTTGGTTAAAAAAATGTCCTTAAACATCACACCTCACCAAATCAAACTTAGATGTTAAAAAGTTGCTACAAACAAAATGAGAAAATCTATAAATAAAAAACTTATTTTAATGACATCCTTCATAAAGAGTGGAAAATAACCTTATCAGTAAAAACGTTTGTATTTAAAAATTCTGAACACATGAAATGCCATTAAGGAAAAATGCTAAAAAGCTCAGAAGAGGATTGGCTGAGCTGAAGAATATTTCTAACCTACTTTGGTACCATGAGGTGTCAAGTTCAGATATAAGATTGAATGGTTTTGTGGGAGAGCCAGCTTGTTCTCTTCTCAGATGATATTAGACTATTCAACCCCCGACAGTTTGAAAGCTTTCATCACAGGGAGACAGCCGCTACACAAACTTAACTCAGCATCATCAGCCTGTACAGAGAAATACAATACGTCTATATGTAAAAATCTTAGTTTGAAATCGTACGCAATTATTTGGTACAGAGCTTACTTCTCAGCTTGCTTGATAAGAGTGACGCTGCCCTCTTTCAAGTCAAAAATCATGGGTGTGTTCCAGTTCTTGGTGCTGGATACAAGAGGATTAGATAATAAAATATTTAAATGTGAGTGCTAGTAATAAATTATAGAATATCAGTAGATAAAAAGAGAGAAAAAAAAAACATAACATCACATTTAATTATCAGTAAAATTGTATCCAATTGTAATACTGAACTTGTTGTCTTTGACAATATCAAAATGTAACATCACTAGGGCCATATTGCTAGCTTCTGCAATCGTCAAAAGAATAATGGAAAAATAAACAAACATCTTAGAGGACAATGTTTAATTCGGGTCTACATAAGTTGTTTTCAGCACTCAATGATCCTCATACCTAGTAACAACTTTCTAATGGCTCCGAGAATAAATGGATAAATGTTTGGGGTTTTTTTTTGTTTTTTTTTTTTGTTTTTTTTTTGGGGGGGGGAAATCTTTTTTACATTCTCCCTCACCATGGATTCTGACTTGAGTGATACTAAGGTAGGACAGGTAAAAAGAAGTGAGCCCATACTTGGTCCAAACATCCCCAACCTGATTATTCTTAGTATAAGGCATTTTGAGGTAGTTTTCCATTGCTTTCCTTGCTGCCTTTACTTTCTTCTGGTCTTGAGGCCTAGCTACCGATTTAGCCATGGGTGGACACAGAGGAGCAATGACAATTTTTTTTGGCTCAGACTAGGACTTGAACCTTGGACCTCTCACTTGGTAGGCTTCCAGGTAAGCCACCACTCTCCTAGGTAATCTAGTTTAAAATGCAGAGTCTAGTGATTTTTATCTGCTCAGAGACTTGATCATTGCGTTTTAAAAATGATAGTAAGTTACCAACTGTAGATCTAGAATTAGTTACAGATGCTCCAGACCCTAAATGCAATCTAGACCTAGGTAAAATACAGTGCAGAACTAGTAATTCTATAGGCTGGCAATCCGGGTTGAACAGTCTGGCAAGTTTCTGAATAAGCACAATTATACTCCGTAAAAGATGTTAAGCCGATCTAATAAATTTAAGTGAAACTTTCAAAATTGACAATTTGACCAATTTTACCTCATTTAAAACTACATCAAAACATCTTTTACGTTCATTTGATGAGAGAGCCTCAGATGTAAACAAACCTTACCTGTAGATGTAGCACTGAGACGAGGTTGCTACCACCAAATGTGAATAACCAAGGGCAACCTTGATGACGCGGTCACGGAAGTCAAGCTTCTCGATGGCATCATTCATCACATTTCGCACCTGGATCTGTTTGCTGCCTGTCACTGTAGCTTCATAGTTCTTCCACTCCAGGCGACTGCAAACACAAAAATTTAAACTCATCCTTGGAATTCACAGAAACACCATGCCCTTCTTTCCCTTCAGTAAAAGCAAGCTTTTTTTTTATTTTTAAACAGGGACTTTTTCAAATTAAAATCAAATTTGGTTGCGCCATTTAAAAAAGAAAAACTCAAAATAGTTCAGCTTGGAAAGCAATGAAATCTTCAAAAGCTTACAGTATTTACAATATTTTAAAAAATAGAGGGGAGCTTTATTATGTAAAATCTTTTCTCAGCTACCTGTTGTTTTTTTTCAACTAGACGAAAAAAAAAAGCATGAAAATGCAAAGACAGCTGGACCAAGCAAAAAAAAAAAAAAAAAAAACCAATGTCCCTTGCTTGATATTTGACACACATGTGTCTTGCCTGGATTCACTATGCTTTAACAAAAAAAAGGTTTTTTTTCATTACTCAGTAACAGCTACTGTAACAACAACAAAAAATACAACATGATTGTACTTCAAGCTGCAGCTGCAGCTGTACCCTAGCTGCAGTTTAATCAATAACACAGAGCAACATAGAATATAATAAAGCTAAGATCAGAGATGTACTATGCAGTGAAACTGGAGCAAACGTGTGTGGTGCTAGGCTAAATCAGCCTTTCAGTTATCTCACTTCCATCAAGATAAATATCCAATGAAGAATCCTATATCCGAAGGCAGTAGAAAATAGGGCTTTACAAAACATAAAAGATAAATCAAAATTACTAACGACAAGTTATATACATCTGAGATAGTGATTATTAAAAACAAAATCAAAACATCAGCAGAAATAGCAGTAAAAATAATAATTCTTTTAAAAACTTTAATTAGCTTACCTATCTATGACATTGGCAAAGATGACATGGCCATTTCCACAAGCTCCTGCCACTTGGGTCCCATCACTGGACCAGGCAAGCTGGAAGATGCTGCCTGTGTTAGGTTTCTCCAGTGCATAGGACCACTGCAGGGAAGGATAAATGTTTTTTTTTTAAATCATAGGCGAGTGAATGATACCATGTGGTTGACAATTTTACTTTAAATAGGTGAAGGCCTTAGCCAGCACTGGAGAGTTTAAGGCTAGTTCGTATTCTGTTAGGTCACAACCACCACATAACTACAGCTAAATAGTGACAGTTTCTTTTTATCTTTTCATTCATTCTATTCACATCCACTAAAATAGAGAGGATTTTTCGCAGTCTATGAATCATTCCTGATGTCATTTTTACCATTTTATTCCATTATGAAATCATTCACCATGCCTAAAACTTTTTTGTACACCCTGATTGTGACACAATTTTTTAACACAATCTTGATGCCCCTGCACTCACTCACCCCACTGCGATCACAAAGCCTGAGTGTGTTGAAGGAGCCAACACCGAAAAGCTCACCGCCTGGCGTCCATGACACGGATGTGATTGGATACTCGTGGCTGCTACTGCAATACAGTTGACGGCCATATGTGTCCCATACCTGAAATTCAAAAGCAGATTGTTATTTTATACCCTAGATTTTGCTTGGCCACTCAATCATGGTCTGCTATTTTGTTTGCCATCATCCATGGACTATGAGTGTGGATTATTTCCCTCTCTCGCCTTTCTTGCCTTCCATTTTTTCAGTTATTGTTAGATGTTCCATGCCCTCTCTTCCTATGATGTGGGCTTATAACTTCGCCTGTCTACTGCATATTTTCTTGACTAATAACCTTTCAATCTCTGTCTCTTTTAAAATTTTCATATTTGATTCCTTTGCAGTCATTTCAGTCAATGATATTTGTAGAATTTGTTGTAATGGATTTTGATACACAGCTCAATAGCCTGAAAGTTGTTTTATCACAGCAAAAGTAGTAGTCGTTTTTGTCCTTTAGAACTTGGGTCCCACATTGGGAAAATGTGGCTTATGCTTTATTATTATTAATTTTATGATTTTATGGGCCACTCAAATGCTTCAGCACACAATTCATTCCTCACTATCCTTTTCTTTTTGTTGTTGCAACACTATTGCAGCCAAAGAACTAGCATTTGCACAGATCACTATATTGACTTGAAATATTTTTAAACAAGAAGGAAATACACATTTAATTTTTTCTAGATAATAAAAAAAAAAAATTTCTTGGTAACTTTTATGCAATGACACTTTAAATTGTAATCTTAACTTAGTAGAATATTAATCAAAATATTGTAAACAAAGGGCAGACAGATTGAAAATATCTTTGAAAATGTTTTACAATTTCCTGTTTCCTTATGGTAATCAGCCATATTAATTTTCATTTTTTTGGGGGGGAAAGACACACATATTTTTCCTTTGCAGCATGGGATACATCTTGCTCCAGAGAATAAAATCCTGCATTATATTTACAATGTAAAGCAATGCAATTCTTTCAGATCTTAAGGTCATAGTTTTAACTATCAATAAACTGAAAACATAGATGCAAAGTACTTATAATTATAAAGTGGTAAGTTTACTTTGTAGCGCTTATCCTCTGCACCAGACAGAATAAGATTGTTGACAGTGTTCCAGTCCACACACAGGATAATGCCATCATGAGCCTTCCACTGAAAAAAAAATTTCAAAATTTTATTTTATGCTAAAATATAGAGTTATTCTGTCAGGGAAAGAAAAAAACACATTACTTGGACTGAAGAGCTTCATTTAATATTTCTTTCAACATTTCATAATATATATGAAATAATTTTATGGCCAAATCTTCATGCACAGATTGCTTTGGTTTTCATATACAGCCAGTCCACAACAGGCTTCCAGGGCTCTGTCAGGCCAGGGCACCAAGGAGGGGTTCGAACTTGATGCACAGATAATGACCCAACAGTTATGTATATATGAAAACATGTTACATTTTTTCCATGAATTCTATGTTGAGCCATGAAATTTGTAAAGTGCAAATTGGATATTGAATTTATTTGCAAATCAATTATTTTAAAGGCTGATTACTGTCCACTTTGCATTCATGATTATAAAAAAAAAAATTCAAACAATTACTATGCAGTTTAGCTAAAATATTAAAAGCATTACAGGAATGACTATGTAATTTGTTCATGTATTGAAAACAAAGGTTTATATCTTCAGTTTGGGGAGGTACAGTAAAGAAAAGTTTAAAATTTATTACCATGACTGGTTTCGCGTTGGCTTGCAGGGGCTTGATGACCAGTTGCCTCCCATTAGTGAACAGAACTTGATCCGAATCGGGGCCCCAGGACACACTATACACAGGGATACCTGCAGAAGAATACAGAAGCTGGGGTACATGCAATAGGAAACAGGTGTTGCACGGTACACATCACACCACGGAAACTGTGCAACTCATGTCTTTTTATTTCTGTTTTCTTTGTTAAATGCTATCTTTATTTTCGATGGACCTAAAAGGTTTTAACATGATGCTCAACCAGAATCAAGTTCAGAATAGAAGAATAAAGTATAATTTAAACTTAGAGCAAGAGATAAATTAATGGAATCAAATTCTGCACTTTAAACAAAGTTGACAATATGAAAAATTTGCAGAATTAATTTTTTTTTTTTTTTTGATCTGGTATAATGTCAGTGTAACCTGGTCATATAGCAGTAAAGAAAAACAAGGTATGGAGCTTTTGTGTATTTTACAGAGTCCCTCTAATAGAACGAACTTGATCTCAAACACCTGCAAGCAATATATGTGTCTAACATGTCAAGAACTTATTTGACCCTTACAATAGAATAATGTTGCCTCATTTTGTGGCAGCTAATGCAAACCATGGCTATCTGAGAGGGTGCTTGGCAATGATGTGAGAGATGCAAAATTTGAATACCAGTCAATTTTTCATTGCTCCTGTGTGCCAACTAAGCACTGATCGGGTAGCTAGGACTCATTAATAGACAACAAAAGTAAAGGCAGTGAAGAAAGCGACGCCAAAGTACCTCAAAATGCCACATATGCCAAGAACAATCTGGACCCCACTACTGGTTTTTTATTGCTGCAACTGAGCGTGGGACTCACTCTATTTTTTTAATGCAAATTAAAAATTAACTGACTGTTCTGTGTGAGGGTGGATCTCAGCATGCCACTCCGCGACCAAATCTTGACTTGGCCATCCTCGCCAGCGGTAACTAAGGCTGTTCCATCATAGCTCCACCTGCCACACAAAACTGCTCCCTTGTGGGCCTCCACACTCTTTTCAATCCTGCCTGATCGTCCAATGAGATGAAATTTGCCTGCAAAGGTAGAATGACTGATGAAGTGCATACACATTATTCATTGGTGAACATGTACTTGTTAGTAAAGTTTAAAAGAAAAGCAAATTTTGAGTATATTTTTTTTCAAAATATCATGACTAATTTTCAAAAGACAAAAAATACAAACAGGCAAATGGCAAACTTTTGAAGAGAATGAAACGAATTTCCTTTGAGTATAAAATGAACATTACTTTCAAGAATTGATTGTTAACAGTAGCATAGAAAGTAAACAGATAAAATGAGTAAAAAGTCAATTATTGACCATGAATGTTTGACACTTTCCTTTCTTTTTCTCAATGTTACACATTTTCTAAATTAGATAAGCTCAGTACCAAAAAAACAAACCAACAGACTATGTTCTGAAGGAAACATGATTTAAATCCAAATGTGTCTGATATAAGGCTATGGATTTTGGATCGATGCAGAATATATCGTATGTATAGAATTATGTTATTCTGACATCTTCATCACAATGACAAAAATGAAAATCAAACGATAGATCCAAGCAGGGCATGCACAGGATGTACCACGAGCAGGTGTAATGAGAATGAGACAAATATATTAAATTTTAATGACTTGCTCTAATCAGGAAAGTACAGGGCAAAAAGGATCAGAGAAAATTCTGAAGAATAACTTGAGGTTTAAAACATACGAAGATCTTAAAATATCAAGTATAGGGGATATTTAATCAAAGTGTCACAAGTCATGAGGTGAGAAGGAAAATGTAATTGTCATAGTTTCTGTCATATCTGGCATTTGAAAAAAGAAAATGACCTTTGCCAGAAAAAAAAAACACAGGCAGTAGCATAAGCTGCTTCATGCAGAACTAAACTATGTCAAATGCACATGACTAGGAGTTATAATGTCCATTAGGTGTGTTGGATTTTCAAATCTAAAATTTGGGTTTAAAGAAAGTTAGACTTCAATTTTGTTAGAGATTTTTTTGTTATTGTTAACACTTTTTCTTTATAGTTTGACATATTAAGACAATGGAAAAAGTACAATATATTTCGATGCTTTCGTCTGTGCTTGTATTTGAGTATGCATGGTTTCCCTGGCAATCAAAAAAAAGAAAAACAGTTATAACTCTTAAGCTGAAATTCTTGGGCTGTAGAAATTATTTTGCTTCAAACATATTTTGATTTGGCCAGGAAAATTTTGTTTATGAAAAAACCTCTTTATTACTGCAAAATGTAAATAGTTTAGCCATGTATTTTGATTCAAAGGTTTTATTCTAGTTACCATCTGTAGATGTTAGGACAAAAACATCAGATGTTGCTTTCTTTGCTCCACCACCCTGGGCTGATTTTGGGAACCAATGCATGCTTGAGGGAAAGCAATCTTTGGGAAGCTCTAACAATGTAGCTGTCTCATTGCTGGTCAAATTCCATTTGATGACATGGTGGTCATCAGCACTAGAGTAGACCTCATCTGGTGTTGTCCATCCCACACAACTTACCAGTTCAGAATGTAAGCTCAGTTAAGGGGGGTAATGTAAATTTATGACTTACATGCGAGTGCACTAATAGAGTATTTTAAAAACTAAATTCTCCTTTTAACTATGTATTTGACTTGCATCACAACATACCTATAAAAATGAGGTGTATTTTAGAAGATCATCTCTTGGAAGTCTGAGAAATGTTCGACCCTTTTTTGTGATTTTATTGCAATTCCTGAGCAGCTACAACAATAGAACAAGCCAAAGCTTTTCTGGCCGTACTATTGCTGTTTTATCACACAAGCACTTCGGTATGAGCTGCCATACAACCCCATAAAAAATGAACAACATTAAAATTGGAGATAAGTTTCCTAAGTGCAATTCAAATATCCCATTATTAGCTGGATGGTACAGTATAATTGCACTTCCAGTTTTTAATTGAGCATGGCAAGAATTTCATACAACTTCTATCTAATTTATCAACATTTCTGTTTTATTTTAGTCCAACTAAATTCAAACAAATACAACAGTATACAAATAAATACAAAATCTTACTTTAAATAGTAAGAAAAAGAAAACAAAAACAAAAAAATTCATCTGCAGCAAACATGCATAAGAATATTTTTATCACATATATTAACCAGTAGTAAACAGTCTTAATATCTTAGTTAGTAAATTAAAATATTTCATTATGATCCAGAGAATGAATTCCATTCGGACGGGCGTCACTGATAAATGAATACTTAGAGGTCTAGTTAGAACAGAACAATATATGTCTTGAGGCCTGGCTGAATGAGTGGGAAGTCACTCATTTTTTAAACTCTATGGAAACAGCCTTAAATCTATCTTTGTGATGTCTGCAGTAGAGGAAACTGAGTAGAGCTATGTTTATTCGAAACAAAAGATAGGGAATGGGACTTTTGAATTTTTGAAAAAGCATTGCAATGAGGGAGAACAGAAATTAAAATTTCCTTTTTCTCTCAAGTCTTAGGACTCCTTAGGACAGACAAGAGAAAATAAAGCTCTCTGGAAAGTTATTGAATTTTAATTGAATATTTTTTTCCTATTAGTTCTAATTATATAAATATTGGCAGCGTTTATTGCTAGAGAGTGGCAATGAATCACTTAAGAGGCAATTAATTGGACAAAAGATGCAGTTAATTGGTACAGAGTGACGATCAAGTAACCCACAGTTAATTGCAATATCTAATGAAGACAATTTTAATCTTCAGACAAACCCATTGGTATCTAGATATACGTTTATATCCTAACGTCAAAATGGAGGGGTTGCAGGCTAACTAATAGTGGAAATATTGATTGAAAGTTACACTACTACTAACATCAAAACTTGACTGGCAACCTTTTCATTTCTTTAGTCACTGATGAAGGTAGGATTATCTCATATTTTTGTTCTTTGTATTGAAACTATTTGCAACAACAAAAATTTTTTTTGTAAATTTTCAAGATTGTCTGCAAATGACTTAAATAGATCTAATTCATTTTGTCACTAGACCTATGGGTTGTGTACATCGGAACTCCTTCCTACAGGTCTACTTGATCAACATAAAGAAAGGATCTGACAGAAGATGCATATCTATATTAGTTCTACATCAAATCTAGACCTTGGGCTACTGATCCTGCAGGTGTAAGAGCGTTGATACAGCATGGAAAAATACATTTTCAAGTATTTAGGGCTTTTATTTAATGGTTGTCACAATAATAAAGGATATGTTTTGCTTCTTTAGCAAGAGTTGTTTTAAACCTCATCTCTTTGTATTTTCTGACTGCATATAATACCTCATGTGATTTTAAATCAAAGTTCGATTATCTCACAAAATTATCATATAAAAAAGAGGAACAGAAAAGAATCCTTTTAGAACTTGAGACACGACCTGAGTGAGTCGGTTACCCATGTAAACAATGTAAGCCTATCCTTGTAACTTTCATTCTTTCGGTATGCGAGTGTGCGCATGCGTGGACTGTGATAAAGTTAAAAAACGTAGGAAGTATGTAAACTATTGGATAGAAGAGAGAATGGCTATGAATGCATTTTCCCGCCTCCCGCCTGCGTAGCAAGTCAACGGAGGGTGTAATTTTTTCAAATGTGATTTTTTTATTACTTTTTCACATTTTTCATTCATAATTTTTTTTCAGTGGATAAATGTCGCTTTCTTAATATACTTTGATGCTTTAAAACCACATATATCGAAAATGGAACTAGTCAACTTGATAATATGTAATCCTATATCTGGTCTAAAAAAAAATTGAAAATTAAATTTGATCATATTATGGATAAGGCACCAGTGAAAGAGATGCCTTTACTTTTTCTGCCCGGTGTAAATCAGCCTGCTTATGAACAACAAATGAAATGGGGATTCAGATTTTGTAAATTAGAGCAAATTGTCCACTATTATGTGCGTAAAATAAAGTTAGTTATGAAAATAACTCTTCTAGGTTAAAAATACGCATCCCTAAGTCATGTAATTTCTGAGGAAGGATTATTACTTACAGTTCTAACACCTGAACAGCCAAACCAAACAATGGCGTTTCTTTTTTTTTTTTTTCTACGAGTGGGAAAAAATAGGGAGAGAAGGGAAAGGGAGAAGAGAGAAGGAGG
>BLXT01008455.1:1233650-1236150 GCA_019648995.1 Plakobranchus ocellatus
AGTGAGTAAGTGCTGGGCATTGCAAAACTAGTATTTTTTAGAAGTTGTGGATAGTGGGTATAAAAGAGAGGGCTGTGAGATTGTTAAATAGCTTGCAAAGATCACTGAGAGATAATCGCTAATGTTAGAGAACTTGTAGATCTAATTATTTGTTGAAATTAAATTGCTGTCCTGAAATTGTTCTTGATTCGATTTAATAAACTAATTCAATTTTCGGCAAGACTTGGAGTGATTCCTGTTATTTAGTCTATTGAGTTTGATTAATAGATCGTTCTGCCAATTCCGCCGCAGGGTCGTGATCTCTGGGTTTCAATCGATCGCTTCCTCTAAAGGGCCGCCCGTGTATCTATATTAATATCATCATCATCATCAGGAACCTGGTCTGGAACAGACATTGGCGATCATGTTCCTACATTCATATCTATTCTCAGTCAATCTTATAAAGTTGTTATTGCTACCCTTGTCTATTCCCTATGACTTAACATTTTCAATAAAAGTTATTCTCTGTCTACCTCTACTGCGTTTGCATTCAATCTTTCCAGTGATTGCTAAGTGTTCTAAACCCTTTTGACAGCAAATATGGCCTAAAAATTGTAGTTGCCTCTGTCTTATGGTTTTAATTAATGATCGCTCGAAATTAGCCTCTTTCAGAATCAATTCATTTGACTTTTTTTTATCCATTGTTATCCTCATCATTCTTCTGTTAAACCACATCTCTACTGCTTCGAGCTTTGTCTCTACTTCTTTGTTTGTTGTCCAACACTCACCACCATACAAAAGTACTGACATATATAAGTTTTAATTAACCTTATTTTAGATTGTCAGACATACTTATGTTTTTATTTGCCGGTATTGGTTTCATTTTTTGGAATGTATCTTTGGCCATGGATATTCTTTTACCTATTTCACTTGTGCATCTACCATCTGATGTTATCAGGTAGCCTTGATATTTGAATTTTGTAACTTGTTTGATTTTTTTCGCCTTTCCTAACGAGACTGCACTTGGGGTTAGAGGATTTATTTGATATGACATACATTCCATTTTCTTTACATTCAAAGACAGGCCCGTTCTTTCTCTCTCTAAAACTGCAATAACTAGAAGTTTTTGAATATAATAAAACTAAAAATATTGGACTTGATTCCAGATTTGTGACTCTTGTCAATACTCTTAAGGCTTTCGTGACTCGCTTAAGCGAATCATTTCAAAGGTTCTGAATTGGTGTAAAACTTGTGTACATTTTTATTCTGTTAAACAATAAGACCAAACATTACTACTATTTCAATACACGGTTTTTGCATTTAACACATTATGCGAAACGGATAGCTCTCTCGAAATAGTATGGAAATATCGGGAAAATAGGTAAAATTGCTGGTGTTCTTGAATTCTGCCTTTTTTTGTTTAATCCTCGAGTAGTGTACAAGTTGTTAAAAACATAAAGAGATGGTTTCTCGTTCTCTTTTTTTTTTGGGTGACCAGGTGTAATTCATCTTTACAACAATGCCAACAAATAATTAATGCAAAGAAAAACAACCATTCTCCGGTACTTAACAAAATATGTTGGCCTGAAGATGCATCTAAGAACGGCTTAAGGACAAATATGAAGACAAAAATATGGAGGCAATGGAAGTAGAAACTGAGCATTTGGATGAGGGAAGATATTTGCTTATCAAGGGTAATAAAGTGATGGATTAAATAGGGATAAAACCAACAGGGATCTAGGACAGGTATATCAAGTAGCTTTGAGAAACCTAGACACAATTTAGATTGCTCAACTCATATGTTACTTACAAGGTAAAAAGACATTACATCTAAACTTCATAAAGACTTGCCTCAAAAAAATTTCAAGAGCCCACAGGCCATACATTTGTCAAAATGTTCCTTTTTTTTATAAAGACCGAGGACAAAGCCAATATATGGAAAAGCTGACTGTTGACAGTTTTTTACAAAAACAAAAAAAAAAAAAAGTGGCATCACAAGACCTGTAACTCTGCAAAAGAAACCGCCAAAGAACGAAGAAGCATGAGAAAATCAACAGATAGAGAAAGACAACATGAAAATAAATGACATATCGTGGAAGTAAAGCACTAGTAAAGCTGAGATAGAGAAAAAAAATGGGAGTCTTGCATCCGCGACACGAGGTCAAGAAGTATAGATGATGGTGGTAAAGTCTGTAATCGCGGCTTTTACCCTGAAGTAAGGTAAAGAAGTATTGATGATGGTGGTAAAGTCTGTAATCGCGGCTTTTACCCTGAAGTAAGGTCAAGAAGTATTGATGATGGTGGTAAAGTCTGTAATCGCGGCTTTTACCCTGAAGTAAGGTAAAGAAGTATTGATGATGGTGGTAAAGTCTGTAATCGCGGCTTTTACCCTGAAGTAAGGTAAAGAAGTATAGATGATGGTGGTAAAGCCAAATGCAGAATCTGCAGTTCACCGTATCTTGTCTGTGTTGTGTTTTGTTGCTTGTTTGTTAAGGTTTTTTCTTCAGAAAAAAGCTACCCT
>BLXT01008455.1:1241150-1250933 GCA_019648995.1 Plakobranchus ocellatus
GTCTTTGTCTTTCTTCTCATAAAGTGTCCACTTTTTTTTTTTGTCTCCAGTGCTTCTTCCTCTCCTCTCTCTCTCTCTCTCTATCTCTCCTCTCCTTTCTTTCTCGCTCTCTGTTTGACTCTTTGTCTCTTCCTCTGTCTCTATCCATCTCTTTGTCTCTTTTTCTTTGCATCTTTCTGTCTGCCTGTTTCTCTCTCTTTTTGTGTCTCTTTTCCTCTCTCTCTCTCTGTCCGTCGATGTCTTACTTTCATCGGATCTAATATTCTATTTCTTCTTTAATTAATAGAACACGCGCTTTATCCATTAAAATCGTAAGCAATACATGTAAATGACATTATAATCAGTTCTCCGCCAAATCCTGCTTGCTGGACTAAGGTTGTCAGGTGTGAAAGAGTGTCTTACTGGGAGTTAGAGCTGCTAAAAAGAAAACAAATTATATTCTATATCGAAATGCATCTTCCCACAAATTATGGAATGTTTTTCCTTTTTCCTTAAACAAGTGGGTTCACAAAATTGCTTACTTTTAAGACAATTAAAATAGGGAGGGTTTCTTGGAAAAAGTTTTCAATATTTGTAAAACAATCTTTCCAATTAGCCTTCATTTTATAAAAAAAAATTACACCTTTAGAGATAGAATAAAAATTGTTAATCTTTATTTCAATGTTGTCGCCTGAAACATCAGAAGAAATCTTTCCTTAGAGTGTGTTTATAAGTAGGAGCCAGAGTCAATTTTATGTTTTAACTCTCCCGTTCTGTTATTATTTGATGTCAAACTTTTGGCACCCAGTTGAGGAAGGTGTCATTGGCGGGTTCGTACGCGCATGTATCAGAACAAAGTTGTCTCCCCATTCTCACATTGTTTTTTTTTATTTTATTATTCTAAGTACAGGTATTTCATTTTACTTTAGCGGTTTTTTTTTCTCATTAACATTATTATTACTGCTGTTAATGTTATTTTTATTACTATTTTCGTTACATTTTCCTTTCACTGTCATTTTGCTCAGCCTAACCGCCATTATTCTTGTTTATTACTAGTACCGGTAGTTTGCAAACCTTGAATAAAAAGACGCAATCATTATGGTTGCATAGTCAGTAGAGTCACTCTACTCTAGGTTTATGATCAAATCTGGCTCCAACCAAGGGATTGAATTTATTGTTTACGCTTTATAAAATTTCAGGAGGTCAGATTTGTTTGATTGGAATCTTCTGAGCGAATGTAAACTAGCAACAATCTACATACATATACCTCTTTTTATGTTTTCTTCATCTCACGTGGTTATCCCTTTTCTCTCATTCCCAACCCCCCTCTCTCTCCATTATTATCTTTTGCTTTTCACATTTCTTTCTACTCGTCCTCCACAACTTGTTCCTTTTAAAATTGATCCCGCTAATCGCTTGCCTTTTCCCGCCCTTGCCCTGTATAGTTCTAAGAGTAAGACAATATCTTTTGTTTTTATCCTGCCTGCTCATTAAGCGAGTTTGCCAGTTCTTTTCTTACAAAGATTTTACATATATTTTCATATTGCTAAATCCATCATATACTTTTGGCTGTATGTCTACAAAAGTTGCTTCAATGGCATAGTTAATAACTTGTATTCAATACAAATACAGCCAGGCTTGGTTTTAGTATATTGCCAGTCCACAAGGTGACCTCAGGCTTTCAGGCCGTTTCAATTATTACCAACATTTCTTTGTGATTGAAATGTGTTGTAATTTTGAAGTATAATATAATGAAAATAATGTACATTTCCACATTTTTTACATCTCACAGATATGGTTAATTTTTAATTATTTCATTTTATGCTTCATTCAAATTCTTCTTAGTCTCATTTAAATTGTTGGATGCAAAGCTTTTTTTTTCTGGTTAATCTTTAAAAAGACAAAAAAAATATTTTAATGTAAAATTACTGAAATACATACATTAATATAATTTTTTTTAAGCTTACTCATTTTGGCATTTTATTTTAATCCCTCGAGTTTATTTTTTTTTTTTTTAATTTGGCCTCACCTCAATTTTTACTCAATAAAATAGGCATTTCCTTAGATTTCTTTTCACCAAGAAAAATCGAGAGTATTTTCTTGTAACTGGTGAGTGTGATCAAGGATTATTATTCATCTAATAGATAAAAATTATAAAGTGGCTTAAACGGCAACAGAATCATATTAATTATCATTGCGCATCTGATCGTAAACACTGAATTTTCAAAAAACTATTATCACAAACACATAAAATTGGTATCACAATGTTCAGAACATAAAGCTCTGTTACAGAGGGAGTGTAAACTCCTCAAAAGAGAATTTTAAAAATCAGTATTGGGTATCCATTAAAAACTTTTATTTCAAATCTGGCATAGATGTTGTACAAGGAAATATGAAAGTTCAAAATGTATAAAAGGGAATACGAACACAAATATATAATCAAACTACAATTGTATATCATTATAGAACAAGAAGAATTATGAAAAGAGAATACGCTTCAAGTACTTTTTCCTTTAACTTAGCAACAACATATGTTTTCTGTTTTTACTCTTGAGAATAAAATGCTTTATTAAAACCAAAACATACTTCTACCATGGTTAGTATTGTGACAATAATCAATTAGAAAGATTCAGACGTTGTAGCAAATATTTATTGGAACAGCAACATCACCATAAAAATCAATGTTTTCCAGGGGGAAAAAAAAGTTTTATACTCACCAAACACAAACAAACAAAAACATTCATATCCTAAGAAAAAAAAAGTAGGTTAAATACTCACAAACAAAACATGTGAAAGTTTTATTAGCACTGAAAAATTCCCTAAAAAATTATGAAAGACCTTGAATGTGAAAAATTGAATACTATTACAAGTGTATCATTATTTTGTCTGAAACCAACCAGAATAGGTCTTCACATTTTGTGATATTTTAAATCAGTGAACAGTGAGGTTCATCATGGCCAAAACTAGATACAGCTAGGTCAATTCTGAGTCAAGATCTGGGATTCTTCACTTTCGTATGGAAATTATAAGAATTCTAAGTTTTTTTGTTTCCATTTGCACATATGAACAGAACTTAAGAGTTCTTTTTTCTACAAAGTATTTCATGCCATATTCAACACAAAAGAAGCACTAATCTCAAGACATTTGCTGCGGGCATTCCTTCTGTAGGACATTTCATTTTGAGATGACACAACATGTAAAAATAAATATATACAACTGCATACATACTGCCTAATTAAGTCTAAGAGCCTTATCAGATGGATAGGTGAACATAAATCTTTTGAGTAAAGATACCAAATCAAATATTTCAAAAATCTTTCTGAGATGTTAATATTAATGATGTGCTACAAAAAAGAATTTAAGATTATGCGAAATTGATAACATGAGGCAAAAAGAACTTTTTTTTGTACAATCAGGCAAAAATATTGTTTAATCATATGCCACACAAAAACTATTGAAAGCCTACAATATCCTTGCAATACTCATATGAATGATCGTAGCAGAGATTTCATCAATGGACTTGCAACTACTCTAGGCTGATCAGGTGCAAGGTAGGAAACCCATTTCTTCCCAAACACTTTTCAGCCTCGAACAACCAGTGAGAATAATTTAATCTCAAAATAGCGCCATATCAACAAGAGAGTAATTGGCTCTGGTGAGAAGTAATGCACCACAAGCTCACAGTCCCTGCTGTCCAGTTGACATATTATTGCACAACATTAAAAATCGAAAATATACAATACTGAGAGCATTTAAGATTGAGATTTGCAAAAACACTTGAAAGACAAACAATAGTTTTCAGATGCTTTCATAGGTCTTAACCCTCCTCCATTTTCATAAAAATCCTCTTGTTTTGGATTTATTGTTGGTAATTTGTATAATCAAATCCATGTCAAATTTCCACTCTGAAGCCAAACGAACACATAAATTACAAGCAGAATCTAATGCCAACACATTTACTCAGGAAAGGTGCTTTTTTTTTATCTAATACACATGTTGTAACCCTTTGATTTTGTGGATTCACTGGCACTCTGTGAGGGTTTCTTTGTTTGAGGATTGGTGGCAAAACACTTCCACAGGCGGATTGTCTCATCAGCTGCAGCACTGGCGACTGTAGTACCATCAGGTGACATTGCCATGCTGAGCACTCGTGCACTGTGGCCTGTGAAGATAACAAGAGAGATCACTGTCTGTGTTTTTCAACAGGCCAAATAAAAAATTTTAAACTGACCTCTGCCTCTGGCATCAACACAAAACACCAAGCCTCCTTACAGAAATCTAATATACGGTTCATTCCTGATCTTCTCATGCTTGAAGGACAGAAAGTTCCAAAATTTTTGAGAATGCTTTGGTAGATCAAGATTGTATCAAAATTACACTTGGAATCTTTTTAAATCTAAATAGTGGTGTAGGTTTCTTAAAGTGACAAACTGAAAGTCAATCCAGAAAAATAAAAACACAATTTTACATTTTATACCAATAAATTTATATCTTGAAAAATTAGTATTTTTGATGTTACTGGCATTTTCTATTTAACCCTCTGGGAACATTGCTAAAAATTTCTCAATATGCATCATAAAGTCTGAACATTCAACTCCTCATTGACATAAGGTCAAGATGCATTCTTCTAGATTGACTTCTCATTTGTATCCCTAGACCTCTGTTCATTTCGTACAAAATAAATACACTGAAGCCAGAGCTATGGGTAGCCTATGGCACCCTAGAGCATACTTAATGACATAATTTGTTTTTTAATTTAAAAAATGCCTGACAGAGGAGACCGAGTCAAGCAAAAAGAGCAATTCTATGCTCTTCATTGTTTGTTTCTTTGTCTTTTTTTTTTTAATGTCGCCCTTTAATATTTTAAACATGTTAAAATAAAAGTGGGTATGCATGAAAATTTGTAGGCAAATTTAAAAAGCAAATAAAAAGCAATAGATATATTGAAAAGGATGGACCAACATCACTTGCTTCTGAAGTAATCAGTTTTATTTGAGAAATCTACTCACCGACAAGATCAACGACTTTGGTCATGGTTGGATACTTCCATATTCTGATGTGGTTGAGGGCATAGCCATGGCCAGAAATCAGCTCTTTGTACTCTTTTGACCAGAGAATGGAGCACACCTGAAGAGCAAAGTAAGTGCCACAGTCAAAAACACTTACTGAAGTAAGAATTGTTTTTTTTCTCCCTTTGTGAGAGTGAGTTATTACAAATGCTGTAATATGTGGCCTTACTGATTTTCCTGTCACATCCGCACCATGTACATTAGCAAAGTGGGCAGGAAAGGCTGGTTTGGATTTATAAAACTTTTCTACAAGACAAGTGTCTTTATGAGTAATATTGTTGCTCAGGTGTTTATCTGTAAATGGATCAATCCATGTCTCATTTAACAGGTTGAAATTGGCACATAAATATAAACCTCTTGAGCAGAAATATTTTAGAAGGTTTTTTTTTTTCCACTTTGAAAGGCTTAAAAAAAACATATTCATTGTCACCTATCTTTATACTTTTTTCCTCATTCAAGGCTCCCTGAATGTGGTATCAGGCTACATCAGTGGTTAGAATTTTTCAAAAAATGACTTGAACCTTATTTAGACTGATCTAAAAAAAAAAAAAAAATTTCCTCCTGTTAAATAAAATATGTGTTGTCAAAGACGAGATATTCAAGAAGGGTCTACCTTTCGCGACCTTAGTGCTATCTTGTACTGTCCATTTTTTGGATTTTCAAGGAAAATATTCCTATCCGAAAATCGGGTTGGATATACACATTTTAAGTAGAGTTTCAATATGATTTATGCCCTTGTTTTCGAGGAACACAGAAGCAAGTTGTAATAAGTCCTGTTTTTTCTACATCTGTCAGTGCTTTATTGTATTAAGTCCATTTTATCCAATCATTGTCAAGAGATTGAAATTTCTCCTGTTTGTTACTTTGTAAAAAATCCAAGACTCTGCCACCAACTTGGTGCTTTCTTGTAACAACTGATTCGACCAATCAAATGCATTCCTCAAAGCCTTCTTTTTCAAACCAAGATGGCCGATACAGTAGAATGTGATAATCATAATTATGATGTGGATACTTTTTGAGGCTATTATTATATTTTTTAATGGATGAAATGCAAATTGTTATTTGACTTGACCGTAATTAGTTATAGTTTAACAATAATTTTGTTTCGTTTAGGTTTAGTGGTTTTGAACAGTTAGATAGACCTACCAGTAAAACTTTGGACTAAGTATAGGTTAGCACTGACTATTGACTGCATTATGCGATGAAGAATAGTTAAAATAAACGTGTGATTTAGTACAAGTAGCAAAAATAAACCTAAAATAATAAGAACTTTTTATTTGGCAGAAAACATTTTTTTGCTCACAAGGATTGACTCTGTAGCTATTCTCTATTGTGTATCTGGTGGGGATAAGGCAATGCAAAAATATTTTAAAATTTTTACACTATTTCTGTTTTGATCCAATGCATTTTAGATCTTTCAGGGTGTGAAACAAAATGACAATAAAGGAGCGTCCAGTCTACAGTTGAAAATAAATTTTACTTATCCCACGTTCCCATATTAATTCTTAAATTGAATTTCAAATCAAAATGGTTCCAGCACCTCATGAATGTCAAGTACTATTACATTACTTATATTATATTAAGATTCAAGAATACTGTTGAATTTAGAGCCTTTATCACAAAAAGAATATCTCAATCTGATCGCGCGTGTAACAAAAAACTAGACTTAGGGTTTGTAATTGAACGCACGCCAACTCGAGAGTTCTAGAAAGAACCAGTTTAGGGGAGTTAATTTATGCAAAGCGATGGAGAATGCATTACGTAAACGAACGTGACTCATGTTCTATTTTTAGCCCAGTGGTTTTTCCTAATGTCTTTTTGAAGACTGCTTTTATGTTATTTTAGGATTATGATGTAATGTTCTAGATCGATATTTTAGAACATTCTACGTTTGCATTATGGGATAGATTTCCAGAAATTTGTAGTTTTCTTTTGAAAAAGGTATAAATACCGGGAGAAGATTGGTGAAAGGGAGACTGAGACTCAGAGATATACCAGTATCACACAGAGATCACACAGAGAAGACACAGAGTAGGCAGAGAGTTCGTAGAGATCACAGAGAGACCATTGTATAGCGATTACGCAGATTAATAGAGCTAGATCTAGTTTTCTTACCGACGGCCTATGTGAATATTGTTTTATTTGATTTTTTGCTGTTGAGTTAAATAAACTCAGTTTTTTGTTCTTCACACGATCTCCAGAGTTCCGTTATTTCTCAGCTAGGTCTATATAGATCTAAAGAACTCAACGTCCTACATCAGAGGTATTATCCACATTTTATCTCTGGTGTTTGTGACAGCGCGTTTATCTTATTAAACTAAAATGACTGTTAAGTAGGTTTATATGTTTGTTTGTTGAAATAAATTCTTTCGATGGTCGAAATTTAAGACTGTCTTTTAAAGAGTTGTGTATTAATCTTGTATTATGACTGTTCAGTGTCTATATATCCAGTGGTAAAACTCAATAAATAGCGAGTAAAAAATACCTAGCATTTTTTAAGCTTAAGCGTTAAGGTAATAAGATAAAACCAAATTGAATAATTTGTATGATCAAGAAGCTCTAAAGCATTGAACATTCTTATCCGGGATGCAGTAATATTCAAATTATATATAAAAATAGTGCTAAAATATCATCAATTCAAACATCTATAAAAGCACATATAAGCCTACATCAAATTTTTTACACCATTTGCAAGATGGGTACTGCTGCATAATATATTTTCTACTGTTCTTCATTTTGTTCAAATTCTTTTTTATAAAATATTGAAAAAAATATGTATTTTCCTCTGTATTGTGACAAGTCACAGGAAAGCATGGAGTAAGCTATACCTATAGGTACATAAATTGCCCCCTTACATTCACAGTGTAGACGCACGCTGCACATAAACTGTATTTGGAATGTTAAAATAATACAATTCTTACTGAAAATAGTGATATGGCTGATTTACATGAAAAGTAGTGTTTCCCTTTACAGCGATGTAGAACAAGTAATCTTAGGACCTATCCAATGTGACTTGCTACAAGAAAGCACAGAGTCTTATTGATAAAAAGAAGGAAAATGAATAACTCCCTTATAAGATAGTGAAGTTGCATAACTCCGGTGGGTTTACAAAACTAAGACAACACACTTTTTATTGTCAGCAGCTGGTTTACTCGCAAAAAAGAAAATCTTTCATTTGAATTATATTTTGAAAACATAAATTCACATGAAAAAGGTGATGAGAGAGAAATGTTGGGACCAGTGTGACTTGTTACAAGAAAGCACTGAGTTTTCCTGCTAAAAAGTACAAAAATGAATAACTCCCTTATAGTCCAATAACAAAGCATAACTCACACGGGTTTATAATACAAAACAGCACAATTTGAACTGTCAATGGCTGATTTAGTGGTAAAAAGGTAAATTCATTTGAATAGATCAAAGAATGAAAGGGTAACATTGTTATATTTGGGAAAGACAAGCAATTTTATTGCCTGGGGGACTTGTTACAAGAAAGCACTGAGAAAAATCGGAAGAAAGTTTGGTAATGAATAACTCCAAAACACATTTTTCCATTTATGTACAAAAATACACTTTAAAGAGGGCTCATAGAGGTATAAAACGATCTTTTTATAGGTAAATACTGTAATCTTACATAAGGTTCTCAATAGAATTACCAGTTGGTTAGCCTTCAGTGTTTATATGTTTTGGACCACTTATCTCAAAACTAGAAAAATGGACTTGGTACAGGATAGCACTAAGGCTGCGCTTTGTAATGTTTGACAAGATTATACTACGCTTACTCTAAGAATAATCACAACAATTCTAGCCGTTTTGCACTTTTTCAAAAGGGATACATTCATACATTTGATTTGATGTGTGTGTCAAAGTAGAAATCAGACACAACAGCCCATCAGCTGTTGTGAAATATTGAGTGGATATTTTAAGTATAGTTGTATTGTCATGAATAAGCTCTAAAACTGAAGGGGGATGTGCAAGCAACCCAGAAGCAAAGTTTCTAGAAAAACTAAAAAAGGCAAGACCAGAAGAATAAACAGAATGAGCTTTCTTTCTCCTTTGCCGTTCTATGCTAATACATATTTCTAGGTCCACAATTCCCTGGCTAGTGATTCATTTATGAACCTGTAAAAACAGATTTCAAAAGTAGAACAAAAAAAAAAGATCAAACCATAAAAAAATTTGCAAATTTTAATTTCTTTCACTCTCATTAATTGTTATGAAATAATTTATTTAAGAAATGCCTGATAGCTCTTTAGAATTTATGTATTTAAATGCTGACACACTCCTTACCTGTGATTCAGAGTCATATGCTCCCAAGTTTGTTCCAGACTGCACATTCCACATGCGAATATGTCTGTCTGCAGTGCCACCTCCTGTGGCCAAGAGATGGGGTTTCCATGGGCACCATGCTATTGCCTAATTGTAAGAAGAGGAAAAAATTTGTTAAAAAATGCTGTATCTGTTGCAGTAGAACAACTTTCATAAAAAGCTAGCTAAATAATATTTGAACCATTTGTATAAAATTCTACAATTCTAATTTGGAACACTAATTCAAGATAAGGTCCATATCACTGGATCACAGAACAGAAAAACTTGTTCTGAAAGATTCTAAAAGAAATTCATGAGCTATCTTTTCACAAAAGTAATCTTTTTCAAGAAAAATTAAAATTGATGAGGCAAAAAATCAAGAAGCCATAAAAAGATTTTTGAAATTTAGTGAAATGTCTGTAACCCCCCC
>BLXT01008455.1:1418145-1432450 GCA_019648995.1 Plakobranchus ocellatus
TGAGTCACACTGTTTAATAGGGCCAGGTCATGAGACACTATTCAATAGGGCCAGGTTGAGCCACACTGTTTAATAGGGCCAGGTCATGAGACACTATTCAATAGGGCCATGTTGAGTCACACTGTTCAGTAGGGCGAGGTTGTGAGACACTATTCAACCAGAGAAGGGTGGCAGGACACTATTAAACTGACACTCAAACATGCGAGAATGACGTCGGGATGGCTTGTTGAGCACATATTCAGCTCATTAAAAGAGAGCACGCGTTTCAAATTAGTGATTAAAGTTTTTTTTTCTCCAATTTAATGACTGATAGAAAAGTTCGCTCTGCATCACGTAAATATTTTGAGTATGAATGTCTGCATTATAACATAGAGTAATACCTTGCAAAATTTGAACATTTTTCTCTTTTGCGCATTGTAATTGTTTCCACCTTTCAAGTAACGAGCAGAAGTTAGCAAATTTGACTGTCAAAAAAAAAACAGGTTGGAGATCAATGGTTTTGACTCTGTGGCATAAAATACTTGTATTTCAGTTTTGTTTCCTGAATGTTTCGATGAACATCCTTTACTTATTTATAGATTTGTTTTTTATTGTTCGGTTTGTGCTCCTCCATACAAAACCTCCCTTGTCAGGCTGGTCCCTGGTCAGAGTTACTGGAAGTGGTCACTGGGGCTGGAGTACCCGAGGCTCCCCGCGCTCCTCAGGTGAATTGCCGCTCTCCTCACAGCGCACTTGTGTCGTGGGAGGTTCCGTTCCACAACGGAGCTAAAGTAACGGAGCACAGGCTAGAGTGGCAGCAGAGAGCGGACACAGCTGAGTTTACCCAGGTAAGGCGGTTGGTATTTCGGCTATAGTTGTAAAGTAAAATCTAAAATAAAGTTGCTGAAACTGCATCTTTGTAATATCTCATTCAGTAGTATTGTCTTGAAAACTATATTATTCTCGCTGACATTTCTCTTTTTTTGGTGAGGATCGTCTTCAATTTCACCCTTAATTGCAAGCTTAAGCTGTCTTCAGTTTCTTTTGAAAATGTGCATTAAGATGTGACAGCTTCACATTGTCAGCACCAGCAAAACCATGCTTGATATTGTTCATTTCTTTTGTTATATCCTCAGTTGTACATGGGACCAAACTTGAGCTTTGATGCTAAGGGACTCACACCAGCATCTATCTACACTTTCAGGGTCCAGGTAAACGACCTGAATGAAAATCCTTTTTGTGTGTGTGTGTGTTTAAGCTTCAGTATTTGTACAGATGGGTACCTAGATGAAAATAATGGGCAGTCTCAGGCTTCTGTCAGGCTTTTAGGCTTTGGTCAGGGCCTGGGTGTAGAGAGGCAGAAAGGTCCATGCAGATTTTAGGGCCATGTTGATTAGCCATTGTGCTACCACTATGAAAAATGAAAAGACACAAAATCAGTTTTTCCAAATGGTTTCGATTTTCCTGTTTGCACGTGACAGGCTATAAGTCCATTTTATGAGATTCTTGAGATTCTGAAGTTTGTAAAATGGAAATTTGGTTTGCCTTTTCTTAGGGGATATTATTATTTCCTGCACATTTTGCATAGGGTTCCCGCTTTTTATATATTGCATGAATTATTTTTTATGTTTTGATTACACTAGGATATCACCTCAATAGCTTTGTTATCCACAATTCACTGTTGGAAAGTTTTATACCTGTCGAGTAAAATTGATTAATGAGAGAAAATGCAAGAAGAAGAAAAAAAAAAAATAATTCATAAAAATTGTTCCTTGTTCACTATATTTTTATATTTTGTAATTGATCTTTTTCAGGCCATAAACAGTGCTGGTGCAGGTCCATTTTCCCCTACAACCCAGTTCCAGACACCGGCCTCAAGCCCGGGGCCAATTGCTTCCATCAAGGTCGTTCCAGGGACCACATCGGTCCAACTGTCTTGGCGAGAGCCTCATACAAACGGCAGTGACATCACATCATACAACGTTGACGTCGGTGACCGCAGCACGCCTCTGTCTGTGGACCCTGTGTCAGAGTATCTCTTGGAAGGTTTGCAGCCGGAAACTTTGTACAAGTGAGTTCTTGAGGCTGTCACTTATGTGAACTTTTTTTTTTCGATAGAGCCAAAGAAGTTATTAAATTGCTACATAGATATATTTATTCACTCAAACATGAATCGGGCTGTGTCTGTGATTTTACAGTGTGGTTTGACTTGAACACTTTTGTACTATTTGTAATGAAGTTTAAGGGGTTTAGTTCGTCTTTGAAAATACAAAACTTCCTTTTGCATTTGCCCTGTGCCTTATTGTAGTATAGAAAAGTAAGGATATCGTTTCAGAGCTGAAATTTTTGATATTGTCAGGGTGTCCAGGGAAGTCGGAAAGTCGGAAAAAAGTCGGATTTTTAATTCTTGGTCGGAAAAGTTGGATTTTGGTCGGAAAAAAAAAATTGCCCAACGGGAGTTGGTTAGATTTGTTGGCAGCATTAAAAATGCGAATTTATCGAAGTGCGGCATGTACGACGCCATTTTGTTTTGTTGACCTAGAAGCGCGCAGCGCATGTGCATGTATACGATGCTTATATCGATTGTTCCGACCTGAAGCCTATGTAGTATTAGGCTATATATCGTTATCTTTTAACAATATTGTTGATATTGTACAGTGAGACTTATGTTTCTTTCTTCATGCCATGCCTCATTTACCTAAAGTTGGATATTGTTACAGTTTACCACTTCAACAAACACTTGTAATTTGGCATTCACAAAGGATGATAAACTTGTTTTCATATTAGCATAAGATTTAGATTTCTAGATCTGTTTCTAGGATTGCAGCTCTAGGTAGATCTACCTGTGCGATAAGTGTTTAGAGTGTTGTACAAGAGAATCTCGACGGACTTAACTGATCAAATCTAGGCCTAGCCCTAGAATCTAGCTCTAGATTCTAGATCTAGATCTAGATTAGATTACGATTCTAGATGAGACTATAATTTAGAATCTTGATAAAGACAATACATAAATTTTTAGATCTAGATCTACAATCAAAGGATTTTGAACAGCCTCTTAGATCTACTTATTCACGTCATTGTACAGACAATAACATTCATCATGGGAAAGTGTTATTTTAATCCCGAGTGGTTGTCGGATCCAAAATTTTCTGAAGAATGGGTGATGGAAATTCCTAATGAAAAGACAGAATTTAAATGTAAGTACTGTTCACAGACCTATATTATTGGACAGTCTGGCATCAAAGCACTAATTTCTCATATGGACTCTAAAAAGCATGCAAAGGCACAAGCCAGTAGTTGTGGATCTAGATCTTTGTTATCCTATGCAAAGATAAGCACAAACAGCACCAGCTCGAGTGCGAGAATTCAAGCAGAAAAAGGAAAAGTGATGAGCTGGTGGCTTTAAAATCTAAGAGGAAGAGAACAGAGCTTGACATTGATCTTTTAGTGAAGTCAGCTGATGAGATGGTAGAAAAGGCAGTAAAGGCATCAGCAAAAGAGGCCCATGAATTATTGTTAAGAGCCTGGCCATGAAAAGTGATGCCTCTAAAAAAAAAAAGGACCTAGAATCCCTCTCTTCTCTCATTCTAGAGAGAGAAGCAGAGTTGATGCAGTGATATTGACAAAACTGAAACTTGTACATAGTATAAATAGTTGCTACAGGGAAGATTAATATAATGTCTTAATGTGAATGCAAGTAAGGTAGAAGACTCATAACAGAACAGTAGACATGGACACTCATTGGTTTGCTATTATTGTACATAGTGGCAACCACAAGTAGGAGTAATTGATTGACACAAGAACAGTGGAAAAACTTATCTGACAAGCAAGAAGAACACAAGAGGTAGCTTTTAAAGGTAAACCAACATAGTCCATTATGAGGTATTAAACTTAAGACTGTTAAGTTCTCTTTTTTTCTGCTGCTACTGTTTTTAGGCCGTGATAATGGTAGGATTTTTAAAATTATGGTAGGATTTTTCAAGACCTGACTTCCCTGGACACCCTGTATTGTGTATTGCTTATTATTTTTAAGGAAGTTTTTTTTTTCTTATTTGGGATCCTATGTTTGGTGATTCATATTTTTTTAGGTATTTTTGAAAGCCAGTTTTTGTAAACCAAATTTTAATGCCTGCAAGATGATTTGACTTTATTCTCAGTCATCTTTCATTTTATAATGGTCTTGGAGGCAAACAAATCCATGCGTTTATTTTAAAATTGCAAATCTACTTTGTGTTTTTCTCCTCTTATCTAGGATTCGTGTGCAAGCCGTGAACAGCATCGGAGTGGGACCATACAGCAACGTCATCAAGGTGACCACACGGGCGCGGCCACCAACACCGCCACGCCTGGAGTGTGTGATGGTGGCACCAAGCTCCCTCAAGCTCAAGTGGGGTGAAGGCCGTCACTCAGACCTGCTCACCTATACCCTAGAGATGGAGAAGGATGACGGCATGTATGCTACTTTTCAGATCAATCTATTTATTTTCAACTATTGAATTCAAGGTCTCAAATTTTGTCTGATTGTTTCCAGTATAATAACTAGCTCTGAGAAGCCTTCCTATTCATTTCAAGAACACATCAGAGATTTATGAATTGCCTGTGTGGCACACAACATTCATTTGGTTGTTAGGTATTTTTATACAAAGCTTATCTGTGCAAAAAAAATTACATTAAGTGCTGAAACTGATTGTACAAATCACATACTACCATAACTATGCATTAGAGATTAATTGTTATGAGTTTGATGTGCTGAAACTGGTTTGTACGATCACATACTACTACCATAACTATGCATTAGAGATAAGAGATTAATTGTTATGAGTTTGATGTCACAAGTGAAAAATGGTACACTTTCTGTAAATTTTTTTTTGTGTGCAAATAAACACCTAAAGTATCCACATAATATTAAAACTAATTCAGTGAATCTCTCTATTTTTCACCACGGCAAAATTACAAACATTCTAATGTCAGTTCTTCAGAATTTGTGTATACAAAATAGTGAAATATTTAGACTTCCTTCAACACTTATATATCAGGATTTTGTAGTCATGTTGTAATTTCAAGATATCTCGGTAACAGTTTGACGTCTTATTTTTTTTAAAAAAAAAAAAAGGTGCTTACCAATGGGAGTATAACCAGCCATGTTAAATAAAGATAGATTTCGAAACTGTTTTTTTTTTTCTTCTCCAAGGCACAAGTAGCCATTTAGAAGAATTTGATTTAGCAGCTGAGAAAAGAACGCAGTAAACTGACTCTCTTTTTCTGTAACTGGTCGGTGTTTTTCAGTTTACAAAACGTGTGACTGGAAACAAATTGGAACGAGTTCCTAAAAAAAAGAAAAAAGAAAATTTAAACTTCACATTTATCTGTTCAAAAGCTTTTACCTTAAGTAGATGTGTGCTGGTGGTTTTTTATTTTTTTGTTTTGTTTTGTTTTTGCTCTGAGCCGTTGGATAAGAAAACAATAACGTAATTGAGAGAGAAAAAAAAAACAACTTGTCAGTACTTGTTTCTGTTTCTCAGAATTATTACTTGCCTGTTTTTACCTGCTGGCTCCTCAGTATTTTATCAGGGTATTGGATTCGCATAATTTTCACTTACCTTTCTCCACAATGTGGCTAAGAATGACCTTCATCCTGAGCTCGTTTCTTCCCTTCCTAGCTTCCAGCCAGTGTACACGGGACCAGCTCACACGCACAAGGTGACACGCCTCACGGAGCTCACCACCTACGAGTTCAGGATATTTGCCAGCAATGAGGCCGGCAGCGGAGATTATTCCGACACCTACTCTTTCACAACCACCAAGGCCCCGCCGCCTCCTCTCAAAGGTTAGTCTGATGTTGTGACCACTGACGGATGCTCGAGGGGGCAGCTAGGAGCAAACCGTAGCAGGATTGACCCAGATATGAAATGGTCAGCTGTTATGGGTTTGCTTGGAATTGATCTATAGTTACAAATTTTACTTTTAGATCTACACCAGTTTTACTCTAGTCCCTATCAGCCTAGATAAAGATTCTCTGGGTTGGGAATAGACACAGCCTTTGTATTGTGTCAGGGGTGAAATCGACTAGTTTTACCCAATTTTGGGTTTTTTGTAACTATTAAACAAGAAAAGAAAAGTTAGTGTTTGTAAGAAAAGAAACAAAAACAAAAAAATGTTGAGGAAAACATTACATCAAGTAAAATTTAATGAAAGAAACTGACAACAAGTTCGACAGCAGGGCATAAGTGAAAAAAAAAAAGCTAAGTGTACAATATTCGTGGCTCCTCAAACCCACCTGAACATTGGCATACATTGTGAATGATCATAGCATTGAATTGGCATCTCTTATTGCTGTGTTAAGCATGCTATCATAGCTTGACATAAATTCATTATGTTCGTACTCTTATGGAGGCATTGATGTAGTAATGTGGAAAGTAATTTTAGGTGTTGATCTGTGCCTGAAAATGGCATAGAAACCTGTTCTCAAATGAGTACCCTCATAACCAACTCAAATATCTCCATTTCTCTTTTGTCAGCTCCCAAAGTGACCAACGTCAGCCAGCATGGCTGTGTGTTAGAGTGGCAGGGCAGTAAGCCTCAGGGTGCCGACTCCACAGCCTACATTCTCCAGCTCAGCTGTCTCAATGGGCGCGACACGGAGTACAAACAGGTAGGGAAACTCACTAAGATAAGTCAATTCCTGTTTCAGTCCGAATCACAGCGCTCAAAAACCTGATAAATGGATAGGGTTGTTTTTTTATGTTAAAAGAATAAAGCTAAATTCATTCTTTTGATTATTGAAATGAATCCAAGACTTCTTGAGTTGAAAAATATCACTTTTCAAAATGAATTTGTCACGAAGTGTGGGTTCCGACACCTGCTCTTCTTTTGCAAGGAACGATTTTGTTAGCTTGGATTCGGCTGACTACTTTCAAGAAAAATTAAAAAAAAAAAAAATCTAAAACAAAAACAAATATGTTTTAAAGAAAAACCTCATGGCTATAGACTATTGTGATCATGTTATCAGAGAGACAGTTTTAACCCACTGTGATTATTAAAGCTCCGTATTTTTTTCCTGAAACAGATCATAAGAAATATGTGCTAGACTTGAGTTTTCATAATTGAAAATTTAATGCAGAGGATCATATTTCATTTGCCCAAATAGTCTCAAAATCACCCCATACTTTACATAGTAAAAGATACAGGGAGGGTTTCAGAAATGACCTCAGGTCTGTTCAATATTGATTTTCTGTCAATCATTATTATGTAATCATATGTCGAATTGAATTTCTGAGGAATACTGAAAAGCTGAAAGAAAAATTCTCATTTTAGGTATTTAAAAAAAAAAAAAAAAAAAAAAAAGCCTTGGGGTAACAAAATTACCCCACACGTACAGATAGGGTTAAGTTGCCTCAAGGAGAAAGAGAAACGTATGTTTAACATAGTTGAAATGCTCACTGCTTGGCATAACTTTTCTGTTGGAATCCGTATTTTGTTGCTCTCATTGATTCTATGTGGAGGTTTAGAATAAGCTTTCAGTCTGGGCAAGTTCAACCTGCACTAATTTGCAGTATTTGTTCCATGTTTGTTGTTTAGGCTTAAATTACTCCTATATGACACGCCATTCCTGCTGGCTGTCTCCCCCCCCCAGGTGTACCGAGGCCCGAACACCAGCCACCAGCTGGAAGACCTGACCCCGCACACAGAGTACCAGGCCCGTGTGGCTGCCGTCAGGTTGTCCTCGGACCAGTCAGGTGACATCACAGGAGGCTTCAGTCCAGGCGTGGTCTTCTCTCCCATGGCTTCAGAACCTTCCGGTCACCACACCTCGGCCGTTTCCGGTTCATCAGGGTCTTCGTCCAGCGTGGAGCAGCGTCGGCCGTGGACAGACCAACAGTGGGCTGCAGTGATTCTCGTTGCGTTCCTGCTGGTGGCCATAGTGTCGGCGTATGCTTGCCACATCCTAGTTACATACATGGGTGGGGACTCGGGGCAGTTTTCACAGTCATCCTCACAGTCTTCAGGGGGAGCAACACCGCCATCTTCAGGACATAACAGAGGAAACCACCACGGTGGAAGGGGGTTCAGCTAAAAGTGAACTATTTATTTTTGCTTCATAATAATCAGGGTTTGGGTATTATTATTATTAAATTGTATTATTATTATTATTATTATTAAATTGTATTATTATTATTATTGTTGTTGCTGTTGTTGTTATTTCAATTATTTTTATTTTTGTGCTACAAAATGATTTAGATTTTAAAAGATTAGTTTATTAATTGCTTTTCCTGATTCTTAAATATGTCATTTCTTCCTCCCTGTTTTTTTTTTTTTTTCATTAAAGCCTGTTGACATAGTACCTTCATTTTCTTTCCTTTTTTTATTTCCTCCCTCCTCTCAATTATTTCAGGATTCACTGTCAAAAAACAGACTGATATTATTACTGCCACTGCTATAAGATCCTATGTAATAGTTCTGCATGTTTATGATGCACTCTCATGAACTGTTGCCAAAATAAATCTAGCATATATTGTTGTGTGTGCATTGGGGAAAAGCGTAGACAGTTAAGTCTGATTCTTGTCACAGTCACTGCCATCTTCAACTGGTGTTTTTATCTTTATATGTGAATATCCAAATCTGAATACCAAGAAATAAATTTTTGTCTCCCGTTGTTAAGTTTGGTGCAAGCAGAATATTGTGTTGTAATATTAGAATAGTAACTTTTTAAAATCTTTTTTTTTTTTTTTTGTCATATACTTGTTCCATAAAATGCCAAACTTTTTGAAAGAGAGATATATACATAATTTAAATCTTTTATATGTTGCATTTTACCAATCTAAATAAAGCTAAAAAATTGTAACTAAAAATTTCCTGCTAGAGTACAATGGTTAGGGTTTTTGAGTTAATTCCATCCATTTTGTAATTGGATCAAAGAAAGGAAAGGCAGGTGAGTGTGGAGTTACGGATATTTTTTTTTTTGGCTCGGCCTGAAATTTTCTCCTTGGTACTTGTGTGCTGTTGTTATATTGAGGTAGCATTGTCCTATTTTCCAGTTCATGGCACTGCAGATCTGCCAATCTTTATATATGCAAAGTCGGTTATGTGGTTCTATAAAAATTGGATTTTTCGTAGCAATGATATTAGTGATAAGATTATACTCAGCAGAACGCAAATAGAATAAGGATAAAATACTCCTGTAGATGTAAAATAGTTTAGGAATTTTTTTATTTCACCATGTTATGTAGCATACTTTTGTCAAACTCAAAATTTTAGGGCCATTTTTTTTTTTTTTAAACCCTCATGTATTATGTGTCTAAAGAAATGAATGATTGCCATTACTGGTATTTGATTCAAACGGTGAAAACCAATCATATTTTGACATGGATACAAAGCTTGTATGCATAGAGAGAAAACCATCTCTTTATATTTCAGTGACTTTTGACACAGGTGCCAAAAAAATCACCTCATGCAGATTTCATCCATGTTTCATTTCGAATTTACGTGATTGAGTTTCAGCAAGTATTGCCATCAGGTCTGGGAAAAGTGGATTTCTTCTCTGCATTTGAACTTCATATGTCAGATTTAATGAATAAAAAAAAGTCTTATGGGTTTTTCTTTTTAGTGAATTGGTTGACTTTTGTTGGTTTTTTTTTTTTTTTTTTTTTTTCTACTGCAACTTAGGTCTTGCAAGGATAAGATCACTAGCAACACACAAAAAAAAAAACCATTTAGAGCTTTTATTTTCACCAAAAAAAAAGTTGTGAAAATTTTGAGGAAAGTCTTAAATCTTTTAGTCTATCAGATTTTTAACCTGAGGTGGTGTTTCATCTCAAGGAGTAATCAGACTAGATGTTTGGTTGAAAAAAAAAAAAACAACTATTGGATTGTGGAGAGAATCAACATCCGAGGAAGTTCAATAATTGAGCCTTTTCCCTCTCATGGCGTTCCTGAACACCAACGTAAACTCTCATGCAGTCAGTTTTTCCTGCTCGTTACACATTTTCCTTTTCCTGTAGGTCATCAGCAGAAAGGAATGGATTTTGTCAGGGCAATTCATATTTAATTCACGTCACCAAGCCTAGTAATCAAGAATTCTAAACCCAGTATTGATGTCTTGCAATGAAATTTGCCTTTGTTGGTGTTTTGTTTTTTTTTCTTGTTGAATGTAATGGGATCATGATTAATCATTGTTCATTTATTAGTTGTTGCCTGAGTCAAAGCAAATTCTATGTCCAGTCCCCTCAGGCCAAAATCTCAGCCAACAGCCCAAAGATATTTTTTTCTCCCCCCCCTATATTTTGTTGTGTTGGAAGTGGGCCAGACTAGGTCAACACAAAAGTCATGCGGGTTGACATAATTTACGTTTCAAACAGAGTGCAAATTACTTCCTTAATCAATCTCTGAAAATTAAAAATTTTACCTCAAGCTTTCCTTAGGAACTTTTCAATGGCTAGTCGCACTTGGGTGGAGTCGTTATAGCAAAAATAGTTACATGAGCAAAGCCATAGTTAACAGTAAGTTGATGAAGAAAATGAGAATAGTAATAGTAATTAATATTGCATAATTGTGACAATTGCAATGTTGAAAAAAATAATGATAACACGACAATAATTGTACAATCATAGATGCATTGCACACTTTTATTTAATGGGATAAGAATGTCCTTTTCTGTTGTAGATGAGACACATCCACCTCATTCAAACTTTATGCAACGTGTATTGTTATGTTTGAAGTGATTTATTCTGTTGGCACACATCTGTTTCTTGTTTCATGTACATAAATGCCCAGCCTCATCCATTATCCCTTTAGTCTCATTCAGAGTAAACAGCCATCAAGGTCCTGATAATATCATTTTAAACTGCTAGCCACTGCATTTGGGGAAAATGCTTATCATTTTTCTGTCCTTGGATAGTAAATCATCATTAAATTACTATGTATGACTTTACAAAACTCAAGTCCAAGTCTGTATCAGTGATCAACTGTCCTCGACTTGAGTGCAACTGCCAAGATAATTGTAGTATTAAGACTAGCTACTGCTAACTAGTCAGTCAGTGAGTTGTTTAGTACTTTTTACATTTTTTTGGGTTTATTTTTTCTTTGTCTTTGTTTCTGTCTCCTATTTGGCTGTAGGGCAACTTGACTTTGGGATGAAGTTGACACTTACCTTTCTGGTGCATGCTTTGTAACTACACCATATCGGGCCCCTCGTCTTCTTTCCTTTAAATTGTTCTTCATCACTTCAACTAATTGTATGGCAAGCCAAACCACAAGCCTGATGTTACAATCTTTGACCATACGCTCTGGACCATACTGTTGCTCTTTTGCTCCCATGACAATACGTATACCTCCTCTGGACACAAAGCTCAGCTCATGTGCATATGATTTTTTTTATTATGTTACATTAACAAACATGTCAACAGGCAAGACAGAAATAATGATATGTGGCTTGTCACTTGAACCAAATGGACCATAAGTTTCAGTTTGCCCCCCTTTCCCCCCTTTTTTTTTCCTTTTAATTTTGTGGACAAAATCTTTGAACTTTTTTTTTTTTTAAATAATTTTTCTCGTTGGTTCCTTGTCCATATTTATCACTTTTTTTTTTTTTTGCTTGGCATTCATATTTCAAACTCAAAAGATGTCCTTTGCATAAGTTTTTTTTCCTCCTACCTCCAATGTAAAGCTTCTATCTGTACCTTGTTCTGTCATCTCTTCTTTCCTTCACAGTGTGATAGTGATCAATGAGGGGAGCAAATTTTTCACCATTGCATGAAGTGGCTGTGACTGGGTTTTTTTTTTTTTCCCCTCCCCTTTGAAAAATTTTATATACTGCGATCAGAAAGCAAACCATTTTTTATTTGTCTCTTGTGATAAACGGAGGAGAAGCGGGTAGTGCTCAAAATAATCTACAATACATTTTTTTTTAGTTAATGAGTTACTTAATTTTATATATGTAAAAGGGATCCTTCCCTCAACGCATTTTTATTTTAACAAAAAAATATATATTGATACAATCAAGGGTGGATGTTTTCCAGATATAATGCTAGATAGATGGTTATGATAATAGTAATAATAATAATAATAATAATAATAGTAATGATTTATGATAGTAATGATACATTTTATTTATATTATTACAATTATTCTTATTGTGGACGGTAATGAGTTTTCAAAGGAATTTACAGAGAAAAAAAAATTCATGCCTTGCAGAGTTTGAAAAGAATTGAAGAGTTTCAGAGAAATTGGAATTGTGATATTGTGTCATTTCTTCTGTTAAAACAGTACATGTGTGTTTTTGACTAGAGGTCTCTCAGTGATGATGATAAAAGATATAAGAAAGAATTAGTTTGTCCAATGAAAATTCTATTATGAAATGCTGTAGACTTAAACATCGCCTTCAGATTTTAAAATATTGATGAAAAATTATGATTTTTAAGGCCCGCACAAGGTTATAAATTTTTTTTTTGTGGTTCTTTTTGAGTATTTCGACTAATGTTCATCAAAGTTACTGTGAATCGCTTTGATTGTGAATTGTATAAAGCAACTCAGCTCAACTAAGTCATTTAGGCCTGCTTATAACGGGAGAAAAAACAAAACAAAACAATAAACCCTCTGTTGAAGAAAGTCTTGTTTTTGTTCTCCCGGCTGGTGCTTTGATTGCTTCAGCTGTTGCATTTTGTGGCCATTTCATAATGCTGAAGTGTCTACACCCAATTTTCTCATTTTTTCGAAATATTTGGGAGAATATGCTTTGATGTTTGTTGGTGTTGGTGTTGTTTATTCAGTTATTCCAGTCAACTGAACGCACGTGTAATTCAAACTCAGTCATGTTCCAGACCATGCTGGCCCTGAACGAGGCCAAAAACCCTGAGATCATGTAGAAGTAAAGAGCTGTATTTCAAAATGAGAGGATTCTCCTCAAATATTGAAAAAAAAAAAAAAAATGATGAAATGCTCTACCAAAACAAAGAAACAAAAACCTAACTTATTTATTCTAGTCATTCTTGTCTCTGCTGTATGATTTTGCAAGTCAGAACCCATCAAAAGATGGGATGGTTTTTTCCTCCTCATGGAAGTCTGTAAATTGTACAAGAACTATTTATCTCAAGGGCATTTTGGGTCTCATGGACTTATCGTGTATTATGGCAAGTCTCAAAACCATTCAGTGTGAAATTAAATCATCGTCAAGTGATAAATATAGTCCATGAAGAATTGCTACAAAGTTTTTACCTTTTAACCAAAAGAACAAGTTTTTACATTTTTCAGCGGAACAAATGGTTTTTATGTTTTCAGCGGAAGAGACAGTTTTAGCCAGATTGAGTCAATGTTTGGCTTAATCCAAGGTATCGAAGGCTCTTTTCTTATTGGTTCATTGTCACTGGAGTCTCTTGAGCATGGCTCCCTGCCAGATTTTTTTTTTCCCTGAAAAGTTTAAAGATGGGGGAAATACATGATTTTTTTTTCGTTCTTACCAAACAGAAACCAGAGAATTCTTTTTTTTTTGGTTTTTTTGTTTTTTTTTCCGCTTAATTTTTAATCTTTGAGGATATTGGATTTTTTCCTCGCAGTTGCAAAGCTTTGAGCTGCAGGTTTTGTTTTTTTTTCGCTGAACATTTTGGCATGCGTTGTAATTTAGCTTCCCTTATCCGCCTTTTTTTTTTTTTTTTTCTCTCTTTTGCTAGATTAGTATTGCCACTTTAGTGAGCTCATATTTATGTTGCTTTATAATTTAAACCTGGTTTTTCTTTTTATTGCAAGAATTTCACAACTTGTCATTAGTAAGATTTATGTTAAGTAATGGTTTTTTTAAATTATTCTTCAACATTTTCAAACTCAACAGCTTGATCCAAGCCCCAGGTTGTGATGTTACCTTTTTGCTTGGGTTTTTGAAATTTTGATTCTTGGATTGATATATAGTGTGTTAAATGTTTGGCAGATTTGGAAGGCACAATTTACAACAGATCATTTTTTCAAAAATCAAAGAAAACAATTAGTTGTGGTGGAAAGGAAAAAAAATGTTAAGACTCAAGACTTGTAGCTGACAGAAGATCATCTCCATTGTTTTCAATGCACAGTGACCTTTAGGAAGTAAATGGCAGAAGACACTTGAGCATTAATCTCTATAGAGAGCTAAGCTGATTCTTAATTTTTTTTATTTTTAGTGTTGGCAGGGAGTGGAAAAAAAAAATCTTCAATTGAAGGCGGCATCAGTTGCTTCCCCACATTTTTAACTCATTTGTTTTTAAAATTGATTGAGACTAAGATCATGACTTGTCATGTTTGTTTTTGTTTTTTAATGAAGCTTGATATCTGTCGTCATGGAGATTTTTATTTTTAGGGGGGGGGG
>BLXT01008455.1:1440370-1456646 GCA_019648995.1 Plakobranchus ocellatus
TTTTTTTTTTTTTTTTTTTTTTTTTTTAAGCTGTCTTTGATCTGTGAAAAATTTATTAGTAAAATTGGATGAAAATTTGAAATAGTTTTGTTTAGTAATGGTTGCCTCCAAAACAGATAAGTGATTTCAGGTATGCGTGTAGAGTTAAAGGTCATGATAGAACCATAGATTACCATTAGAGCAGTTAGTTGAAAACAAATCTTAAGAGCGAATCGTTACATCGGGTTTCTTTTTGTTTGCTTAGTGCGGAAAATGCGGAAAGAGGTTGTTTTTCTTTTTCTTTTCCAGAGATATTTCAAAAGTAGTCAAGATTTTAAGAAACTCAATTTCAATCCAGGTATCCTTGATATTTGAGCATTACAATACAAGGAAACAGTTCTATTGTTACTAAAGTACAAGTAAGTAAATCTCTGTTCAATGGGAATTTTGCATTTTACCAAAATGTCGCATTTTGTCACATTGAAGATATAAATTAAATAATGTCCTATACATTGCTTGAACGTCTGTCTATGAAAAATATTTCCTGCCATACGTATATAATATAAAACTCGAAGTGATTTCATAAAATCCTTAGGCAGTAGGATCGAGTAATTCAGGCTTGGTGTTACTTATAGAGCTACATGCTAGTTTTGAAAGGTAGCAATATTTGCAGCAAATATTGGCTAAAATTGTGAGTAAAATGTAAATATTTCGCTCATTTTTCTTCCTGGAACGATCAGATAAAACACAAAATATTATCCAATACGGTTCAATTGAATTCTGTGGGTAAGAAGTTAAATCTAAAAAAAAATAAATAATAACCAAACATTTTTTTCCGAGCCCTATCTCAGAAAACAATACAGGAATATATCTGACAACAAAACTTCTTAATGCAGCATTTGATAGTGGTACAACTCCAGAAAATCTTTGCAAAATTTTTTGATAGTACTGTCTTAAACACCAGGAGCTACAGAATGTGAACTTCACAGAGCAATCAGTTTAATGAGCAATTTTTACAAAAATCATGCCACATGTTATGAGGCATAGAATAAATGCGCAAGAGTCTAAGACCAGCAATATCTCCAAAACAGTTTGGCTTTATGCCTGATAAAGGGACTAGGAACGCAATATTCACTTTGACAATGCTTATGGAAAGGTATATAGAAATGCGAAAAGATCTCCACCCCTGTTTCATTGATTATTCTAAGGTCTTTGACAAAGTAAAACATGTAGGGCTGTTTAGTATGCAACTTCTGCTAGAAAAATTAAACATCGATGAGAAGAATCTGAGAGTAATTAGAAATTTATACTGGGATCAAATTGTATCCGTAAGAATTGAAGGAGAACATAGTGATTTCAAATCAATCAAAAGAGGTGTGAGGCAGGGATGTGTAATGTCTCCTGATCTTTAACCTAGAAACTGAAACAATCTTAAGGAATCTTGATGATATTTCAGGCTTAAAAATAAATGGAGAGAATCTTAATAATCTTATGAATGCAGATGATACAGTTTTAATAGCAGAATCTGGCGAACAACTCCCAAAACGTCTAGACACTGCAGTTTTAGAGAGCGAAAGAATGGGTCTGTCTTTGAATGTAAAGAAAACGGAATGTATGGTCATCTTGAAGAAATCCTCCAACCCCAAGTGCAATCTCGTTAGCAAAGGCGAACAAATCAAACAAGTTACAAAATTCAAATATCTAGGTTACCTGATAACATCAGATGGCAGATGCACAAGTGAAATAAGTAAAAGAATAGCTGTGGCCAAAGATACATTCCAAAAAAATCAAACTGATACTGGCAAACAGAAACAAAAGTATAAAAAGCAAAATAAGGCTAATGAAAACTTATGTATGGTCAGTACTTTTCTATGGTAGTGAGCTTTAGACAACAAACAAGGAAACAGAAAAAAACTAGAAGCAGTAGAGATGTGGTGTATCAGAAGAATTATGAGGATATCATGGACAGAAAAAAGTTCAATGAACTGGTACTGAAAGAGGTTAATCTTGAGCGATCACTAATTAAAACCATAAGACAGGGGCAACTGCAGTTTTTAGGCCATATTTGCCGACACAAGGGTTTAGAACACTTAGCAGTCACTGAAAATATTGAAGGCAACCGTAGTAGAGATAGAGAGAGAAAAAAATTTATTCAAAGTCCTAAGTCATGGGCAAGAGGCAAGGATGGCAACACCAAATTTATTAATTTACTGAGAATAAGTCTGAGTGGAGGAACATGATCACCAATGTTTTCCAGACAAGGTACCTGAAGAAGAAGATCTCATTTTTGAGGTTTAAGGAACCATGTTTCAAAAATAAAAATAACCACGGTTTATTAATAATGGGTAAAAAAAAAAAAGATGCTAGGGAAAATAAGGACGGGACCTATTTTCCCGAGTGTTCGGAGAAATAGTCGCTTCGTAAATTTAAAACCCATATTATTTTACCACTTTACATTTTAATTTTAAAAAGTAACTTTTTTTCTTTACTCGGTTGTCAACGAATTTTTGGAAGCATTATATATATATATCAATCAATACTATGTGTACTCTTTTAAAATAAGACCTCAGCAAATAAGCTTACTTTGACAGGGGAAGCTACTCTATCATTTCATTTTACCCCAGGCCATTACGTACAAAAATAAATCATCATTCTGAAGAAGGTGTGTAAAAAAAAGGGGACCATAAAACCTTAACACAATAGATTTTTACGTTACATTTTTGCCTTCAATTTGAAGGATTACAATTTAAGTCTATACGAATCTGCAGGTGAGATGAATCATGCAGTATTCTTAAATTTGGCACGAGCAGACTTTAAAAGCAGTCGGCATAGTTTACTTTGCCCATCATCTTAGTAGTAGTTAGACTCTAGATCTAAATTTAGATAGATCAAATAAGCAGGCCTACACAAAACAAATTAGGCCTTATTGTTATACAAAAAAAAGGGCATCATTTAGAACATCAATGAATAAGCAGCATTGAAATAAAAGTCAATTATAATACAAAGAATGAGATGAGCGTTAAAATTACAACTTAGTCTTAGTAGGCTTAGAATCTAGATCTAGATAATATATACTAATATGGCCTATATAATTTTAAATATAGATCTAGAATCTAGATCTAGATGTAGATTAATCGGCGCTTTTTCGTTTGTTCCCACCCCGACTTTTTATATAGGCCTAGAGATTCTAGATCTAGCTATATTATCCGATAGGAGCAAACCAAAAAAGTGTCAAATTGTGTAGATTTGTGTGAAAATAATAATATTTTCATTATAACTTGGCCTTCGACCTCTTTATTTCTTCCATGGATCAGGAAGATAGAGCCAGATCAAATAATATAGCTAGAGTCTAGGCCGATATAAAAAGTCGGGGTGGGAACAAACGAAAAAGCGCCGATTAATCTAGAGGTAGACAATTTTGAATGCTTTAATTAAAAAGCAAGTTGAAGTCAAGTAGACCGTAGAACCTGATTTCAGCCTGAGCCACTCAGCAATACATAATATATAGGCCTACATATCACTCAGTATAGGCCCTATAGATCTAATTTCTAAATGTTGCAGTACCATATCAAGATCTAGAATTAAATTGTTAAAAATTTAGATGGTTCTTAACATAGCAATCTACCAGGTGATCAACTGAATAGGCTGTAGAATCTGTTCTTTCAGATAGATTAAAAGCAACCTAGAAAAATTGGACCTAAATGACATTTTGGACTTGAGTCATAAAGCTGATGTACTTATTTGTTTAAGCTTGTAGATTATTTACACTTGTTTTTAAAAAAAACTTATATGTCTCTACTGTAATTCTGCTAAATGATGTACACAAGTTTGAGGATAATGGTTTTTTGTTTTTTAATTTCGCTTTAAAGTCAAGAAAAATAATTGAAAAGGCTCACGCACAAAAATATCCCACAGTGGCTCTTCCGAGATTGTCTCTGTCTGCCTCACACATGCTCTCTATTAGTCTTGGCCTGAATTTGGATAAATCTTTGTTTGGGAGAAAAAAAAAGCAACCCTGCTTTAATTGTTTTCATTTTAAAATTGTTATTTGCAGCTTCCATCTCTAATAAAAGTATCTCACAATATGCCACAATCCATTTTTTTTAAAAAGATATTTTGAGAATATTACATTTTCATTCTTTACATTTTAATTTTTCATCTCTACTATTGTTATTCAAAACTGTTCACATTGCTAATCCATGACTTGTAATTTTGTTGTCCCTTTTGATTTCAGGTAGTCTTGGCCAAAACTATTCCAAATATTTGTTAGTTAAGTGTTAAACAGAGAACTTAGGAAGGATGTATGATGTCATCATTATCAAAGAAGGCTACTGTCGGCCCGAAGCTCACGGTTAGTGTCTCCTGCTCGTTTCAAAGACTTTAATCCCTTCAAGGAAATTATAGAAAGTTGTGCATCTTGTGCTTGAAGTACTGAAAAAATATGTGTTATAAAAAAAATTTAGTGTTGTTCTTCTTGTGTATTTGTAACATGGATGATATATTAATATACTATAATAAACCTGTCATCAAGATTGCACCTAAAAATCAAAGCAGTCCCAAAAAGATGGATAGTGCATGCATAGCTTTTAAGACAGATAACTTTTCAGTTTCCTTTCCCCTTCTTAAAAATGTCTTTTTTCCAAAAGTTGAAAATCTCATATTTTTGGCTCAGAATCAACATAGCTCTATTCAGTCATCATCTTAGCTGAGAAGACTTTCAGGCAGGATCAGAGATTAGAAATGTTACCTGTGATTCCCTGCGACAAGTCTTGACACATGCATGCACAGTTGACTCCATTCATGTTTGATTATAAACTTTGGTCTGAGGGAGAAGTGTTTTTTGGTTATTTGTTTTTTGTTTTTTCGAACATTCTTCTTTCTCTATGTTGTAGCTCTTTAGTAAACATATGCGGATGCCATCGGAACAACTATTTATTGATGCTATTCAATTTATGAATTTTTGCTGAAAAAAAAATATTAGAAACATTTAATTTCAAGACTTGTTTTAATCAAACATTGTTTTTTTTTTGTACCTCCTCCCCCCACCCCAATAGGGTTTAGCTGAGAATGGTGAACGTTGACAAATTATAGAAAGTTCTATTATGGCATAGGGTAAAATGTTTTTAAAAAGAATTTCTTGCATGGTTTATTTATAAAAACTTAAATACTTTTCATACATTTTCTTTCTTTCATTTTTTTTTTTTTGGTTGCATAAAAAGGGACAATGAGAGCTAGTGGAAGTGTTACTCTGTTGAAGGGACATCAAAAGAATATTTTGGTGGATGTCGGCAGCCCTTGTGACAAAGAAGAAATTTTGCAAGGTGAGAGTTTGGCATGTTTGTGAGTTAATATCCATCTAAAGAGACTGAAACAGTTGTTGTTTAAAATATCACCATCATCATTGTTGAGTGTTTAATATACTGATTCTTTGGTTGACTCAAATTATTTTGAAGTTATTGGGATGAAAACACAACTTTTAATCATCCAAATACAATAGAAAGGAAAGAAAGAAGTGTTTCAAAATTACTTGTTATGCAAGAGGAGAAACTATGAAAGATATTTTCAATGTAAGTCACATGTTTGCCTTATGTTTTATGACAAAAATGATCTATGAAGCTAACATGAGATTACATCAATGATATTAATGCCTAATCATCCATACTTTTATAAAAAAAAAATTGCAGCCATTTCAAATGGAAGCAACTTGTTCCTTACAGGCACTTCTTTGGTTTTAACAAACCCTCTCTTTGCTGTATTAACATTCTTCAAGCCCAACTCGGATTAGTCATAATGTGCGGTTGATAGATCCAGACCAGATATGTTAATTATTGAAAGCTGTAGACCAATAACCACATCACAAGCATTGATTCTTAAAACTGTATCTCTTAAAAAATAAAAAAAAGGTAAATTACTCTTTTGTACATATCCTAGGTCTGCAAAAGCTGAATGTACGGCCAGACGACATCCACTATGTAGTGTGCACACACGGCCATCCAGATCATGTTGGGAACGTTAACCTTTTCCCAAAAGCTGTTCTCATCATGGGCTACAATATTCAGTTGGGGGATCAGTATTACATGCATGATTTCAAACGGGTAAAGCTTTTAAACACATGTGATCAGGTTTGAATCAAAATTTATTGTTTCTCATATCACATCTACACATTATGTCTTTCACTTGTCAAATCTTGCACAGTTTGCTTGTGATTTTCGCGGCATAATCTTATTGATTGTTTAAGCGAAAGAAAATACAGTATTATCCGTTACTTAACATTACTGAGCGTGCACTTAATTTGGCTATGGTAGTAGAAGTTAAAGCAATGGTGATGTATGGCAACACTGAGTGATGTTGTGGATTTGATAGGTGATTCAGCGGATTCCAGTCTTAACTCACCTGACACTGATCTCGCAACAGTAGGGAGCACTCCTTCCATCTTGTGGGGCAGATCATGCAACCCTTTAAGCATTGGGACCAGAAATTTTTGTATCCAATCCAGGCTTGCAACTGCTGCGAGAATGGTCTCAATCTTTTTGTGTTTTGTTTTGCGTGAAGTTGTTAGGGAATCAGGCAAGAACTTTTAAAGTTATTAAAAACTAAAAGGAGTCAATTCTATCGGTTTGTTTGTTGCTGATAGTTGCACTTTCTCAACACAATTTCTTGACAATGGCTGCAAGAAAAGCAAACATCTTTCAAAATTTAAGGACTTGAATGAGTCTAGCAGCTCTGACTAAATCTTGTAGGGGATGAAGATCCTGATTTTGTAGTGGACCAAAGCCCCAGTGATGAATCTGACAATGAGTCGAGCACTTCTAGATGTAGATCTAAAGTTTCTAGAGTCAAGTTTTCCACAGCTAGTCTAGTTCCACTTCTAAAAGTAAAGGAAAGGAAAAAATCTAATGATGCAGCTAGATCTACACTTGCGGGAAAGTCCTTTTGATCTAATGGAGTAGGTGATGAAATTTTGTGCAAAACAAAGTGTATAAGAATCTGCTTTATTAGATTTATTTAACAACTGACATAGCATCAAAAACTTGTGGCAAATACCAATTTACATACCTTTTTTAGAAAAAGTCATTAAAAAAAAAACATGTCAGATAATGCCTTTATGTTTTTTTTGCATCTACTCATTTAGATCTGTGTAATGCGTAAAAATAGTATGATTATCCTATTAGAAAGTATCTTTTCCAATTTTTTGAAATACTCCAAAAAACGCCAGTCTCTTGTCCATGTAGACCGTAAAACGCCCAGTCTCATGTGAGTTAAGAAATATGATTTGTTAAATAATCACTTTCCACACTATTTTTTAAACATTTCGTTGATAGTAAACTGTATCATGTCTTAAATTTCATGTCTTTTTTTTTTTTATAATTTTATTTTTATGAATGCCTTCTATCAAATCACTTGCAGGTGCTATTACAATGAATGCTACGTCCAACTATTGGTGTCTTAATATTTTGTGAATCTTTTGAAAACTTGGAATATAAAGAGTGTCATCAGTAACTGTGTACATATCTCTTGAAGCCAGGCCTAATGAGTCCCAAGCCTCATTTTGAATAATTTAATCCATCGATATTATCTGAATCTGCTTTGTTTGAGTTTTGAAAACAAAATGCAGTGAAATTGATTCTTAGTAAAGGTATAGCAGAATCTTTTCTCCTAAAAGATTTATAAGCAACTTCAGTATTACAAGTTCAAGAAATTTTTTGATTTCATTTGACAACTTTTCTCTATTTTTTTTTTCTAGGGTATCCCATATGAAATTGATGAAGAGATTGAGGTGTGGCCAACACCAGGCCATACCTGCGAAGATGTTTCAGTGGTGGCCAAAAAAACCAATCTCGGAACAGTTGTTGCTGCAGGTGACAAATTAAAACTTTTATGATAAAAGGGAAATCATTGACTGAATACAATTTGTACCTATTGCAAGATTGTGGACTATCTGCAAAGAGAAAGGAGGGGTTTTGGATGTGACCTTAGTCTTGATTAGGAAACGATTGTATTTGTGAATGAGCTAGGCAGTAAAGATTTGGAGCCTTTGTGGAAACTATTTTGACGGGCATCACATGAATGGGGGCTGAATTTTGGTATTTTAATTGGGGAACACTTGTGGAGATTAGGAAATGTTTGAGAATGGGAATGTCTGCAGCAAAAACAATAACCTTTTATGTTTAATACATAGGAAGATTGGTTTTGTAAGTGCAACTTAGGTGTTAGAGGAAAAAATTTGCAATTTCGCAATGTAGCAGCGGTTATGATTTTCAAAGACATTTGTAGCCATTATTAATTTGAATACAAGTTATCTCATTTGCTGAAAGAGACACAAAGTTAAAAAAAAAAGCAACCAAAAAACTGAGCTCTATTATAAAACATATTTTGATGATCTAAGAATTTGAAAGGAAGATTTTGTTTAAATGAAGAGTAGGAATGCTCTTTACTTAGATATAGCTTGTAATTTTTCTATGATTTTATCCCTGATTAGGAGATCTGTTTGAATGTGAGGCTGACCTGGACTGCCCATCACTGTGGCAGGAGCAGAGCCACAACCCACACCAGCAGGAGAGGAGCAGGTTAGAAGTACTCAGAACTGCAGATTTCATAGTGCCAGGCCATGGGCCAATGTTTCAGGTAAAATTGGTCAAGTCAGAACCATAGACTTAATAATATCGAAACATTCTTAATGTTTTCTTGTTTTCAAGTGGAAACAAAAGAAAGCTTTTCTTAGTAACTTCCCAAATATCTTTCTATCACCTTTTGTTTATGTTCTACAACTTCAATAATTGCTTTCATTGGTAGCATTACTATGTTTGAGTTTGCCGGATGTATGTTTTGTTACCAGTCCATTGAGTGTGAAGTCACTGTGGAGGGCTTATCATTGCTGAAGTCATAAACTTTTGGGCATTGCATGCAATGGTGAAAAACTGGATAGGAGCATATTACTTTAACATTGTTTGAAAAAAAAAATTTTAGAGGAGGAAAAAACACAAGATTGCCTTTTACCGGCTAAACTTATACTTTCTTTGACTTATACAATAAATTTGATAGCATCTTTTTAAAAATTTCTTATCCAATTTCCCTGATGTAATTAAAATCATCAAAATAACAGAAACATCATAAAAACTGCAGACAGTAAAAAGGAAATTGTCATCTGGTCTGTAACTTGTGCTTGCAATCTGTGCAGATCCTAGAATAAATATGTAGAGCTGAACTCTGCTCGACTGGTAAGAGGACAACTTGCATATAGTTGATGCAAATTGAGACATTTTACAGGAAAAATGCCTAGAAAGAATAAGATCGGATGCATCTCAGAGATCTTGCTGAGCAGTCAGTCAATGAAATTAATTGTTGTTAGATTTACATAACCTGTAGGAAATAGTTATGATATTAAATCTTATGAGTTTTTATAAGAGCTGTAGACATAAGACTTGCTGCCACAAAATATCTCTTCTTTTGGCGTCACTACATGTTGTCTTGCTATCCTCCTCAGGTGCCCGGCCACATCAAATCACAGATGAGGGTTGTGATGGTCATAGAGGAACAGTTCTTCTCATCAGATATTGTGTCAACAAAGTCAGAGTGTATCATTGTGGAGTCAGAGTAGTGGCTGCTCCCAGCAAAGCACACGTAGCAGTTTATTTCTCAGCAATGCAAAGTGATGGCAACACATTTTGCTGGGCATTGTTCAGTAGACAAATGATGGGCAGCATTGGTAGTTTTAAGTCCTTGACAGATACTGCTCTTTATTTGGCTAACCAACATGGTCTATACTTTGGCAGAACAGAAATTTCACTATTTTAGTATTATTTTGATGTGATGCAAGAATTTCCTGACCATTTACGAAAAATATGCCGCCTCAAATATACAAGTGGAGTTTGCTTTTGGAAGGTGGTGCCAGCAATGACAATCGCTTTAGCCCTGACAGTTTTCAGTAGCATTAGCAGAGAAATGGTGGGGAAGAAAGAGCTAGAAAGGAGAAGCATGGGGGTGGGTATATCATGGAAGTGATCAAAGGCTTTTTTCACTTGATGTGATTCTATAGCTGAATATGGCATTTAAAACTCAACCAAACATAATAAACATAACAAAACAATGACTTTACCAGGACAAAGTATAACTTCATGTCATTTTTAATCAGAATAAAAAAAATATATTATTTAATTTTGCTCTCGAGAAACGGTTGTTACTTTTTTTCAAATTAAAATTTTTGATCTAAGCTTGCACTTTGCAGTTTGAATTGCCAGTTAGTATTACAAGTTTTGCGTCCAGTGCTTTTTATCGTTGCATTAAGCATATTGTGAGAGAGATTAATAAAGGTGAGCGCTATTTTTTGTTAAAAAAAGGTTCACTGTGTGTGAAACTACAGATCTTTCCTGTGGAATAACGATGGAAATCTTGATTGTCATACAACTCAGTCCAAATGAGTCAGTCGTCAAAAATAACATGTTTTTGTGGGTTTAATCTTGATTGGTATACAACTCAGTACAAGTGAGTCTTATGTCAAAAGTTACTCATGTGTTTTTGTGGGTTTAATCTCAATTGTTATACAACTCAGTCCAAATGAGTCAGTCGTAAAAAATTACTTAGATCTACATGTTTTTGTGAATTTAATCTCAATCATTATACAACTCAGTACAAGTGAGTCTTATGTCAAAAGTTACTCATGTGTTTTGTGGGTTTAATCTCCATTGTCATACAACTCAGTCCAAATGAGTCAGTTGTCAAAAATTACTTACATATTTTTGTGGGTTTAATCTCAATTGTTATACAACTTGGTACAAGTGAGTTTTATGTCAAAAGTTACTCATGTGTTTTTTTGGGTTTAATCTCAATTGTTATACAACTCAGTGCAAGTGAGTCTTATGTCAAAAGTTACTCATGTGTTTTTGTGGGTTTAATCTCGATTGCCATACAACTCAGTCCGAATGAGTCTTATTGAAAAGTTACTTATGTGTTTACATGGATTAGCTCACCTCATGCAATGCATATTATTCTTTACCGGGTTATCAAAATTAAAGTTTAAATTATGAAAATAAAATAAGACCATTCCTAATGAGTTACGTGTCTTTAAGTCTTATTACACTTTTCACATACAAATATATTAAATTGAAAAAAATGTTTTTTTTAACATTTAAACTCTTAAAAAGAAAAAAAATTGTGCATTACGCTGCAAAATCATATCTTTATTCAGTTTTCTAAATTTTCACTAAGAATGGTCTCGAGGCAAATTAAACAGGTCAGGCTAAAGACTTTTTGAATCCTAGATGTAGAGATTTTCATCTAAATTCTATTGGTTAGAACCCTCTTCTTTTACTGTAGAATTGTTAGACATTTGTGTTCTGGATGGTATTTAATTTTTCTTATGTGGCATAAAGACATTAATAATTATTTCCCTGATACTGAATGCCCAAAAAATTCAAATCAAAATTTAAAAATATGCAATTACAAATTTTCAATGCTTGTTTGAACAGAAAGTCTAAAGTATGTCTGTAGAAAGTTTTCCACGTTCAGTAGTTTTCACCTGTAATCAATGATTTTTATTTGAAGTCCAACAAGTGAAACCGTAATTAGACTTGCCAACCTGTACGCAATTGATTATATGAGTACACATAATTTGAAAAAATATGTGACAAAAATTGTGATACGCAATTTCGTCAAACATAATAACGAAGTCAGTGGAGGCAGCGATTTGCTGAGCAGGGCCTTTTTTACTGCGTAAACGGGTTGGGTATTTTTCTCGCGGTGACGACTCAGCTAGACCTCTTTGTTTAAGGAAAGAAGTGATTGGTTTGATTTCTACTGGAAGTAGTATGACTACATCGTCACTTATCAGCAGCGCTCATTAGGCTAGGCTAGGAAAGAGCTTTGTTTTACTCCAGTTCATGTCAAGCCTCGTTCTAGATCAGTGATTTATCTATTGTACTTTTGATTTAGCTTGTAATACTTGTATACATCTATTGCGTATGAAGGAAGAAACATAATTTGGAATAAGCGTTTTTGATTGAGAATAAGCAAAATAAATCTTTTCTGCCGTCGTAATAAGCAAAACCATTTGCAAGGATTGGTAAGTCTGGGTAACTCGGACTCATTTTATGGGACCTCTACACAAATATCTTCAGGACAAGTACTTGGTCTGCAGTTATCTTCTCTAACTACTAGTTGTTCCAAAAATGCATTGTTGTTAAATGTTAAGCCATTGATCTTTCATTCAACCCTAAATGGTTCTGTATCATGGATAAATTTTCTTTGTTTTATACTTGAACATTTACCCTAAACTTGGCCAGTGGAATTTTTTCTGTCCATTTTCATGAAGTTTGTGTTGCTGAAGAATTCTTTTGATTATGCTCAGTATGATTTGGCATATCTTTTAAAATGTGACTTTCATAAAAGTCTCTAGGACTTCCATAAAGCGGTGGCTGAAAGTTTCTATGCTTATTATTTTACGTTGGCATTAAAGGGTAATTATAAATATATATATATATATATATGATGCCTGTAAAACAAGACTCTAAAACTCTTTAGTATTTAAAAGCATAAAGGCTAGAACCAGCTTTATTGCATTTTTCCCATGTTTGTTTTTTGTTTTTAATTTTTGTCTCAGTAACTTGCTTTTGCAAACTGCTCAACGCAATCTGGTATGTGCATGATGTGAGTCTTGTATAATTGCAGTGGTTTTCATGATATAAATCATGATTATCTACTCATCAGGGAATCTCAGATGTCCGATAATATTGTTAATCCATTGTCAAAGCATTTTGAACTGTGTTTAACAAAATTTGAACTGATAGTTTTCAAGGTGTATTTATAAGTGGGTTGATAAGTTTGAATGTTCAGCTTAGAGAAAATTGTCTAAGAAATTTCAGTAACCATGGCATTATATGATTATCTTTTGATTTTTCTGTGGGGTAGGGGTGTAGGGGTTAAACTAAGAAGAATTAGGGATGAAATAAGGAGCCTTTTTCCCAAATTGCTGTGACGTATTCAAGGATATGCCTCACAAATCTCAATACCCAACTTTGAAGGGTTGGAAAAAAATCTAACTTGAGCCTCTTAGCCAGTAAAGTATTAATCTAAAAATATTTTTCTCAGCTTCTGTTTAGTTGTTTGAAAAAGAGCTAGTTTGGCTTTTTTAAAGAAACCCAAATGTTTCTTGATTCTTTTGTATAAATGTTTAGATTGACAACTCTTTAGTACTATTATACAACCTTGAAATGTTGCCCAATTATTTTGGTATTTACTCATTGCAAATCATTGATATCAGGGAATTTGTATGAGAATTTTAAGTACTGTATTGGGGATGATTTTGAATATATTGGTATTTATGGATACAGCTCATTCACATCAAGTTGATCTCAGACTTTTAGGCCAATGTACGGCCAGGGCATCTGTGGAGGACTTGGATTTGGATAGCAAGAGTCACTTCAAATTCATAGCAGGTTTGCTTTCTATTGTACCAGCAACTGTCCCCTTATTTTGAAAGTGCCAAAAGTTTGAAAACGCATGTAAGCTCAATGGACTATACATTAACAGGGCAGTCTGGTAGAAATTATATAAGTATTTTTGTGCAATTTGTGTTCGTTGAACGAAGGCTCAATCAGTTTTGCTGTATTTTATTCCACTGTGAGAGCAACTTACAAGCTTGAATTGGATGTTTATAGTCCTTTTGACATAGACATTTAAACTTACTGTAGCATTGTATGAAAAATGAAATGCAAGTTTTGGAGGGTTGAATTCTTGTTTGTGTGTCTCTTTGATACATATTCTGATTTCATTGTTCATATTTGATCATATCTCGTCAACTTGCATGCCCAAAACTAACCTTTTTTACCCCCACATGAAGGTCCATGTCACACTAATGAATTTTAGCTCTGGAAATAAGTTAAACTGATCTCTTATAATTTTAAAACAATAAAAGCGTTGGTCAGATAAATGTGTTTTTAAAAATGCACTATAGGCAGTTGGCTACCAAGTCAGAGGTCTGAGGTTGGAATCCGTCCGGTCCAAGTCAATTTTTCATTGCTCCTTTACCTACCCACTTAAGGCGTAGCTAGATCTCTTAAGATCTGGCGAAAGTAAAGGCAGTGAGGAAGCAATGGCAAACTACTTCTCAAATCTGTATGTCAAGAACAATTAGGATCCTAATCTTGATCTAAGCTTGGGACCCACTTTATTTATAGGCTTCACTGCCAATATATTTCCTCTCTATTCTATCCCTCTCTAGTCAGGATGGGTTCTTATCAAAAGATTACATGTATTTTTTTTTGTTGCCTATCTGAAAGAGGCCTGACAGAATGCAGATAGAAAAAAAAAATCACTAGCATCGAAACCAGACTGAACTGAAAGAATATAAGTTCCATCAACTATTACGTTAATGTTGTTAGTATTCACATATTTATACCAAATTGTCAGTCTTCTGGAGAATATCAATGTTCTTTTGTAAAACAAATTAAAAAAATCTGCATCGAATCAGCATGAAGTTTTTACAACCGTTGAGAACAGATTAATTTTTTCCTCACACTTTGAATATGAAAAAGATTTTCATAAGATGAATGTATTTTGTGTTTCTATTTATTTTGAACTGATGAAACCACTTCAAATTGCTTTGCAGAATTTAGCAGTTGAGTAAATCTGCCATCCACTTTGGCTTCAGAGGCATTAAAAAAAAGACAACCAACAAGGATTTTTTTATGTTAAACATCTATAATATGCATTTAAATAAAAAGAAAACCTTTATTAGTTTGATATTTTTGAATAATTTATTTATTTATTTTATTTTTTTTACAGAATCAATGGTACAATGTACAATAAATTTATGTCAATTGATAACCAGTAAAAATGCCGATTTGAAAAAAAAAAAAAATTTTTTTTATTTACACATTCTTAATTGTTATTTTAAACAAAATGTCTTGAAAAACTAAATGTGAAAGTGACAAAATAACATCCCAGAGGAACTACAAATGAAAGCCTGTGCTTTGTCATTTTGTATCTGGAAGTAACTTATAGATCTATATGATGCTAGTATGCTAAATATATAAATTTGAAAACAAATCTGAGCGTGACGTCTTCATTGGATTTTTTCGCCATTGATCAGGACCATGACCAGCATTTTGACACCAAGGGGAAATTTTATCCCATGAAAATTCACAAGTTTTCCTGTGCTGCATTTACTCGTTTGTTTGGAATATTTTATCAATTTAATGTTTCTTTGCCACCGGACTCCATACAAACTTGCATTTTTTTTATCTGACAACATGGATATTCAGATTATTTATTTCTTTGTGTGTGTGACTGATAATTAATAAATTCACAATTCATTAATTGTTATATTTTTTGTGTCTCTTTTTGTTACTAAAGAATGTACCTTATCCTTTATTAAATTTTAGTCAATAGAGTAAGATAAGGAGAATTCCAATGTGGCTCTGTGACTCGTAGCACAGATTACAATAATTGTAAACTGTACTACTAGTCACAGAGCCACATTGGAATTCTCCTTTTCTTATTCATGTAATTATTACATGTATTGTTTTCTTTGTATAATGCCCATAAGATTAACCCAGGCCAGATAGTAATAGAGCTCAGTACATTCCTTTCTCCCTACATAAATATTGAAAGGAATTTGGGAGATGTTGATTAAAGTCAGAATCTTTCATCAGTGTCAGTGATACCTGGGCCACCCCAGGGGTCTGCTATACCTACCAATTATTTATATGGAATTATCCTTCTTCATAATGAAGGTCAGAACCGAAACAAAAGCATTAGATATACATGTAGCACTAGCAGAAGATTCCACTAGATGAATACCCTGAAATTTTATGAACAACCCAAACAGCTTTAATGGTTAACCATTAAAAAAAAAAAATGATCGTGACGATGGTAATGAAAATGACAATAACGATGTTGATGAAGATGGCTATGAGTATGATGATGATGATAGTGATACATTGATAATGATGATTATACTGACAATAGTGTTGATATTTCTGTGATGAGGATAATGATCTAACGACTGATAATGTAGTTTAGAAGTTGACTGTTACCCGAGTCACGAATGTGGAAGGCTTGGATAAATATATGGAATCGTAGATTAGAAGATTATAATCATGGGAATTATGATAGTGGAAGACTTGGGTAAATATGGTTTAGAAGATGATAATCGTTGGAATCATGATAATGGAAGGCTTGGGTAAATACATGTAGTTTAGAAGATGATAATCATTGGAATTATGATAGTGGAAGGCTTTGGTAAATACATGTGGTCTAGAAAATGACTAATATGAGGATTATAGTAAGTAGTGGAAGGCTT
>BLXT01008455.1:1668617-1679440 GCA_019648995.1 Plakobranchus ocellatus
CTTTATTTGGGTGTTTCACGCTTTTTTAGTACAACAGGAGGTGAGAATCAAACGTATGTTAGGAGAGGGTAGCCTCAACATCCTTTATTTGAGTGTTTCACGCTTTGTTAGTACAGCAGGAGTCGAGAATCAAACATACGTTAGGAGTTGGTAGCCTCAACATCCTTGCGGTAAGTGGTCGCACGCTTTGTTAGTACAGTGAGAATCAAGAGTCATACAGATGTTAGGATCCAGGAACATGACCATCCTTCCTTTGAAATTCTTCCTTTCTTAAGTAGGCTAAGTTTAGTCCGTTTTTAATTCCATGCCTTTCTAAAATACCCTCTTTCTTTCATCCTCCGTGGTCAGTGCACCAAAACTATTATTTCAAAATGACTGTATTTGTTAGGTTACCTGTTTACATTGCTTATGAAATGCAGCAAAAACAGCTTTTATAGACAATGATTTGCCTTCATACTAACATGACCAAGCTGGAGGGGACAGTTGTTCCTATTTTTTATCGTGTTTTAGGTTCGATTTTTACAGATGATTTATCTAAGTTCAGAAGACAACAGAGCATGGTGACACTTGTTGAGCATTTCGATATTTTCAGGTATTGGTGTGAGTTTAGAAGACATAGGTATATTTTTTATCCATTGTGACACTCTAGCTCAGCATTTTGATATTCCAGACATTCATTTAAATCTAGAAGACATAAGTCTATCATCATATTGTTCAGTATCTCCATAATTCCATAAATTGTCACTTTGTGTGTCACCTCGTTACCTAGAACTGGGATAAAAACTGTAATGGACTGTTAAATATTCTCTTAGTCTCGAGGCAAAATCATATTCAGAACAATATTATGATTACAATCGTACAATGAATGTCTCTAGATCATAGCCATTCTCGAGATTCTATAAGCGTTTAAGATCACCTATAATGTATATTGCCAAAGTTTTGACTGTTGTCATTTTTTTAAAATTATTATTAGTCTGCTTAGTTTACTCCTACAATCAGCGAACGCTTTCCCCGCTCTGATTATTTTCCTGTGCTTTTATTTGTTTATTTTGTTGGTGTTGTTGTTGTTGTTGTTGATGATGATGGTGGTGGTTTATTGCTGCTGTTGTTGTTGTTCTTTGAGTTCATCACACTACGCCCTTGAAGTCTCGTCTATGCCAGGTCATTTCCTTACTCCCCTCTTCAGAGGCGCTATGCATTGGGCAACTGCCTTGGCAAGGCGGGCTCTAATGGTGGGCAGCGAGTACAGCAGCGGGTTCAGCGCTGAGTTCACAGGCATCACAAACACTGCAGCCCAGGCATAGGCTTCTCCGCCGAGAACGTGTCCACCCAGAGCCAAGAAGCCTAACACACCGATCGGTAACCAGCACAGCAGGTCAGTGAAAGCCACTGTGGCCAGCCGCCGTGCAAGGGCTACGTCTTGTTTCATTCTGGGGGTACGGTGACCACTGGAATTGGATACGGTGTAATCTATCCCTACTGGAGCTTCACGGCGGACTACGGACACAGCCCTGTAGATCGCGAGTTGACCTATAGCTATGAGGACGCACAGGAGGAAGTTAAGAACAATGAAGATAGCGACGGAGAATTGCCAGCCGGGGCGACGCTCTGCGAGAAGCGGCAAACCCAAACACACAGCGTTAGAAGAAAAAATTTCCCAGTGTTTGGTAAAAGGCAGGACGGGTATGGTGGCGATCGTGAGACCTACAGACCAGGCCAGTACGCTGTAGATTATCGTGCTCTTCATGGAAAATTGGTGCTGGCCAAATGGATATTTGATCATTAGAAATCTGTCTGCAGTGATGAGAAGTATAAACATTGAAGACACTTCACTGGATAGGGTCGATAAAAATCCGGCGATTTTGCATAGCCTACTGTTACGCCAACTGTCGTGATGCCATAAAAAGTTGCCAGAAAACTGCACATCTTTAGAGGCAATGATAAGAAGGTAGATGCCCATGAGGAGATCTGAAACGCCTAGGTGTGTGACAAACTGTGTATAGGGCTTTTGCAAGGTCACCTTCCCGGCAGCGACCCGAGTTCCGATGACGCCCAAGTTGGCCACGACAGAGGCCACGCCCATGATCCACACGAGGATGCGTAGTAGGGGGTTCTGCACCAGGTTGGAGCAAGAGGACAGAGGATCAGCCGGGGTGTGGCACACATGGGCTGGAAAATTAGAGCCTCTCAGCTGGGGGCAACACAGTCTGAAATCTTCGCCGTACAAAGCTGTCTTGATCACCATCGGCCCAAAAGCGTCACGTTCAAGGTCAGCAAAAATTATGCCACGAAGATCAAGGACTTCCATGATCCAGGGGCGATCTGGAAAGATATATGCGCCGATTCTTGTTATGCGTGTGTGGCTAAGATTGAGATGTCTAATGGAGGAAGGCATTCTTTTCATGTCAGGGAACGTGGCCAGTGAGGTGTATGATAAATCTAACACTTTCAGGTTGGGGCAATACGAAAAAATTTCTGGATCAAAGAACACAAGATGCGCATTATGAGAGAGATTGAGGCTTCGAAGAAAAATACTCTGGTAGAAGATGGGCTTGAGGTAAGAGCAGTAGTCAGGGCAAGAGAAATTCTCGAATAGATTGTAGCTCAGGTCTAACCATAACAAGCTGACCAAGCTGTGCTCCGGTAGAAGAACGTCCGATAAATTGCAGTTGGATAGACGAAGATCAACTATATATTCAAGATCAAGGGAAGCGATTGTTGAAAATACAGATGACAGATTTATTCCTGACAGCTGAACCATGCTGGTTCTCGGGTCAATAAACGATAAACTGGACAGTGGCTGGGACCTGTCATAATCGTCCGGGACAACAAAACCCGCCATGCACAGAAAGCCGTCAGCACATGTAATATAACAATCCAGCTCATCGGTGCCTCCCTCGCAGTCTATGGCACCATCGCAGATACGATCAGGGTGTACGAAAATTTCATTGTTAATTGTACATTTAAAATATCCCTTCGGATAATCAGGTATCGTAAACAGTTCACCATCATCTTCTCCCATAGGGCAGTCGATGGACGAGTCACGCAGATAATGAAATGGAATACAGTAGGCTCCGGGGCACTTGACGTAACCCTCGGGACAACTGAAATTCTCACAGTCATGCAAATGATGCATGTTGCGGCAGCCAATCAGCTCTCCAAGCCTGTCCTTCTGATAAATGCATTTGGGAGCCCATTCCGTGGAAAAAGACTCTCCGCATTCAGCTCTCTCAAACGCTCCCAGTGTCTCGTCTAGGGGACCCTCTGGCCCTATACAGTCAACTATACCATCCCCAAGAGACGTCCATGGGATACATTTTATTACGTTGCAGACAAATGCACAATTTCTTGGGTAAGATCCAAACAAATTGGCCTCGAATTCAGTAAACCATGTCAGACGTGCAAAATCCTCTTCCGACGATTGTCCAAACTCGTAAATATAATCAAAATCAAATGTACGCCTATGCTTTTTTACTCTAGATTGATAAGCATTATCACATAGTTCATCATTTTCGTCAAAGTAATTTGGACAGTCCCTCTTTTGATCACACACGTCGCTATATTTCACTGTATCCAAGTGAATAGTCTCACAAGAAAAGAGTTTATCTCGTGGAAGGGGTGTTCTTACTTCTTGTTCTCGCCCTGCTTTGTTGATGAGAATGGAACATTCGTATTCGTTCATGAGAAACTGGCTGCCTATTACCATCGCATCACCAGAGGTAAAGCGGCACTTCCCCACAGGTGCCCTCGAGATTGCTTGCTGGATGCTCCGCTCACTTGGCATCCCAGGCAGAGCAAGGGCTGGTTTGGTAATCTCTGGGTTCAGAAGTATTGTTTTCTCACACATTGTCATAGCCGAGACTGTCTCATGGCATTCAATATGTTCCCATTTACCTAAATGTTCAAAGTGTTCTTTGCCTTGACCACGAGCTAATTCACTGCCGTCCAAGTTCCATACAGTGCACCCTTGCAAGAGTCCACCATGCAGATAATGTCTAATCCTGTGAGGGTAAATGAGAGGTCGTCCGTTGACCCAGAGAAATCTTTTCCCCAGGTTGTATGTATTCTTTAGCAGACCAATGAAAAGTTTGATATTGTTTGAAGAACAGTCCTCGAAACCAGGAGCATGGGTCAAACACAGGCGTGTTAATGCTGAGATGAGCTGTTCCGCCTCTGAGTCCGTTTCTATGCTGACAAGCAATGAGTTTAAAGCTGCACATTGGCCAAATGCGTTTATTGCATAGTTTCCTGTAGGTCCAGGGGGTAATAGTTTATAACAAGATGAAAAGACCAACACTGAGTTGTTACCTGTAAAAGAGGGATTTTCCTGAGATTTGGCTATATCAGGTATTGGTCCAATCCGTCCCTGAAGGCAACGGCCACACAGAGTGATGGACAATGAATGGTCTTCTGTCGTCGAACTTCTTATGCACAAGTGCTTTTGTCCTTGACCGCAAGGGAATGCTCCAATATTTCCGGTTTTGGAATTAAGCAAAACAAATACTAATTTCTTTTTACCGTCAAAGTTTTCTGGATCAGGTCCATCAAGAAGATGAGAAGAATATTTTTCCCCTGCGAATGCTAGAATAAGGATTAAAGAGAACTGGGTTTTTCCTTCAGTCGATTCTAAAGTAAGCGTGTTCCTGTGCGATGCGCCTGGGCCGGTTTGAGTTATGTTTTTTTCTTGCTCTGTGCTGGTTGTATAATTTGACAAACTACCTTTAATAAGTTCAGGATTCTCGACCCCTGCTCCAGATGCCGCACTGTGAACAAAATCGACAGCCTCTTTGAGACACAGGCTTTCTGTCCCAGGTCGGTCTCGGTCTGACATAATGGCTTCTTTGATAGCTGATGGTTCTGAAATCGCTTGTGGCTCGAGAATCCACGAGATTTCCGATTGACAGGAGATGTCGGGACCAGATGCCGCCATTCCTACCTGCAGGTGACGCACGTTTTCGTGTTCCGTGGACGAAAAAATGTCCACTATTTCGGAAACCATCTCAAGTTGTTTAACATAGTGGGTACTGCTAGCATCGGTAACGAAGATGAGGCTTATGTTCTTTTGTTGACAATCAGGAACAACAGGGAAACTAAGGATTGAGGTGAAGTCTGAAAGTGAGGAGCAGAGAGTAAAAACATCAGATTGGTTATTGCATATTCTCTCCTATGTTTAGGTTAGTCTATTTGGTCTTGTTCTTTTCAGCAAAGTTTGTCAAATAAAATTGAATCCTACCCTAAAAATTTGTTTCTACGCCGCGCTCACATTTGGCATGAATGAGTTGGACAAGAAACAATGCGTTAAAAAATACATAATTCCTTTATGTAAAACAAACACAATAACTTTTCTGAGGGTTCTCATAGCTTGCAGCTCAGTAGCTGGAAAATTTCAAGCCTTATGCTGGATCCATCGCTATCAATCGTCTGCGTGCTCTAACTTGATACATCTAATTCTCACGTCCACTGCATCGATATTTCTGAATTCGCCATAGAAGTCGTTAAATATTCAGTACTATTAGTCACATCTAATGTGTTATTATTATACCCATCGGTCAGATTCTGTAGTGTCCATTTTACCAAGTATGATAAAGAAAGCAGGTCTGGTAATTAAACCGACATATCGGATTCAAAGGTTGTGACAGGAAATCTGTCGGCCAGGAGGTCAGGTGTAAGCAATAAGGGGTAAGACTTTTCGAGGGCAAGCTTCAAAGAGTTTGTTATAATGTCAAGCTACTTTTAGAATATGTGCATTATCTATGCAACAAAACTCAAGCAATGCCTTAAAATACGTTTTCTGTCATTTTTCCCCTAACGCACCTTAGGTTTCCTGTGGCATAGTTGTGACGGATACTTTTTCTTTCGATTATACTCACACCCACCATACGTTTCCTTCAATTTCAAGTTGATTTTGGCCAGGCAGACTCTACACAGCATTACATCATGTCTGATGTTCCACTGTGCAGAAGGACTAGGAATGTCAGAGATTTTAACTTATGTGTGGAATAAACGAATATGGTCGTCAAATCAAGTCTAATTTAGTGGTAAGGAAAAAGGACCACGGTTAGTTCTCTTTCTAGTGCAAAGATAAAAGGGTTGCTCTTTGAAGTGCACGGACAAGACATTTCAATAACGAGCCATTTTGAGGGTAAGATCGCACGTAAAATCTGTAAAAGATAACTTTTTTTCTACACGTATCAAAGATGACGTTTAACATGATGATACAGAGAATGCTGGAAACGTTGGCTGTACAAAACGGCATTTCCTTTGAAAGGATTCTCAAAATGCCACCGTAAATGCCACGACAAATTTCCAAAGTTAAAGATGGGCACACAATACTGAAGAAAATGCCTTGGATCTATTTTAGTCTGTTCACAACCAAGTGGTGTCTCTTTAAGGTATGGGCTAATGTGTCGGATTCAAACCCGCAATTGAAATATCCTTGCATATTTCAGAACGAGCTCGCTAACGCCTGCGTAACTAACTGCATTTGAATGAACAAAAACGGATATTATTATACAGGTGAGTCTGCTCGGCACCTAATCAATTCAGAAAGACGGATAATGTTATACAAGTGAGTGTGCTTGGCACTTAATCAATTCACAAAGACGGATAATGTTATACAGGTGAGTCTGCTTGGCACTTAATCAATTCACAAAGACGGATAATGTTTAACACGTGAGTCTGCTCGAAACCTAATCAGTTCACAAAGACGGAGAATGTTATACAGGTGAGTCTGCTCGAAACCTAATCAGTTCACAAAGACCAATAATGTTATACTGGTGAGCCTGCTCGGCACCTAATCAGTTCACAAAGACGGATAATGTTATACTGGTGAGCCTACTCGGCACCTAATCAGTTCACAAATCGGATAATGTTAAACTGGTGAGTCTGCTCGGCACCTAATCAGTTCACAAAGACAGATAATGTTATACTGGTGAGTCTGCTCGGCACCTAATCAGTTCACAAATCGGATAATGTTAAACTGGTGAGTCTGCTCGGCACCTAATCAATTCACAAAGACAGATAATGTTATACTGGTGAGTCTGCTCGGCACCTAATCAGTTCACAAAGACTAATAATGTTATACTGGTGAGCCTGCTCGGCACCTAATCAGTTCACAAAGACGGATAATGTTATACTGGTGAGCCTGCTCGGCACCTAATCAGTTCACAAAGACAAATAATGTTATACTGGTGAGCCTGCTCGGCACCTTATCAGTTCACAAATCGGATAATGTTAAACTGGTGAGTCTGCTCGGCACCTAATCAGGTAAAAAAGAAGGTTAATGTTATACAGGTGAGCCTGCTAAGTTCTTAGTCAGTTTTTCAAGAATTCCGCTAGAATAGACAGTTAGTCAGATACCGGTATATAAGCGAGTCCGCTCGTACTTTGTCACTTCTTGAAGAATATCGCTAGACGGTATATACGCATGCCTTCTTATCACATAGTCAGTTCCTCAAGGTAAATCATTCAGCAATTTTACTTACCGTATAGACTTCATAGAGAAAATTACTCTTTGGGTGTAATTACAAAAGACATATTTCTTACCATTACTAGGCCATGTCAAAACAGTCTCAGAGCACAAAGTCAGCGTCAGTATAGAAGTGATGAGCATGGTTTTATGTTTTATAGAATGACACTCATGATGGTCAAAAGCAGCCCTCTGATATTGCCAGATGTCCGAGCACTGCGAGACTGACCACAGTTTGCCTGTAAGTAAAGACAGACCTGGTTGGTTACAGATTGGTGACAAATATATCAGTTGAATTCATAATGCAATAAAATGTCAGGAAAGTTTAAATTTCATATTTAGAAGAAACAAAACAAAATAAAGCAAAGCAAACACAAAAAAACTACTGTTTTTCTAATTAACAGTCAAGCACACAGTTATCGGTGCCAATCTAAGTTGGAGAAAGTTGGGGGAAAATGGTCAGATCAGATCTGTGTACTGTCCTGGCGAGAACGCTCATATTCAAAGAAGTGAAAAACCTCAAATGACACACATATGTACATAAAGTCTATATACAATGCTCACAAACAGTTAAGATAATGGTGTCATTTATGGGACGGCATCTTACCACTCCGTTCCTCGCTTTTTTCAATAATTTTATCTCCCCTGCCGTCAGGTATTCTTTGGTAATATGAGATGTTAGAGCTGTGACTATGAGCCCAGGACGCAATAATAACATGAGATGGATAATTATCCAGTTGTATTTGTCTTTTTGAAAGTTAACCATTTATTGGTTATGTCCGGAATTGCAAGTTATCGGTCTTTGATAAATCCTAGCAAAGGTATTTTCACTAGACCAGCCTGCTGCATTCAGGATGTCAGAAATGGGCAAGCCCGAGAGTGAGGCTGCGATGTGCTCGCAGCACGAGTAGTGTGAGGAATAGATACACTCAGCTCAATGTCTGACAGTTCCATTACAGTTGTGGTCCATATGGCAACTATGTCCTTACTAACCACTTTGAATGATGTATGAAAACTTTCAAAACTTTATAAAAGGCAAACATTATTGGGTTAAAATCTCTCCAAATAATCGGCGCCATAATGTATGTTATTCAAATGGAATCATTATGGAATTTTTTTAAGATCAGTTTTATTTTTCTTTCCCTTTGTTTCTTTAAATCTTTCCGTCTATTTATGTATCTTGTCGATTTATCTTTCAGTATAAAATTAATATTGGGGTCTAAATTCTGTGACTTTTTTTGTATTGAATCGATGGTCCTCAGCTCTGGAGAGGTACTGCTTTAATACTTCAACGATACAAAATGCTTCTATTCGCATGAAATGCAGTGAGCTCAACAGGGTGTATATGTTTTTCCTTTCTCGACTGTTTCAATAGGGAGTCAATGATAAAGGGACATTTATCATCTGTTAAAATCACATTCCCAATGTTTAGTGCATGTAAGGTCTGACACCTATGATCCGTTAGCAAAACATAAAGTATTACAAGTTTTAGAGTGAGCTTTCTGTGAGGTTAATCTGTCACTGAAGAAATATGATTAAAGAAGCAGAGGATCAGGCTAGCGTCCCATGTGGTGCATTTCAGTCTGTTTTTAAATACACCTTACTGGTTACAGTAGGGTAAATAACAAGGGCATGGTCATTTACTGATAAGCAACAAGATGAGGCAATGGTGGTTATCGCAGCGATCAAGTTGGTTTTTTTTTTGTCTCCCGTGGTTTGGAGGCGGCAAGTGCATATGCACGTCGCGTGATCCGCCACTGCGCTTTTCCCCATATAACTCTGAAAAGCGTAAGTTTAGACTCGTGCATTTTGGCATGTCTTTTTAAGACCGCCCAGATTTCTGGGTTAGTGAGGGGAGTTCCGAGTAGCGAGGTAAGGACAGTTTTCCGATCAGTTTAGTGCATTCTTTCGATTTTTCAACTGAAGTTTTCTTTGGGAAGATCTTATTGATGGAGGAGGATGGATCGGCACTGACAGGATCTGAAGTCTCATTATCTTCCTCAAATTCCTCCCCAGCCGCCTTGAATAGTACGCTTTCCGTACTGCCTAGTTCGCTAGTTGACCCCGAGAGCCCTGCTTTCTCATGACAAAATAAGAGTCTTTCCTCTATATTGGTTGTGTCAGAGGAAAAGGAGCGGCCACGTGTTTTACTACTACGCATCGTTGACGCTACGCCTCGCATTCCTCTCTTGGTTGGTGAAAGTGGGAGTGGGATTTGTGGCGAGAAGATAGAGCATCCGCCTCATCATCAGATGACGAAGATAAGGAAGAAGTGAATGAAGCTGAGGTGGTGCATTTTATTCGAGATCTCTAACGCTTTTTTTCCTTAGAAGGAATTTAAGCAGTTAAGAATTTTTTTCATAGCCATTTTGTTTTCTAATAAGATCTGCGCTACGTCGGTATTATCGACCGTGGACTTTTCTATGGCAGAGGGTGCATTCTCGTCAGAGGTCGCATGCACTAAAAGTGTCTCCTTTTCGTGGTTATCTCACATCATGTAACAAGAAATGGCCCGAAAAGCGCTAATTTGTTCCCAAGGGTTTACTAAAATGTTATTTCTTCTTATTACTTATTTAATTTGTTTATTTATTTATTTTTTGCTTATTAACGTTGAACACCCCGAGGGCCGAAATATAATGCGTGATATGAAAGATACTTCCTTTATCGCTTCGAGGGCTGAGGCCAATTCTGTTGTCAGAATGAGATATGATGTGTATGTATAGATTTGTAAATTAGTAAACACTCCGAGGGCTAATATTGTCTCAAACGAGAACTTAACTGTTTCAGAATACCCGCAGGGCCTGGTAAACAAAAAACCTGAAAGGTCGCTAAACTATAATCCCAATCAAATGCTTTTTTAAAAATCCAATCAAACTATCATAATAAATAGTCAAGTCTTTGTTTTAGTAACATAAAATTTTGATTTGTTGGAGAAGACAAAAAAAATATATTAAGTATAATACTAATGATGGGTGTACAAGATAGTGCATTAAATTCGGTGTGAACATAGACCAGGTGTTTTCTAGATCTGCAATTGATTTCTGCTGAGTATGTAGCAACAGTTCAAACTGCATTCGAGATCAAAAACAAGAAACAACGTGAATTTGTACTTGCTTAACTTGCTCACAATTAAACCAGTCGGAATGTGAACACAAGACATGTAAAAAAAACTGACCCAGAAGGATAATAATGTAAATAAGAACCCTTTAATTCTGTCGGGCAGGAGGAAAAGTTGTTTAAAATGTGTCTGGTCTGTAAGAAAGCTGCGAAGTGATATGCCAGGTACAGGTAAGCGCAGTGGTTCTCATATTGTTGTTGTTAATTGTAGTAGTAGTAGTAGTAGTAGTAGTAGTAG
>BLXT01008455.1:1789024-1803290 GCA_019648995.1 Plakobranchus ocellatus
TTTTTTATCTAAATAGTTTGAAAATAGTTTTCAAAACATAGCTTATAGTTATACATCTTGCTGCTGAAACAATCACTCCCAATACAGTGGAAACCTCAAAAACCAAAGTCTGATTATTTGAATTTCTCATAAATTGAAGTATTCGCGATCTGAGGCTATTTTCTCTTATTTGGCTTTGTTGAGTTCGAACTCATTATTCAAAGTCAAGGAAAGTCGTTTCTCATAATTCAAAGCCCACATCGCCATAAAACACAATAAGAAAAAAAGAATGCTTTCCTCTCGCCTCTCCTAAAACAGCGCCGATGACTGTTTTAACAAAGCATACTCCAGGAATAGCATCAGATGAGAATATGAAAGTGGAGTGCTGAACGAAAGTTTAATAGTTGGTGTTCTTTGAACCTAACATTTGCCCCTTTAAATAATTCAAAGTTTTGGTCTATTCCCTGCCACTTCAAATTATGAGGTTTCCACTGTATAAAGCTCTCAGAAAGCAGTCTCAGACTTAAGTTCCACATGCAACTTCTCACACACTCTGACTGGTCTTGAGGCAAAGATAGTAACTGAAGGTCTCTACCATGCATTACAAAGGCTCCAAAAAAATACAACGAAAACAACTTGCAAAAAAACCCCAAAAAATTATTCCATAAGTACGGTAGGGCCATATTTTCCCAGTAGAGCCACACCATCTCTCCCTTTTAAATCAGTGGCTTGATAGAGATATAAAACTCTTCTATCATTTAAAAATTTAAAAAATGACAATGTTAAAAAAAAAAGGGAAAAGTTATATTATTTTATCCCATGATAGCTCACAGTATACCATAAACATGATATATTAAGTATTTTTTAAGCATTTTTGAGTGAAAATGAACAAATAAGAGACTCCACTTGGCCAACAAATTGTTGAAAAAGTCAGCAAAACCGATAAACATGCAAATTTCTAAAAAAAAATTATAATAATCAGGATGATAATCATAATGATAGGGCAACCAAAAGCACAAATATCAACTATAGTAAGAAAGATAATCAATGACAACAAAAATGGTGGTTATACATAAAATTAGACATAAATTTTAGGAAATGAATATGAATGATAACAAAATGAATTCACGCTCGAGAATCAGACTAGGTTCACAAAGCTATTCCACACTTTTATGGCCTCTCTCTATCTCTCACTTTCTGGTTTGTCATCCTGTCTGCCAGTCTCTATGTCTCTTTTTCTGTTTGTCACTTGCCAGTCTCTCTCTCTCTCTCTCTAACTGCCTCCTTAACTTTCTATTGTGACCAGATCTCAGGTAAGCAAGTTGTCTGATTAAATACAAGGAAAGAACAGCCACCAAGGAAATCAAGATCATGTGGAACTGTTAGCCTTCACCTATTCACACGTTTTATGAGTTTAGCAAGCGACCATTTTGTTGTTGTTTACCTTGGCAACACATATACTCCATCTTAAAACACTTCATACACACGTATGCCTGCCAATGACTCAAATTTTTATTCTAAAGGAATCCACAATATCGTTTCGTGATCTGGGAATGTTAAAAAATCAGATGTGGGCTAAGTAAGATGTGCAAACACATTAAAACTATTGCAGAAGATCTTCTGTGCTGCTTGTAAAATATACCGTACAGCCCAAAAAAATCTTACAAAATACATATTAAAAAAACAGAAACATCATTTTGCAAAAATGAAAAAAAAAAAAATGGAAAAAAATTCCTGTTGTGCATGGCAGGTTAAGAATAGAGACTACAAAAAAAAAAAAAATTGCGTTTCAAATGTTCTCCAACTTGATTCACTGTGCACTTTGATTGCAAGACTGAAAAATTTTCAGCACATGGACATTGGTCATTAGCGTTGGTGAAGCATAACTGATATCATTTGTCTTAAAAACTAATATAAATGAGTGAGAAGTAGCATTAACCACAGAAATCACCAGGAAGTCCTTCCTCTAAGCTTTGCTAAGGTGAAAAGCGGCCAGGACTATGGTGATTAAGTCAAGATATAGGATTTTTCATTTTAAAAAGAACAGTGCAGGATTTTAAAAAATGTCTCTTTGCTCTAAAAAAAATTTATATCCAGCACGCACCTCAATACAACTGGTCTCAAGCCATTTACACTAAAGTGTTTCCAGGGTTCAGCAAATGTTACACTGGTCAGCCTCTGACCAAGAGCCTTGGGTCATTGAAACTCGCACGACACTAGGGTGCCTTTTGATCAACTTTAATGGCCATTTTCAAAAGATGAAGGATTTCACGAACTAATATGTTCTTTTATACATGATGAAAGTGAACCAAGTTTTGATGTAAAATTTGCAATCATGAATAGTTCTACACACAGGAAAAACAAACCCAAAATCGGCAAAAAGGCAACAAAGAGGTTGAACCATAGACAAAAAGAAACATGTTCATATTCCTCAGCCTGTTGTGTGAGCAGGTTTGCTTACCCTGAAGGTTCATGTATCTATATACATAGAAAGAAAAAAAAACCAACAGTATAAACCAATGCAGCAGAGCACAGATAGAGAGCATGTTGAAGAGGTTTGGCTGGCTGAACATTTATAGGACAGTCATACTGGAGGTGAACTGGTGTTGGTCTGCAAATAATGAATCTACAAGTTTGGTCATTTACATTGAAAAAAAAAAAAAAATTTACGAAAAGAATGGTAAGGATCTGAAAGAGGTTGTAATCTAGTGACCCATGGATAGAAGAAAATGATATACAACTTGTACATACAACTATACGCTTATATAACATATTCTTTATTTTGGGTTGAAAATGATATTTTACAAAGAGCAACAAAACCCAAAAGTTACATAAGATGTTGTGGCCAGACAGTAGACAGCTGGAAATGTCCAGAGTGCAGCAAAAGTACTGTGAAAAGTAAGCCCTCTGTTCATCAAGAGAAAGCCAATAATTTCTGCTCTAGTGATCAGTTCTCAATTAATACATGCTGAGATTTCAACAGCTCTCGCCAAATAACCACCTACTGTACCACAGTTGACCTGCTTCCACTTCCAGGCTACAAAGGAAAACTTACCACCTACTGTACCACAGTTGACCTGCTTCCACTTCCAGTCTACAAAGAAAAACTTAAAAGGTAATCTGAAATGGCAACCATCACCAAATCACAGAAGGTGCAAGGTTAACTGATAAGACAAAAGTCAACTGTGGCAACTCCAGCTAAGTACAGCCTTTTCCACTCAAAATCCAACTCAACAGTTAGGGCAACCAAAGACTGCTTTTTTTTTTCAGCCCCTAAGAATTTGTCCATTTTGTTTCCAATCTGAAACATGCAAGCAAGTTTTTAAAATCAAACTTAGTACCATACAATATCAACAAAACTCAAATCACATTATGTTCAGTATTATACAGCACATTAGTCTGAGCTGTTTCATGCATTGCTAGCTGTTCGTGTGGAATGATAATGTATAACGAGGTCATAGTTGTGTGCCACATTTCCAACAGCACAATAGTTATTAGCACTTAAAAAATTGCACTACAAACCTTTGAGAGAACAAATCGTACAAAGGAGAGAGCTACCAAGCATGGCAGCAAGCATACAACAAAATTTCCTTCCACAAGCCATGTACTACATGCTAGACCATTGGTGCCAGCCCATAGACGCAAAACAAAGCTAACCACAGCACATGACCACTCTAAGCAAATAGAATCATATGAAAAAATGAGACAAAATATCTTGGGAATAATTCTACTGAGTCAAAAGCTGCTTTGTTTTTCTCAAAACAAATAGACATTTTAACCCTGTGGTTGCAAGATAAAATATTTTTTTCAATAAAACATTGAGGAAAAAAAAAATCTGACATCAACATGCAACAGAAAATTCTACGTCAAGGGCAATAAAAACGCTCTCTTATGTTACTAGGTCATTTCAACGGTTACATCCCTTGGCATACACTAAATTATTATTTCCCTGTCACTCTTATACGATCTTGACCCATTGTGGCCAGAGGGTTGGCAAAGTTTGTTTCATTTTTTTAATACCCTTGGCGAAGGGAAAAGAGCGAAAAAAAAACGAATATTTAACAATGCTCTACAGGGTTTTTTTCATCTCTAAGAGATTGATAGCGAGGAGCCAGAGAACAAACAAATCCTTAGAAACAGCAGGTTAAATACAACTTGTAAGTCACTTGGACTTCTATCAAGAGAAAACACCTTATGCATCTTCTCAGAATAGTTGCAAGACAAAATTGTGCTAGTCTGTACATACAATGTGAATTCTGTTAAAATGCATTAACATTTCAAGGGCCTCCATGATAAATGTATATGCAAAAAAGTATAAACCATGCAAAAAACATTTAAATAAAAAAAATCAAATACAAAAAGTAACCAATTGTGCTGCAAGAAAATTTAATAATGCCAAAACTAAATAGAGTAATAGAGACAAAGTGTATGCCGACATTACAGACAAGACATGAGGCATCAGCTTCAACACTGAACATATTACAGACAACACATCAGGCATCTGCTTTAACCCTGAAAACATTACAGACAACACATCAGGCATGAGCTTTAACCCTGAAAACATTACAGACAACGCATCAAGCACCTGCTTTAACCCTAAAATCATTACAGACATCACATAGAGCATCATCTTTAACCCTAAAAACATTACAGACAATACATCAAGCATTGGCTTTAACCCTAAAATCATTACAGACAACACATAGAGCATCATCTTTAACTCTAAAAACATTACAGACAACACATCAGACATGAGCTTTAACCCTAAAAACATTACAGACAACGCATCAGACATGAGCTTTAACCCTAAAACCATTACAGACAATACATCAAGCATTAGCTTTAATTCTAAAAACATTATAGACAATGCATCAAGCATCGCCTTTAACCCTAAAAACATCACAGTCAACATATAGAGCATCAGCTTTAACCCTCAAAACATTACAGACAACACATCAAGCATTAGCTTTAGCTGTAACATTATAGACAGCACATCAAGCATCAGCTTTAACCCTAAGACCCGCACCGACCCAAACTGACTCCACACCTGAGTCTTCTGTACAAATGACAGGTTAGTAAAGACATTTTCGCAAACACCTCACTCTCCATAAATCTATAGTCTCACAAATACTACGTGTAACTCATTATTACACAAAGTCCTTTCGATTCCCAAACAGTTTTGGAGGCTTGCCTGATTATATATATATATATTTTTTTTTTGTTCTATATACACACGAGGTTTTACAATTTCCCTTTGCCTGTTTACAATACTATTTGATTGTATTTAACAATCCCGAGTTGATCTACAGTAAACTGCCACACTACACCAGAGGAAGTAAAACCCTGAAGCGTTAGTTTTTAGACGTAAAGATAAAAGTCTTCTGGTAAAAACTCTTTGCAGGATGTGAGTTAAGTTCCTGAAGCAATTATTAATTAATGCTGCCACAAACCATTTCAATCACAGACTCGACCTCTTCCATACCGTTTGGAAAATTTGAAAGAATTGAAATGCTGTATAAAATGGAGGAAAAAAATGAATTTAATGTCAACACTTGCATATCAATGAAGCAGTGAAAAAAAAAAACCACATCATTAAGTGAGAGAGATTATGCTGGTTACATTTACCATACATGCGCTACACAGCAAAATGTTTACCACAATTAATTACGCTAGCGATGTAAAAACTTGGATCTGGTCAGCATGTCCACAGGTGTACATGCCTGATTGTAAAAAGAAATTATCTGACATTCACAGACACACACGACAAACTTGTTGGTGTAAGCCAGTCAATGATGCACAAGTTACATGACCACGAAACTGTTCAGTTGTGGAAAATAAATAGGCTGTTTCCAAGATGATTTGTAAGTTCTTGTAGAAAGGCAGTGGAAATAACCACATGCAGGCATGAAATAAATACATGAAAATCATATATATGAGAGCCATAATATGCTCTCAACATAATATCTTCATCACATAATACTTTTTAAGCGTCGAAGCATGAGAAAGCAATGATTTTAAGAACAAACAAAAAGAGGCAGTTGGAATGCATCTATACTACATTGTAGTGGTAAATGGAATATGAAATTACATAGCACAATGCAAAAATCTGTCCTTGGGCAAAAAGATTCACCAGCTGCAAATTCCACGACTCAGCATGAGCTCAAAGCTTAAATTACTTCGCCATCTCTATGCACACAGATAGGGAAAATGGAAACCTGGCTACATTACTACTCTGCAAATATGTCTCATATTTCAAACCTTCTTGTGTCTCAAAAAATCTCATAAGGAAAAAAATAGCCTTCAATGGTCTTTTCCCCTCTTTATTCTAAGATCTGACTAATACAGACAGGTCAAGGTGAGCCTTACTATGCTTGCTTTCTCACAATGTCAGTTTTCTCCAGGCCAATCCTACAGACCTGGGTGACAAAGCTACAACAGCTAAAGCTAATTTATGCTTCACTGTTGGTTTACTGCTCTCAATCTCTGTAGTTGTTGAGATCTCAGCAGACGCAATAAGTTTTTTCTCTCCATGCAAGTTTTGCCATTAAAAAGCTCGCGGACCCCCCCCGAAAAGATTAAAATCTTGCTACGTTCATCATGTGTTTTGACTCAAGAAATCTGACAAATATGGAGATATGGAGAGATTGAAAGACATATGTGTAGTGGGCTCACAAAATGAGTTGAGTTGTGGATCTACATCACTAAGATTATCTCAAAATATCAAAGTAAAGAAGTAAAAATTTCCGATACTTTATGTATAGGAAGTCTCTAACATTGTCTAGAGAAAGTTCCCCACATAGGTGAATAGTTTTCACTCCTCTATAAATTGTTTTCATTTGAAGTCAATCATGCAAAACCAAAACTCGATTCATTCTGTGGAACTGCTACACGCACACACATATCTATGTATAGATCTATATATATATATATATATATATATGTATGTATGTTTATTTCATACAGTTTGTACTTGATGGGGAAAAAAAAGGAAAGCCAATAGATACATGAAGGCGAAAAGTACATTTTTTACCACAGCAAATCTACAAGTCTTGCTCTCTCACTACCAAAACAGAGGATACAAAGTGCCGATCCATCATGGCAATTTCTAGTTGATGGAAATGTGTGCAAGTCTATCAAATCTTCCTGTACAGAATCACATACATGTATATACTTCTTTGGTAAACAGATTTGCCATTGCAGAATACAAACATATGCGCTTTACTGGTTGGTTCAATGAAATGTGCAATAAAGATTCTCACACTTCCATTTATTTATTTATTTTGCTGCAATTCAAAATAAATATGAATCTACTTGCAGCCAATTCTCCTCGCCTTGCTGCTTCCTCTTAGAGAGAAATTGAAAACACACTTGTACTCACTGAGACATCATGCCTATTCCTTCGCTAACAAAAACAAAAGCTGGAAAGACCCCAAGCTTAGGGTGGACAAATTATAGGGACCATGAGGGACATTTAGGTATAAAATAGGGGAATCCAGGTACATCAGCAGGGCTAGAGACACGACCTGGTCTAAGCAATCATATCCAAATGAACTAAAGGATATATGAATTACATGGACATGTAGTTGTAAAATAGGGGAATGCAGCTACTTCAGCTGAACTACAGACATGACCTGGTCTTAGCAATCATATCCAAATGTACTAAAAGGTATATGAATCACAGTGGACATGTAGGTGTAAAATAGGGAAATCCAGCTACTTTCAGCCAGATCATAGAAACTTATGACCAAGTCTTGACAAACATATCCAAATATAATCATAGCCATATCGATAACAATCACATTGAAAAAGGCTTAAAAGCATAAAATGCTAAACTCAAAATAAAATACAAAAAAATTAAGAGGAGACGAGACGCCCCTCTGACATCCCTTCCCTGTATTTTCCTTCCCTGTCCCATAGAAATTGCTCAAGGTGACCTTGACATCAGACATGGTCCCCCTTGGGTCCCGCTAGATTGACTCTAGTCGACAAGCTTGTGCCAGCCATGCCAACGCCCAGGCCTAGGTCTCCAAAGTTGCCTTCCTCTACAGCCTGCAGGGAGATGAGAAAGAGAGGCACACAAGTTAATTATCAGTCCAGTCATATCAACAACACACACACACACAAACACCTTGGATACCACATCAATACAATTTTAGCAGAGTAGCAAACTCAAGGTTTAGTGGTACATTACAGATTCTTCCATTTTTGTTTTTTTTTTAATCTGTTCTTATAAGCCAACATGTATTAAATTCTCAAAGATTGGTCTGATATCTAAATGACGCTCGTTGTCTTAACTTTTAAAGATAATTAAAGCAAAAAAAAAAGCAATGCTTGAACAATTTTAAGACAAATCCAGGATGAAGTTTAGTCTAGTTCTTTTACTTTCCCTGTTGTTTTCTGTGAAGATTTACATGTCCCACCATGAAAGAGACCCCATACACTCATGGGGCTCACTGGAAACCTCTAACCTTATCGCAAACAAAGTAAAATCTCTGGGTATGGTTCATATGAGGAGCCTTTCATCAGACTTGTAATGTATCTTTTTGGTATGAAAGAATTTCTGAAAGCCCAACACAAAGGAAAGGGTCTAAATATCCTTAAACTAAATAGAAATCACCACGCACTCTATCTTTGTAAAGTCAATGGCTACAAAATGTTGAATTTACTTTCACTGCTTACTATTTTATATGCACTGTTTAAAAAAAGGTTCAAGCCTTGTAAATTGAGATACAGTTCTGTTTCTGATAGAGATAAGTGGCAGCGAGATGAAAATTTCACACATCGAAATGGGACTGACAAAAGTATTTTGTCAAAAAGCACATTTATATATGTATGTCAAAAGTATATATATATATATATAAGCAATTGCCAAAACTTAGACCGCACAACTGTTTCACTTTTTTTTCCATTGTGTTTTGAATAAAAGAATTTTAATAAAACAATAACGAACTGGAAAAAAAACAAATGAGTACCAAAGATGTATAATTCGCATAAGACTAGATATATTAGCAGCTCTAACTAGATCAGGGTGGTAAAAGAGGTCTGTGTCTCCTTACTTTATGGTAAATGTGACTTAAAGTATTAGAAAGTAACTATTTTTCACAATGATTTTTGTCATCATTGTAAGGTTGGAAAGTTAATTGGTTAATTCACACAACAAAAATGAAAAAAAAAAAAAAAAAAAATTTAAAAATTACAAGTTTTAAGATTCTGCTTTCATTATCTTTTTTTTTCTTTTAAAAAAATTTGAGTCCATAAAAATACTATTTTTAAAAGGTGCTAGAGGAAATTGTGGCTGATATGTGCTGGTTATCTCTCATAAAATATTACATCATCAATCCTAGCAGAAGACAAAAACACAAAAATAACTCAAGAGCTAGAAGGTATTTCCCTATGTTTAAATAAAATGTTCCATAAGAGAATAGATATGACTATATCAAGAATAAACAAGGCATAAATAGCAGTATATCAATTTGTATAGATATTAGTTTAATAATTATTTTAAAAAAAACCAATAGAATATATATGCTGATGCTGCAAATTCAGAGTGAAAATAGACATGCTAAATCAGCGACTATAACTATGACTAAATATTATTCACTTAAAAAATATTTTAATATATTAAGCTACAAATTAAAATAAATTAATGAAGAATTTACTGAGACCTTTAATTTCTTAAGACATACAAATTCAATTTTATAAATGCAATAAATTTTGTGCAGGAAGAAAAATATATACAGTAAATTTTGTGCAGATGTTTAAAAAAAAATGCAATAAATTTTGTGCAACCCAAGAAAAGAGAAAAAAAAAAAAGGCAAAGGCAAAGAGAAAAAATCAAGAAACCCAAAGGTCAAGTCACAGCAATGAGAAAACCAGTAGTTAATGTTTTAGTTTAAAAAAAAAAATACTGACAAGCAAGCCAAACAGAAACACTCAACATCCAAGACGGCATCAAAAACTCTGATGGATCTTTAAAAAATCAGAATGACAGTAATTCAGAAATGTTTTGTTTACTTTTGTGAATCAGACTGAAATAAAAGGTGCTGTTTACTTTTGTGAATCAGACTGAAATAAAGGTGCTGTTCACTTTTGTGAATCAGACTAAAATAAAAGGTGCTGTTTACTTTAGTGAATCAGACTGAAATAAAGGTGCTGTTCACTTTTGTGAATCAGACTGAAATAAAAGGTGCTGTTTACTTTTGTGAATCAGACTGAAATAAAAGGTGCTGTTTACTTTTGTGAATCAGACTGACAGAAATTAAGTTTATGTGCTGATCTAGCACTGGCTGAAACATCTAGACATCAAGCCTAGATGTTCAATATTCACAAAATATTGCAATGTTTACATGTTTTGGAATTGAACATTGGAATGACCTATCTCTTGATGAGGCTTGAAGACTTCCATGTTTTTTTTTTTTTTTGATTAAGAACATCACAATCACTTTTTCTTTAACAGAAATCCCATGACAAACTTAGCTAATCCTCCTGACACCCACAGGGACTTTTCTGTCACGGGTTCAAACCTAGCCAGTGGAGCCCTTGGCCTGACAGAGGGCCTGGAAGCCTGAGATCACCTTGTTGTGGACAGGATACATACACCAAAGCCAAATCACGAGAGAAACTAGCCCAAATCTATAGGAGAGTTCTCAGACAAAAAAGTCAAATGATATCACACCTGCAATAACGAGAGGAATAAATCATTACGATTATCAGTTCAGCCATTGCCAACCATTAAAATATGTATACTTTAACCCTGTAAGAGGATAGAGATAGGCAGGAAACAGATGCCCCAACACTGCTACAGCTGAAAAAAACCCATGATATTGTCATGAAATGGTTGTTTTACATAGAAGAAGATAGAGAACGTTCTTGTCTATGTCATTATTTATGTTTTTTTTTTCTGATATCTTCTAAACTTTGATCTCTTCAATATATTTACTTGAAAAATATCACAAGCCAAGACAAAAAAGCAACAAACAAACAAACAAAAAAAAAAAATTTGACAATGAATTGTATGTAAAGACAAGAGAAAGAAGAGAAAATAAGATAAAGTCTTAATCTAATGAACAAAAAACAAACCAAAAAAAAAAAAAAAAAATGTTAACAGCTAAGCAGAAAAAGGGTGCTAAGAGAAAGACCACATGTAAAAAAGAGTGCTGTGGGAAAAACCATACAAAAAAAAAGTGTTGAGGGAAAAACCATGCAGGTAAGAATGCTGATGCAGAAAAAGAGTGCTGATGTAAAACCATGCAGAAGAGTGCTGAGAAAAAAAACATGCAAAAATAAAAGTGTTGAAGGAAAAACCCATGCAGTAAACAGTGCTGAGGGAAAAACCATGCAGTAAACAGTACTGAGGGAAAAACCATGCAGTAAACAGTGCTGAGGGAAAAACCCATGCAGTAAACAGTGCTGAGGGCAAAACCATGCAGTAAACAGTGCTGAGGGAAAAACCCATGCAGTAAACAGTGCTGAGGGAAAAACCCATGCAGTAAACAGTGCTGAGGGAAAAACCCATGCAGAAAAAATCGAGTGCCTTGAGAATGTGAAAGATGAGTTCAGCCAGTCTGCAAACCAACACTTGAGTGTGTGATCATAGTTAATCAACCACAGATTAAGGATTTGTGGAAGGGAAAGTGGAGAACCAACCCAGGGTAAATGAAAAATTTAAAAAATATATCTGAAAACCAAAGAGGCAATGAAAACAAAGAGATGTGAAAAAAATGTGAGAAGTGACAAACAAAACTTAAGAAGAGAAAAGAAAAAAAAAATTCACACCCTATGTGAGAGCAGCTGACCTCATGCATCTGTCACTGTCATCTAGAACAGAAACAAAAAACAAAATAAGACACAAATCAAAGTCTCTAAAAATATAACAATGGTTGAAATTATTTAAAAAAAAAAAATATATATATATATAATATATAAATATATTTATATATATATATATATATATATATATATATATATATATATAAGGAATGCAATTGCAAACCCTGCTTGGACATTTAAAGCTTTTGTATTGTAAAAAAAGAAGAAAAAAAAAGAAAAGAAAAAAGAGAAAAAGATGGTAGAGACCCAAATTTTTTTTATGGTCAGCCTTTAATGGCCTTGCTGATTCCAGTGACATGGCTAGGTTTGAATGCATAGCTCTAGTTATGGAACATGCGATTTAGTGATATACTGCAAGACAATAATAATCATTTTTTAAAAATAATATTAATAACAAAAACAACAACAACAAAAACAATAATAATAATAATAATAATAATAATAATAATAATAATAATGACATTGATAATAAGAATAAGAAATATAACAATGCTAAAACAGAGCAAAGCATTTGACCAACTTCTTGATGAAGCAAAATAGTGTTAGAAAAAAAATTCAAATTTTATAGTTTAAAAAAAAAAGTTTACAAAAAGTTTAATCAGTCTCAATGTTATAAGATGTGATGATTTGTAAACTTTCCTGCCACAAGTTTGAGGACTTCCGTCTAAAAAGAAATGATAAATTTTACCCATGGAATTGTGGATTTCCGTTAGAATTGAACTTCAGAACTTCCAACTTATTTTTGAACTGCTACAAAATGATCACCCTGAAAAGGTGAGAAGCCTAACTGCAACTGCAGCATTTTAACTTAAAAAAAAACAAAACAAAAAAATGTGATATTTTGTAAATGCTTTCAATATAGCAATGTGATGCGTAAAAGCTAAGCAAACTACAAATTAAGTGAGAGCATCTTATAGAAGATCTAGATCCCATAGAGGGACCAGTCTAACATTTGCACAAAAGGTGAAAGATGATAGGTATGAGTGAGTGTGTGTGTGTGTGTCCTGGGAAAGGTCCCATTATGTTGGCAGAAGAGCTATTTGCAATTGAAGTCGTCGGACACTAAATTTGTGATTTCTGCAGATTTATCCACTTTCTGAAGCAGTCAAATTCAAGCATTACAAATCGTTAAGTTTGATTAATCCAATGCATTCATCAGCTGAAAAGGTCCTGTAAAATGACAGGGGGAAAATCCCAAAATTCTTAAAACTGTTTTTGCGCCCTGTTTAACAAAAACAAACGTATCTCAAAAACTACTTAAGATATCTTAAACAAATAAGAATGCTCAATATTGAATAAGCTTTCAAAAAATATTAAAAGCTAAACCACCATATCTGCGTTTTCCCCAGGCACACATACATGTATATTGAAAAATAAATAATGGCTGTGACTATTTTAATGAAGCAATGTGACCATTTAAAAAAAAATTAAACAAAACATTGAAGTGAGCTCTACTCCACACCAAGTGTAAACAGACGGTAGTTACTAAAGAAACAATCACTGATCCAGTGGCTTATAAAGAAAAACATTTGATTTGAATCTCATTGTTTTGAGGCATCAGCCACTGTCGAGCAACCAACTACAAGACTAAATAATCCATGGAGAAAATATCTAACAGAGAATAAAAATTAAAAAAAAAAAAAAAAGAAATAAATAAAAAAAGAAAGAAAATAGCATGGAATTATCCTTCTTCTTTACAGCAATACCTTTGGCAAGCACAATACTTAATCACTGTTTTGCTTGGATTGGCCTTACAGCCTCAAACAAACAAATACCCATGATGCTCATGGCAAACTGACTGTGCTTAGTTTAGATCCAAAAGGACTGAGAGTACAAATGAACATAGAAATTAATGTTAGTTGTTATAGGTTTCAATAATGAGAAAAGTGCACCCCAGTTAGTTCCCACCATCGTTGGCTGACTAGGCTGTTGCGATCTAAGGTTAGTGTGCCGGTTTATCTAGTAGCTGCCTCATAGATATACTGGGGATATTAGTTAGTGAGCTAGCCAGTGTCTAGCAAAAGACAGGTTAGATAGTTTTGTTAGAGTTAGCATGGGGGGTAGCAGTAGATGCTTACAAAACAGAGGGAGGGGGAGAGAATCACAACAGCCAGTGTGCAAAGGGAGGCCACCACTGCAGTCACACCTTACTCACGGCGTGATGGGACAATCATCACTGTTGTCCGCCAACCACACCTCCTCCATCTTCAAGGGGTGCCACGTTTATAACAGATCCGCAATGGTCAGGGAGGGGGCAGGTCGGGAATGGTCAGGGAGGGGATGGGACCATTCAGATAAGGATGCGAAAATTCAAAACCAAATAAGACAACAATCACATTTTTCATATTTTAAGTATTCTAAGCAACCTTTTGGTGGTCAGACCAACCCACGGTGAGGCTTGGTCAAGACAACAGAATATAAAACTTTGCCTTAAAGATTCTAAAGATAAAAAAAAAAA
>BLXT01008455.1:1819634-1832127 GCA_019648995.1 Plakobranchus ocellatus
CAATAACTAATCACTTCTATAAATTTCCTGCTCATTCAAATGACCCAACTTTAACCTAACCACATTCAATGACTAATCACTTCTATAAATTTCGTTATTGTCTCTACAGCTTATCTGAATTTGCTGCTGGTGTTTTTCCAACACAAGTTGAAGTCTATGTGTGGGTTGCATGAAAAAACGCAGAATAAATCGCGATGCATTGACTTCCACATGACTTCATTGAAAGTTAAAAATCATCGACATGATCAATTTTAAATAGTTTGATTGCATGAAATAATGTTACATTTGTATTTCCCACATGTTTTACTTATTTCATTGGCATTCTGCTCAGATTTATGAATGATTTCACTGCAAAATGTCAATATGAATATGTTTCTCTGGGTTTTACCTTTTAAGCAGCATGTTCTCAAAATGTAACAAAATATCTACGGTTTTAATTGTGAAGGCTTCAAATATATAGAAGAATAAGGGAAAAAATGGGCTTACATTTATAGCAACAACCAACAAAAAAAACCAACTTCATATAAAATTCATATTTTGGTACCTTACTTGGTAGATTCTCAAGCTGCCCCACACATTTGCTTTAGTAAACTGATGAAAGCACACACAAAAATACGCACACTCAACACACACACACACACACAGAGTAATGTCTACACACACACACACACACACAAAAATATGGCGTATCTGATGAAAACAAGCGTTGTAAGTTTATCCAAGTTTTTAAACAGTTGAAGGTAAAAAAGAGAGAATCAAAGAGAGGCGTGGATAGGATTTGCAAAAAGAAATCTATTGTGCGGGCTTACCCCATTGATCTTTAAAATAAAGATTGTCTACTCTGGGTTTTTCATTCTAGATTGAGACATAAACATTTCATGTGTTGCTGCCCTTACACCATGGTCCCAATTTTATAGAGGGTAAGTGACAAATATAATAATTTGTTGCTTTTTCTTTTCTTTTTTGTGCTTGCATATCACACCTTATTTTTTTCAATAAAAATATTTTGTTTAAGATCAACGATGTCAAATTTGCATTTTCTTTAAGGCTTTAGCATTTTGATCTTTGTCATTTACAAACATTCAAATTCTGGTCACGTTTAAAACTAAGGGCTGTAAGTGTAACCCACTCATGTCTTGGGTGTAAATGAAAAGAAAACAATCTTTAGTTGTAAGATCTTTGGGCTAACACAGAAGCAACAACAAGCGCACGTACCGCCCCATCATCAGGGTTCTGTACAGCCGAGTGATAGATTGGAGGGATTAGAAAGAATAGAGTTTAATATTACATAAAGCCACATAATTCTCTTCTATAATATATTAAAGATGATACACCGAATTTCTGAAGAAAAAAATCCTACTCTTCGTATATTCAATAGCGTTTTTGGCAGTTATACAAAAAAAAAACGAAAAAAAGAAAAAAAAAAAAAAAAAGCTAAATGTCGAGGACAAAAAATGATCAATAAATTGTACGGCCAATTTTGGAAAACATTTTTTTTTTTTTTTGAGATATGATTGGAATTAAGAATTGTTTTATCAAAAGCTGAAGAATTAGATTTAAAATGGGAATAAAAATGCAAGACATTTTTATGGATCTGAGCCTGACAAGTTAGCCCAACTAGAGACAAGTCATAAAATCTACTCTTAAAAAAACAGAGTGAACACCTCAACCTCTGACCTCAGAAAGGGGAAGCAACCTTTGCTAGCTTAGTACTCACAGTTCTCATGCTGTCCCCTGCCATGTTCTGCAACTCCTGCTCTGACTCTTCCATCCCAACACTGGAGGAGCAGAAAAAAATATCAAACATTAATCAATTAACAGTTACAATGGATAGTTTAAGAGAAAAAACATACGATCAACGGATAGTAAAATCATAACAAAAGGGATTGTGGGATAGGAGGAGTTGAGGAGATAGAAAAAAAGAGGTGGTGGAGAGGAGAAAAAGAAAGAAATAGAGAGCGAGGGAGGACACAGGGGGATGGGAAAGGAAAGATTGAGAGAAGAAAAGGGTGAAGATGTTGAATGGATGTAGAAAAACAATAGTACATCTATAGATGAAGGAGACCAAGGTTTGGCAATAAGGCATCTGATAAAACTAATGATGTTGATTTATTCCTTCCTTTTTCTCTTTCCTTCACTTCTTCCATCTGAATAATATTCCAACTTACCGGATTTGCAGCCACTGCAGCATTGGAGTTGTGAAACCTCCGCACAGAATGACAGTGGCCAACACTATAGACATGGTGGCAGACGCCATCATCTGTCGACTCTCGGTATCAGTTTCCCTGATGGCCAGGGCAAAAGCAATGGCCCCTCGTAGACCTTTGGAGTTGAGAAAAAGCCAAAGAATTACCAGAGCTGAAAAAACTAGAAAGTAAATATACAATTGATTCAAACTGAAACTAGAAAAGTTCCTATGTCTTTTTCACAACCTGTTTTTTTTTTAATTTTTTTAGTTGCCTTTAATCTTGGCTATTCTTCATAGATCCACCTGAACTGGCTCAATCTTACACAACAGTAAAGTGGGTCCCACATTTAGTCCAAGCATCTGAGAACCAGGAGTAGGGTCCTGATTATTCTTGGCATACGGCATTATGAGGTACTTTGCCATTATTTTCCTCGCTGCTTTTTACTTTAACTGGGTCTTCAGAGACCTTACTACCCACTTTTAGTGCTGGATGGACACAGGGGAGTAATGAAAATTAACTTTGCCTTGACTGGGATTTGAACCTCTAACCTCTGACTTGGTAGCCAACTGCCCTACCAGATGAGCCACCGCTCCCCCTTTTCACAACAGAAATAATCTAATTAAAGCGGAGAAACCTAATCTACTTAAAGCCCTCCATTTAAAGCATAGGAAGGGTGGACAAGCTAGAGATATAGCAAATAGTTGTAGGCAGAATGGCAAGCTTTTCTTGAGAAACTAGATTTTAAAAAAGTTTCTGACCTTCCAAAGAATTTAAAAATTAATAAAGGCTTATTTCAGTAGACTTAGTTCTTAAGAATTGAAAGTCAGTGGAGTTTGACTTGAATTAGGTCTAGATGGGTTTTGAAAATGTTTATTTGTATCCCTTTCTAAAAATACCTTCGGTTTTTCTGAGCTATCGTTAAATCATCTATTCATGGAGATAAGTTTTCTGCTAAATCTAAGAAAAGAACTAGAATAAGGACCAATCACATGACAAGAACTCAGACTGATTGATGTTAATGGCCACAACACTCACCTGAAAACATCATCATGTGCTGAAAGTTGGGCCTGATCTTGTTGCTCCGGCCGAGGTTAAGTAAGAAAGACAAAGGGTAGATGTTGCAAAACCTGGCCACCAAAACTGCCAACTGGTCATGGGGTTAAGGAATTCAGCCAATGATCGATAACACAATCTCTGTCTTTGATGCTGCTGTAAAAACAAACCGCCTAATTACATACAGACATCTACGATGTTCAGGTTTTGATCCACCTTATTAGTTTGATAACTTCATTTTTCTCACCTTATAGTCACTGCAACAAATCTCACTGGAAAGTTTGAGCTTTCCTAGACTATTTCGCATAATATACACAATTGATCCGATTCTCTCTGATTTTTTTTTCCCTTTTCTTTTTGAATGGAGCATTTGTTAAATGCTTGTGTGAACAACCATCTGAATGTCATGCACAGCTGTAATGTTGAGTGTACAAAAACTGTGATGTTCTGATACTTCTTAATGTATTTAGAAGCTTTTGTCTTGTTCTGTAACATTGATATGATGAGCAATTGTTCTCATGCTCCCCTCGATGGATATCTACAAACTGTGAAAATTAGTTATCTTGGGAAGCATGAGCCTGGCGTTCATGGAACTACTGTGCTGTCTAAAAAACATTAACCATGTCGTTTCTATATTGATTTCTCTTTCGAAACTGATTTGTAGTTGATCAAAGCTCTACTCATTCTATCATGCATTATATATAAATTTTATAACACCGATTACTTTCTGCCACTGGCACACAGAGTCTTGCATGTCTTTAACACCGTTTATTTAAAAAAAGAGCATAGAATAAAACATTGAGTCTACAACGACAAGAAAGGATACAAATGATGCAGAAATGAATCCGGCGTGCCACCGATGAGGTTCAAAGGTGAAGATGGACACTCCAATGTAGAGGAACACAAAGTTCTCAGATAAAAAATTCATTAGCTCAAATAGCTGCAGAAAAGAAAATAAATTCAACAGTAAAACTGAAGTTATATTTTCAGTTCAATTTGATAACTAAAGCAAAATGAAAATTTCCCATAGCAACAGTAAAACTAAATAATTTATGTAACACTTTCTTGATACTTCTATATATATATACAGATAGCTGGTCTATCACATTGCAGCAAGTATCTGTCGTCAATGCCTTATCAAACTCTTAGAACTTCTGTAATTGTCATGACCTTGTATTTCCCTGACAGATTAAGGAAAATACCTGTAGTAAAAGACATTATCAAGCTATATATCTATCTGTTTTGTCCTGCCCTTAGAATATCCTGACAGATAACAGTAAGTATCTGTAACTCCAACTCATACCATCTACCTGTTTCTTTCTTATCGTAGACTTCCTTGACAGATTGCAGTAAGTATCTGTAATTGTCAATGCATTATCAAAGTCACAGACCTACCTGTTTCGTCCTGCCTTTCGACTCCCCCGAGAGATTATTGTAGGTATAATGAGCCTGGGTGATGCCACAGAACAATACAGCCACAATGCCTGGGAATAACCATTGAAAACGAAAAAAAAACAAAAAACATACATTAAAAATATGCAACATAAAAAGATTTACAGTAACGGGTTAGTTTGAAATTTAGAATGTTGTATAAACATGTACCGTCATCGCAGAGAAAGATGTTTTTTGGCGGAGACACATGGCGTAGATTTATCAGAGGCATTAAGCTGAATATAACACAAATGTATTTTCCGCTAAAAATCTATTTTAAGATGGCACCATATGTTTGCTAAAACTTCCATTTTTGCCTGTCGAATACATTTGAAAAATCAACATCATGCTTTACCTGTTAAGTCTGCTGCTTCTGCGGCCTGGAATGTGCTGTAGGACATGAGGAAGAAAAGAGCTGTTTCAAGCAGAGGGTAGTCTCGAAGTTTGGTGAACTTGGTCAGCTGAGGAGATTGTAGTTAAGGACTAACCCACAGTAAGGACAATTATTAACCTTTTCTTTAATCACACTCACAAAAGGGGACATGCATTCCTTTTACTTTTATCACAGAAGATGCACATCTTCATTCTCTAGCTACTGAATCAATCATTCTGCACTCTTTACCTCAGCATTACTATCTTCCTAACGATCACTAGTATGCTTCGGCCATGCTCCCACATGATTACACCGATAAGTTTATGGGGGAAAAGTTTTGAAACGTATGTCTCATGATGAGACTTGGCATCTGAGCTTTAAAGTCAAATTAGCTCAAACCAGCTTTAACCAGGCATTAAACTAAACTAATAAACACCCTTGACTTCCAAGAGAATTCGGTTTCGGAAATACAGTTTTTTTTTTCTTTTTTTTGTTTAGTCACACAAACCCACCACATTAAGACATCGATAAAAAAAATTTGTTAAGGGCTCAATAAACCAGCCTGCGTTAAAAATTCAGGACAAATTAAAATAAGAAATTACAGGTGCCTTTAAAAGCTTTAAAAGATATTAAAGCACTGTCATTTTTTCCCTACTCTGAAACTAACTGTTCAAATGACACACAAAAATAAAATACAGACATGCATGGACAGAAAAGAAACTTTTAGAAAAATAGCTCAAATTTATCATCTACATCCATTTGGGCTGATTTTCATCAGCTCTTGACACATTCTGTGATGAAACAATTTAAAAAAAAAAAAAAACAAAAACGGATATGATTCAAATGAACTCAAACACACTGACACAAAGTTTTCTTCCCAGTATATGACTTGCATAAATCCTTCAAATTATTACAGCTAAAGGATACAAGTGCTGTTACGACTCCCATAAATGATCCAATGGCAAAAGCACCGGCAAAGACACCAACAAACTTGCCAAATGCTTGCAGTAACGCCTCAAATCTGAATTCTTCTGAAGAAAGCTTGCCATAGGTTTCCACGGACTCTGACAGCACAATAGCCACAGCGTCATTGAGCACACTCTCACCGAATACCAGAGCATATAAATCAACATCTACGTGGAGGTCATTGAACAGAGCGAGCACTGTCACTGGAAGAAATAGACATATAAAATATATACAGATGAAAATTCTGCAAGACCTTTGTGAAACAATTTTTGATAGACAGACAGCACACCAATCTTAATGTTAGCAACATTTGCTTTCTTAAATTTAACCTAAACCATAATGACACAAGAACAACAAATATTTTTGTAACACACAAAAGTGGCATTTGTTCCAAAAAGACCTCTCATGTCTCAAGCTCAGCCTGAATGAGAGGGACATTAAATTTTCAACATTTTAAAGCATTCCAAACAGACCAATATTTTTTCTATGAGGTTTGCATTGATGAGCTATTTAATTCTACGCCAAGGTATGAGTTGTCTTTTTTTTTAACATCCCCTTAAAGAAGGGGAAAAAAAAAACTTAGTTGTTTTCCAAAAATGTCTCATTAGGATTAGTTGGAAGCAATTTCTTGTTCTTAAAAGTTGGCCTTTCCTTGCAGCTCCTCGTTCTCCTCTTCCTGCCTCTCGTCTTTTTTTCTCTCTCTCTATCTTCCTTCTCCCCCCCTTCTTCTCACGTTTTAATAATTACAATATTATTTATTTGTCTTCCTTCCAGTCAATAAAAATACAAGCATGCACTAGCATCACCAAACAAGCCTTGTTTTCTTCCTGACAGATGCTCTACACGACTAATTGGATAGCTCATAGTTCAACAGTGAGAATTAACATTTAACTCTGTTAAAAAACTTTTCTCAGACTTTTTTATGAGCTACTCCTTATAAAGAAATGGTCATTTTACCCTTTGAAATAAGCAGACCACTGACTTGAATCAGTTTGTAAAACTGCTTTATAAATGCCTTGAAAGTTGAACAAAGTCCAAAGAAGTGATTCACAAATTCTACCGGATACATTATAAATCAATATGAACATATTAATTTTGGAAACTGTATACAAACTCAAGCTCCTTTTCCCAAAGATTTTCAAAGATGCAAGAAAGATAATTTTAAAGCTTTTTTTTAAAAATCAAATTATTATTTGCTACATCTGACTACACCTGGCTGCATTACTTCCATAAGAAAAACCACACAGTTTTGAACTGAGGAAAGTTACCTGGATCAGTGGCTGAGATAAATGCTCCAAAAATGAAACACTCATTTAACGAAATTGTAAGCTGCATGACCCTCGTCAGCCCATACATGATAAATCTGCAACAGAAAGAAAAGTAAATACAGACATCAACTGTGATGCTTTCACAAAAAAATGGGTTGTTTGCCGAGAAAATACTCAACAGAGTATGATGCAAAATATCTGAAAACAATATTGAAGCAAAAAGCCTTTGTGATGTTACAAATACACATTATCTGGAGATCTTACTCTGGTCACCTTCTTTAACTTAGCTTAGCTTTAAAACATCTTTACAATAACTGCTAACAAACAACTCCTGTTTGAACCAGTCAAATCTGATACCACTTCAGTTAAGGCTTTCTAGGGCGCATGAAAATCAGCTGTCTATGGCAGACTTTTCCCTCAAACTATATATATTTTCACATAAGGCAGCTTTGATTTTGAAAGGACTGTACTTTATTAAAATTGTTTGAGGAAAATTGATTGTACAGAAAACAGGCATGCTTAAATTAAATTTTTTTTTAGAAAAATTGATGGTACCGAAAACAGACAGTGGAAACCTAAAATTCATGACCACTATGGATTTGAATTGAGTATATGACTGTATCAGCTACAGCAATCAAATAGAAGAGATGATATTTTTATCTCAATCTTTTGAAACGTGTGCATGCACTGTACATATGCATAACTCACCCAACCACGACACATGACACTGCTGTTCCCACCAATGCGTACATGAGAATGGCTCCAAGGTTTTTGAAAAAGTGTCTCTAAACAAAAAAAAAAATGGAACAATATAAAAAAATTGATTAATTTATAGAATTTGTGCTTACATCCAACTTGTGTAAACAAAGATCTTCTTTCAAACTTCTGGGAGCTTTTGAACTGCAATTGCTTTATTGTAGATAAGTAGATAGATAAATCAATGTTGTCGCAGTGATAATAATAGATAAATCAATGTTGTCACAGTGATGATAATAGATAAATCAATGTTGTCGCAGTGATGATAATAGATAAATCAATGTTGTCGCAGTGATGATAATAGATAAATCAATGTTGTCGCAGTGATGATAAAAAAAAGTTGAAAAATTAATAATAAATCAATATCTAGCACTGCCAAGCTGTAAAATAGCACCACTTACATGAAAGGAGAAATGAACAGTTGGATAGAAGGAACATACTTAGAAGTAATGTCACCTAAGAAATCAAGCGCTAACTGCGATGGCACCCATAAAAATAAATCAAGATACGGTATTCATCTATTTATCTGTCTATAAAAGAAATCATTATCTCAATTGCTTTCAAATATCGATATCCCAAAACCAATATTATTCTACACACATATGTAAAGAGCTTGAAGTGTGGAAACAATAGACCGGATGTTTTTAATTTACCTTGCCTCAGCAGATTGGACGGCAGCTTCGCGGATTAAAACTGTGAGCTAATTGGATTTTCCCAATTATCCCTTTGGGTATGTTTTCCTGTCTGCAGATTTTATATAATGATTTTTTTCTTTAACTTCTTCAGGGGGAAGCAGAAAAATCCACAGAGAAACTAAAGCTGAGGATTTCCATGGATCCACAAATCTTTATCATTACTGTAATCAATAGACCACATTATATACATTCATATTTTTTTTTTTATAAAACTAACTACAAAAACCACACAGCTAAGGACAACTGGTCAATAAAAAAGCAAGGAAAACTCTTCACGTGGCTTGCCTTTTGTCATATGAGCTACAAAAAAAACCATCAAAGAAACTAAATCTCAATACTAGGGAAAAAAAAACAGAACATTTAAATAGACCAGAACAGATGGAAGTTCAATAGCAAGATTATCAGCCTTTTTAACACATCCCACTTCAGTTGCTTCTTACTGTCAACCTCCATTTTTTATTCTAAATTTTCAAAAGTCATGACAGAAAGTTTTTGTTAGGGGAGGATAAATCTTTTTTTTTAGATAATTTAAAAGCAAAAATTCAATATAAAATAACTAGCAGCATTATATTTGTCAAAAAGAATTTTCCCCTCTTTCAATATGATAATTGGTAATATAATGTAAAATAGTATTGCATTTTTTTTTTAAAAATTCTGCAGCTACAACTACAATAACTGGTTACAATGTAAAGTTATGAAACGGAGTGACTTACTTTTTTCATGCTGTAGCCTGCTTCAAATATGATAACTGGTAGCATGATGTTAAAGAACAACTCGGGTGAAAATGTCACCTGAAAATAACAAGAGTTTAACTTTACATTTTGGACATGTCTTTTGCACTGAATAATCAAATATTTGTATTATATGCACTACAATAAACACTGAAGGAATAAAATTATTGTCTCTTTTTGCTTTTTAAAACTCTTTAAAATTACATTGTGTTTTTTTTTGTAGTGGGCTACTGAAACCAAAGCAATGCTACTCACGCATAATTACTGATTCCCACAACTTTTTTTTTTTATTATAATAGAACCAGAAAAGTTTAGAAAACCTACTGTTCTCTCCAGTGGCGGCTCCTGCAGTGGTGCAGCTACTGCTCCCTTGAAAGTGTAAATGATCTTGTCGAGGTCAGCATCGGTAGCGTTGGAGCGATTCAAATAGATGGCCAGGTAGTCGGGCGGGTCCAAAGAGGTATAGGTCTTGTTGCCCACAATTTTGGCCACAGTAAGGGGTGGATGGTCATCTCCACTTGAATAGCGAATGATTGCTCCAACAATCAAGCCTGGAGAGGGGATGATAAATACATTTATACATACATCCAATTGTCATGGTACTTGATGAAGAAAACCTTCCAATAAAATCTATAACTATGGATGCTAGAGTGCTTTACCAACTCGTCTCATCACAGAGTAATTATTAAATAGTGTGAAAAAAAAATATATTTTCTTTGCACCACGTGCATCTTCATTATATTTGAAAGGCTATCTCTAATTGATGCTCATCAAGTTTAATTCAGCCACCAATATCTAAGTTGTTCGTTTTTTGTGAGAGTTTGAGAAATAAAAAAAACAAACTTTTTTAGCAATATATATATATATATATCACAATATTATTACTGGAAATTGGAACTTTCAGACTTTTTTCTACAGAGTTGATCAAGCTCACATCAGTCCCATTTAGTATGTAGACTTAACGTGCCGACAGAGTGGAGTCACTTTGACCTCACCTTTTTGCCGCCTGGCCCCAATTTGGGGAGCGTCAGATTTAAATTACAGAAAATGCATTGCGAGCGACAGAGTAGAGTCACCAACCTCTCACCTCCCCTTTTTGACGCGCGTCCCCACCAAGCCCCCAAAAAAGTTGGTGCCTGAATTTTAGTGCAGCACTAAAATTTCTTGCACCTTCTGTCACCAAAACCCCGATTCGGTGTGTGCACACCCACTTACATACGATACAAAAGGGCTTGGCCTACACAAGACCTTTATTTTCTCTGTAAAATTACGTACTGTACCGTATCAAGAAACTTCAAAAGCCAAGATGGATGCTGTATGAGCGCCTGTTCTGCCTTCTTTTTCTTAGCAATATAAAGTCATCCACTGAAATATTTCTTCATCCATCTTGCACATCAAAATATGGACAAAGATTGAAAATATTTGAATTTAATGGATCAAATGATCAAAGTTATGCTTTTTTTTTTCCATAGTCGACGAACAAACAAATAATGATTACAAAGACTGCAGGTAATTCAATGTATTGTAAACAGCGTGTCTAGTACTGCAAAATTGTAAAAATCGACTTTGGCTAGGCCAGCCTTGAAACCATTACATTTTTTCATTGAGCAAATCGCTTTCAATGATTTAAGAAAGTAAAGTGGTCTCAACTATCACCCCTCTACAGGGAGCGGCGGGGAGGGGAGAGACCTTCACTCTGTCGCCGACAGTTCCACCCCTTTCCTCTCCCCTTGCGCGCCCCAAATGGGGAGTCGAGAGTCTTGGTGCTAGGTCTTTAGAGGTGACTCTACTCTGTCTGCACCTTTATACAGCAACTCTGAGCAAGCTATAAGTAGAAAAGCGATCTTATTTAGCTAGTTAGTGAACTTCCATTATTAACCCCTTTACTGGCTTTAACTCAGCAATATAGTAATGCCTAAGCTATTCATTTAGATCTCATGCAGAGGGTCATCAATATAATGGACCATATGTGAAAAATGATAATTCTCCAATATTAAAATAAATTTTGGGGGCTGGTTTTTTATCAATCATGGCCTGGCTTTAACTCTCAATGGCACCAACATAGAGATTTCGATCACCGGTGATCGATGCCACGCCCACATTCTCTGCGACCCAAATGAAGCACTTTTGTAAAAATAAATGGACTTTTGAATATTTTCTATCGAAAGATAAGATATTCTGAAACCTAAAAAGATGTATGTTGATACTATATTCAATAAAAATATAATAAACAAGCTAATTAAAAATGCACATTTAGCCCCGAGCATTGTTTTGCTTTCCTTCCGCCATCTTACATTTTTCTGTACACAGTTACTGCTTATCGATTTTCGTCTACATTTTACAAATTTATACCTTTCCAACCTCTAACAACATAAAAAATGGCTTCTGAAAACATTAAAGACCATAAATTTTTGGATTTACTGGATTTATCTGATTCGGAAGTAGAAGAATAGATCCCCGACACTGAAGAAGAGTGGGCTGTTACTGATGAAGAGGACGATCCTGAACCAAATCACCAAGAGAGAAGGTGTGTAGATATATATCTCTATCTAGGTTTAAATTTTGAAAGAAACTGTGAACTATAGATTCTAGATCTAATTTATATCTCCTGATTATGTGCACAACATATTTATCTGTTTTATTGTGTTGGAAAATTAGATCTAATGATCAACCATTCACCTTTGCTAGATCTAGGTCTAGATCTAAATCTAGATCTACAACCAGGAAGTAGAGTAAGACATAAAATTATGTTTTAGATTCATGATTTTGGTGAGATCTAAGGAAATTTTGAACTTGATAAGGCTAGGAATTCACAATAATATGGTGAGTATGAACCATTCTAATTTTTCCTGATTCTAAATCCTTTTTTTTTTCTTTCTGATTCACTAGCAATGTACCATGGAACAACAGTCATGTCGCAGACCATGTCCCAGACCTTGATGTGTGACGGCTAGCTGATATTGAGCCTACAACCCCTGTGCCCAATTTTGAACCTGTGTGAGGAGCTGATCTCCAACTTCCAGATTTACAC
>BLXT01008455.1:1897890-1924580 GCA_019648995.1 Plakobranchus ocellatus
CCCCAAAAAAAAAAGAAAGCGAAAGCAAAGAAAAACAATACCAATAAAAAGTGGAAGGTAATGTACATGTCTTCAGTCCAGATGTCGCATAGCAAACTTTTAAGAACAGTAAATTTTACATTCTATTTTCCTTTTCAAAATGCGTTATGCTTTTTATTTTCATTCAAAATCAACATAACCTTGTAAAGGTTACTGAATGGAGTAAAGTTTTTGGCTGTATCGATGATTTAAAATGTTCAAAATGTGACTTCCACCACCTCTGGATTCGTTTACAGACGAATGAATTTGATTAAACTTGGATTCTCCGCTAAATATAAATTGCTCTGTAGATTTCAGTTCTTTCCTCTATTTACTATGGAAGGGATGGAGGGAGAAAGACTAACTTCTTATTACTGTTTGCGCACGGATAAGAAACTGAATAAATGCAGAAACACTTAACAATCATCCAAAAAAAAAAAGTTTTCTAAAAGGAAATTTAGGTTGTAAAATTGCTCACGGAATCTTGGCCAGGTTTGTCTTGTCATCCTCATAGGAAACCCTGTAGATAAGAGCACCGAGCTGAGAGGCTTCCTCTCTGGTGCACTTGTGGTAGCCGCGCAGGTATTTTGGCAACTCCTGTTCAAGCCAGCACCAGTCACACAAAGGGAAAAATTATTACATAAGAAATATAAGAGTATGAACTTAATAGACATAACTAGAAACAAGAGGGAGAGAAGAACCAAAAGAGCAAGTTGTTAGATTCAAGCATTTTTTTAAATGCGGAAAAGAAAAACAACACGCTTACTGAAAGTTAGGAAATATTGAGAGGGTTATGCTTGCTTGAGTCTACAAGCAATGCACTTAACTAAAGATGATCAAATTTAAAAGAGATTATCCTAGACATGTTGAGTACATAAAATGATAGGCCTATTTGACTAATTGAGATACGAAATAAAATGGCATTGTTTCTTTTTTTTTTTTTTTTTTTTTTTTTTTTTTTTTTTAGTGGAAGGAGGAGAAAAGGAGAGGCATGCCTGTAAATTTGTGGGAGTAGGCAAAACAAATTAATTTTATTTCAAATAACATAGGGTCGGATTTTTTTTCAAAATTTTTTTTTATGTGACTGGTAGGATAAGATTCGAAACATCATGTTGCCATGAAGAACCGATCAATGTTTAATTTTAATTAAAAGGTCAAGGTGTATAAAATATATATATATATATATATATGTACATAATATATACATGTACATAATATATGTTTAGGTCTAATTGCCATATTATGCTAACTGTACTGATATTTTAAAAACTTGTCTAGAACTATACAAGGCCTTTGTCGTGGTAAAACTTGTGAAAGAAAACAGCCAAGTCCACAGCTATATTTTTTACATGTTTTTATAATGTATTTTAGAGAAGGAAATTCTTTGTTTTTGTTTTGAAACTCGTCATTGGATAAGACATGTCTTAAGCAAATGTATATGGAAAATAAAAAACGAAAATGAGGATATTTGATATCATCTTTACAATAAAGCGTAAAATTATTTTTTTCCAACATTTTTGGAAAGAATCTGAAACCAGGACGCACTAACACTGAGGGGGTAAATGTAACTTGGTCTTAAATGCTAAAAATGATTATTATACACCCTAGCTACCACCAGGCCTTAAAGCCTGAAATAGAGCGGCCTACCTGTATTACATAAGTTAGGACTTAACCAAGCCACAAAAAATTAAATAGCTTCAAAACATGTTACTTTCGAGCTAAACAGTCTAGAAATAAACAATGACAACAACAACAACAAAATCCACCAAGCTCCTGGCTCACATACAAACACACAGACCTGGTGATAATGGAAGATAAGATCAGCCTGGAGGTCTCGTCCTGGTACTGTCTTGATCCAGAGCTTCTTCATAAAGAACACCTGGTAGGTGAAGGATTGGTAGCCTACTGGAGGGAAAAGGGGGAAAGAAAGAAAAAGCATGCTCTGTTTAATGTAGCAGCAATGTGGAAAAAGCATGGATAGAGTGAAATAAGTTTGTGCATTTGTATTTTAAGTAGCCATTCACATCATCATAATTTAAAGAGAAAAAACACAAAAACATTACTGGTAAACTGAAAACTTACCGGCTACCAATTGTGTACTCTGCCTCATACCATTTAATACCAAAACCTCTGACCTTTGACCAGGTCAAAGATATACAAAAAAGCAGTGTATCAATGGGTCACAAGACACTTTACCTTCTTTTGCAGGTTTAGCTTTGCGGATCCAGTCTGTAAGATGGCGGACAAAGTCAAAGAAGAAATCTCCCTCAGGCACACTGATCACTGAAATGGTACACGGATAAATATAGAAATTAGATAATTTCGTTAATGCCTTAAGACGTTTAAATTGTTATTACTCTGCTCTTTAAGCATAACTACCGTAGCCAGATAAAAAAGAAAAATCGTCCATAGACTTAGCATTGATGATATTGTCATCTATATTAAAATTGCAAAGAAATAGTAAAATGGTATTCATTCTATCTTCAAAGTGCTGTCGCTACTCAAGGAATACTGGTTGAAGCAAAATGGAAAACAACTTTGAGTCTACTGGCTGTTATTATAAATATAAACCAAGAAAATTTCAATTTAAAGAGATATTGACCTTGTAAAATATGCACTTTGGCAAAAGTTCCACATTATGTGCCATCTGCTCAAATTACATTCAGGGACTAGAGTGACATTATTTGTTAGTGTTTAAATTAGCTGTAAACAAGAATAGGAACAATGGTTTGGCCGCACCTCGTGCTTGTAAGTCATGTCTAAATAAACTGAACCATATCACACACACACACTCGCAAAAGTGAAGATATGCTTAGTCTACCTTTGTCCATTATCTTGACAAACAAACTGAAGCCCTCTGCAGATTTTAGGCCCAGCTTGTTGGCGATATTCTGACAAAAGTCTTTTGCCCTGGTGCTAGACTCAACCTCAAAGCCCTGAGGAAAAAAAAACACGTTTGATAATCCTCATATCCAAAACTGTATCAAATCTTTTAAAAACCCTAACAATTCAAAGCGCAAAGGAGACTCATACATTTGATAATCCTCAAGACCCAAAATCTAACCACCATTCTGTTTGGGTAATGAAAACTTATTTAAAAAAAGGAAGAAATCACAATACCAACTTAAAATTGATTTTAAAAAAGCAGAAAAAAATATGTCATGCTTTATATATTCTAGATTTTTCTTTTCTTGACAGCCAAGTTATTTATTTTCTCATTATTTGATTTAGAAATCTAAATTTGGCACCATACAGAGAAAGTCATTTGCCATTTGATACTGCTGCTCAACACTCTGTAATAAATGCGTTACAGAATGAGATAGAAAGCACACAGGCACTCTGTATGCCACATGCTGTTCAGTGTATGATACCAGTAGCCAAAACTCCAGTCAAACATAAAACCTCACAAGTTGCTTGCTGTTAGCCCCTGACCTCGTGGAGAGGTTAATGTGTCATCATTCATGTGCTTTGACTGTGCATATTGTTCTTAAGGAAATGAACTTGGTTATCTGTTTTGCTTTGGGATACATTTTTTTTGTGGTCTTTTTTGTGTGACAAGCATTTAAAAGCCGTAGAGTTTTGTAGCAGAATAAGCAGAGTGTGAGGAATGACTTAGGGTTTGTAAGCGGCAGAAGGAAAATACAGAATGCAGCAAATAGTGAGTGACATAACTGTTGGCACAACACCAATGACTTTCTCTGAATGCACAGACAAATTGTCTTTTTTTCCCTCATAATCTTTATATTTTCTTTTAAGCAAAAATCACTTCCACATCTTTTTCATTACTTACTCTTCTCTGCACATAAAATCTAAAAAAAAAAAACCCAAAAAAAAACCAAACATATACAAAATCTATATCGAACCTAATAGTCAAAAAGCCTGATATCATGTAGGTAGTAGTTTGGCTAAATGCAATAAAATCAACCATGAATCCCTAGCCTAACATCAGCCCTCACCTCATCTGTATCATCAGGGAAATAGACCTTGTGTAGGATCTGAGTGGTCTTGTGTTGAACAGCCTCAACTTCCACCTGATGGGGTGGGTACTTGCGAACTCCATTTCTGGGGAGAGTAAGCAAGATGAGAAACCATCAAAAATACTGCAACATCGCTGTGAAAAAAAGAAGTCTACACATTAGACACATTTCTTATCATCATAAATTAACATTTGACTTCTGATACTCCAATGTCTTGGTGTCACTGTCAAAAAAGAAGCTCAAATTGAAATCTTGCACGTTTTAGCAATTGAACCTAAAACTACTGAATTCAAGTTGTGGTGCCCCAGGAATTGAGCTTACTAGACAGAGTCCACAAAAAAAAACAACAAACCGTTCAGTGATAAATCTTGATGAAGATTCACACAGGCTAACGAGGAAAGTTCAAACATGTTTAATGTCCAACAGCAGCCATACAGATGCAGCTTTTGATAAAGTGAAGATTGAGTCATCCATCTGGAATCCTTTATCGTTAAAGAGCTGGAACATGCAGTAAAAGGATCTACTCTGCTCACACGGTGGGTATGTCAACATTGATATATCAGTTTTGTCTTTATACAAAAACAACTATAAAAGGATTTTTCCCTGGAAAATAGGATTGACTGTTTAGTTATGTGTTATAGATGAGAAAAGAGAATATTTCAACAGGGATGATTGAGGGAAATACTGAAATTGGAAAAAACAAAGCAATGACTTTAGATGATATCCACATTTTTTGCCCCTCCTGAATAGTGAGCTCCAACATGCAACCCAGGATTCAAGTTCGCAAAAATTTTAGGGGTAAGCTGTGTCAACGAGAGTCACCAGCATGTCTTTTAATTATGGCAGAGATAATTTGTAAGATATGTCAGATATTCCCTCTCACCTGAGACATTTCTGCAGCCTGTTCATGCTGTCCACGGCGATGCCCATGTGCTGCCTGGTCCTCAGGAACACAGTTAACTCTTTCAGCAGGTTGGTACTGGGTGGGAAGCAACCTGTAGCAAGCCACATCAGCTCCCAGCCACGCTCTTCACTCATCCTGTTTATAAGGATGGGAAATATTATCAAGGAAAATAGTGACTGACACACACAAAAAAGCATAAAGAAATGCTAAATTGAGGATTCAAAATTTGATTAAAAGAAGTCCCCCCCCCCTTCAGCCTTGTAATACTGAGCATCCAAAGTTTGATNNCCCCCCCCCCCCCCCCTTTTATAGTACTTACACCTTTACCCTGACACTGTAACACTCGGAACAGACTCACTGTAAAACCGTTTGTTAGCTATAATTTCAGTCACAACAAGACACCAAGAGCATTCAAATAAACTGTAGATTTCCCAAAAGGGCCCCAGGTGTTATTATTTGAAACTATAACCTTATGATCTTCCATCCATAGATCTGATCACTAGACCACCTACACAATTATAAAATACGTCTGGATGAAAACTTATTTTTATCCATAAAGATATCTACTTCAAACTAGCTTTTGAGTCATCATACAAAATAGTGAGCTTGCAGATTGCTTGAGTTATACTACCGTAGCAAATTAAAGAGCAGTTCTGTCAGTGTTAAGTCTATGAATGATACTGCTTTTCATTTTGCTACTAAGAATATTGTTACATATGTAACAATATGCTTGGTTTTAAAAGGTTCATCATCTAGTATGATACATTGAAAATGCAACTGTATTTATTCTACTTTTAAATACTGACCACTGAATGATACATTTTTCAAATCTTTTCAATCTAATCCAAAATCAACTACAAGGGGAAAATTCGCATTAAATGACTGATCCACTGAATACTATCTTAAACTCTTCCTAAAGAACTAAAAACCAAAGCCAACCCTATTTTTCCTGTGGTTATTTTTTTATAGCTTGTATCATTAAAATACATTCTGCTCCAATATTAAAATACTTACACATTCCTGTTGTCTGTGAGTTGCTTCATCAACTGACAGTAAACCTCATCTCTCAGAATCTCCTGTGAGGCAAGATCAAGAAAAAGTACATAAGTACATAAAGAAACTAGACATAGAGAGAAATCAAACGGTGCAATTTTTCAGTTTTTACTCAACCAAATAGAGCAATCAAGATGGTTATGGTCCAAGATGATTGAAATTTGCAGATTATATTAAAGGAGCAAACAAAACGAAAAAAAAAATTTTTTTTAATCCATTAAAGTGATACAGCATAATTGAAAAACTTACATTATTGATAGGACTGGTAAAAATCTGGTCAGTAAACTCGTTAGCGATTCGGCTCCTTCGGCTTGGGTGGTCTCCCATGTACTTGAGGATACGTGGATACAGTTAAAGTGCAAACAACAGAGAATATGGAAGCCACTTAAAGGCATTAACCTTCACAAGTGTAAAATTATGTGACTAATCAAAGCTACATCATACACAAGCTTTGACATGGAAAGGGCTATGGGGAAAGGTGTTGTTAGGCAAAGTCTGGAGCAATTGTAGTAGTTGAGCTACCCCACTATTTCTCAGATTCATCTAGTCCTCTGCTGGGAAAAAAAAGTCAACGTGACTTTAAAAGGAATTGTAGTAGGATTTTCTTTTCAAAATTTGCTGAGACAATTCCATTTGGACTTAAACTGCACAGATCAATAAGTTATGACAAAAACTATTACAAAGACATGTTTTTAAAGAGTTATATCCATAAATTTGATGGCCAGAACAATTACGAGAAGAGCAGAAAAAACACAAAGTTCATTGAGTAAGGAAATTACCAAAAAGATGAGCCCTTGAATTTACTCAGACTTTTGAACACAACAAAAAAAATAAAGGATATCCATGAAACACATGCAGGCGTCTGCGCTGTGCTGCTCTTTGCCAATGAGTTTCTTCAACAACGGCTGTTTTAGAGGATCTTTGGAGTGTCGCCACAGCTCCTCATTACGCTTACGACGGGGTCGATTCAAAGTTCCACTCAATGTACGCTTTGGTGGGGTCCTGGTGAACAAAGATATGAAGGATTTAGTTATTGGCACATGCTAGGTTAAAAACAAAGACATTTGCTCTGCCCTTGTACTTCTTGGAGAGTATCTACTACATTTATTAAATGGCCCCATACACTGCCAGACTCTGCCAAATACTATGAACTACGTAAGCATTCATGAGAATTGTGCTTTAACTATAAACATTTGCTTTGGCTGTAAAACATCTCACTCTGTGATACTCCAAACATCGATATAAATATCGAAGTAATGTTGCTGCTGTTGTTAACACCTTCCGTCACGGTAGATGATGGTTACTCTGCCTATATAGTCAGTGGTAGATTTGCTACGCCTTCTGTGCCTATCAGTATTTTAAACATTGAGATAAGGATTGCCCTGTGCTTTCTCATCAAAGAAATCATATAAAATGTAAAACCTTCTTGTTCTTTCTCATGAAATACTTTTCATGTCCAAGTTAAATGTCTCGCTGTATGTATTTGTTGCTGGACAGAGAGAGAGAGAGAGAGAGAGAGAGAGAGAGAGAGAGAGAGAGAGAGAGAGAGAGAGAGAGAGAGAGAGAGAGAGAGAAAGGGCTAGAAATGTCAGTTATAAGAGAGTACTGAAGCTTCTGCTTTACCTGAAGTGGTCGTATGAGTACTGCTCTAGTGTGTGAAGTACTGCCGACTTCTCTTTGGGCAGATCCTCCTCTTGTGTGTACTGATCAGCCAGGTTCCCTGACTGGACAAACAGGTTCTAAAAAAATTCAAAAGAACAACAAAAGTATGAGTTTAACGTTCACCTTCACTATATGCAATAAACATTGTCAAATTAAAGCAAATGTTATGATTCTCTATGTTGTGGGTGATTGGTCTAGACATTGCCAATCAAGGTGGACACTCAGCTCTCTGCTCAATTCATCTTTGTCTTGGTCTTTCTATTTATGAATCATTTGAACTAGAAATTTGTGATCTAATATTGTCACCCAGCTATCTACTCAGTTATTTGATGAGAACAGGATGGGGGATTTAGAGTTCTCTATCTCTCCAATAGGAGAGAAACGTTTCAATGTGGAAGTCATGTGATCTTGAACATACATTTTTTCTCATTTATTTGGTTGAGTATGTCTCTTCTCTTGGCTTCAGTGAGGATCACTTTGTTCCTTCTTTAATGACAATTAGAAATAGCACATCTCTACTGCCTATAGTTTCAGACCACAACATATTCACAGTGTTGCTTTTTTATGTATTGGTTTTTTTTGTGCCAATCCTTTTTTTTTTCCCCTCAAATTATTTACCTTTCCTAAAACTGACCCCATCAGTTCCTTCTTTATCAATAATTTCTCAACCATGTGGGAAGGTTGCTGGTAAGTTTTGCTACTCACATCTCTTATTTTTTAAAACAAGCCTGTGCAAATCTATTTTACAGCCTTTTTCGCCACAAATAAAAAATAGTTAATAATAATAAAGCCATACACTATAAAGACATTAATCATATAACAATATCACATCAAGATAAAAAAACAATACAAAAAAAAAAACCTTCTTTTTCAAAGAAATCTTGCAATAATCTGATAACCTACAGCTGGGTTATTAATTCAACACGCAAATTTCTTTTTGAAATCTTAGTCAAAATTCTAAAAGTGTATAACATTCTGAATTTAATCATCCCCAGAAGTAAGTAAGCTTCATATTTAGGGTTTTTTTTTTTTTTTAATCACGATAAAACCTCGATCACTCAGCAGGTGTTAATTGCCCAAACATTTAATGCCATGCTGAATGAAAAAAAAAAAAAAACATCTTTATTAAGTCAATGGCTCAATTTTTTTCGGCCGCTGATTTCTTGAGTGGACGCACCAGAATCTCTCCAGGAGGTTTTGTGATAGTTGGCAGGACATACACACACTCGGCTGGGAAGTCTCCCCTCTGCTTCGTTTTCACATTCTCGCCAAAGCACCAGCCAGAGTTCATCACTGTCTCGCCACTGTTGGCCTGGTCTAGGATGATCAGGTCTCCCTTCTTAAACGCCAGGAAAGATGTTCCCTCTGGCAAGACGTTCCAAAGAAGAAAGAAAACAAAAAAAAAAGTTTCTCACTGATCCTAACTAGCTGACCTGTAAGCACAGTGCTTTGTGCAATACATAGATTTGATATTTTTGTTTCCTATATCAAAGTAAATATATGATTGTAAACATAATGTCAGCACTCTGTTGCTTATTCTGTGTATTAATCTTCTTTCTTCCTTTTCATTTTATCTTCTCAATTTAAGCCTTCCTATTTATTTTTATCTTCTTTCTTCAATTTAAGCCTTCCTATTTATTTTTATCTTCTTTCTTCAATTTAAGCCTTTCTACTTATTTTTATCATCTTTCTTCAATCAAGCCTTCTAATTTTATTATTATCTTTTTTCTTCAACTCAAGCCTATGTAAGCTTGCAAGTTCAACAGTGGATTGACCAGGATTGAACAACTGCATTAAGCAGAGTGAAATATTGTAAATGAGAATATTGATAAAGAAAGCAGCCGTCAAGGTCCATGCCGTATTTTTGCACGCCTGTGCATACCTGGAGTCTGGTAGTCCTGTATAGCAATGACATGTTTGGAACGTTTCTTAAGACCCTCCAAGAAAGTGACCACCAAATCTCTGATATCCTCTGCATTGGGAGAAGTGAAGGTGTACTCATCTCCCTTCACAGTGGCCAGAGTAAAGCTCTGACCATGCATTTTGCCGGTTCTGCAATCATTGAAATAAACAGATGAGTGAAATAACTAACCAGATGACCAGATGGGGACAAAATATTTTTCTCAGTCATCTGCACCTTTACACCTTGGCTTGAACAAGAGTTTTTTTTTCCAAGGTTTTAATTGATCTAAGGGCACATTGCTATAACTCTCACCTACAAAGGTCTCTTTCATTTGGAAGAAAAGATAATGATAAGAAACTTCTAAAAAATAAAACTAATTATTATATATCTAAGTAATGATTGAAAAAAAAAAAAAAAGAATAATCATAGATGAAAACAAATTCACACTGCTTGTCTGTCCACTTCTGGCTGATATCAGGCTTTCAGGGTTAGCTGTGATTGGCTAAACCCCACTTTCAAAAAGTCCCTGCAAATCTCTGGATGGCTTCACAAACTATTGTGTCACCAAATATTAATGTAGTCTCTTTTGCCTCTTGCAAAAGCTAATGATCAACCTTATGAGTACTTAAGAAGGAGGAACAAATTACTTGAGGCACCTTTAATTTGTATACTGCTGTCAAAAAAAAAAAAGCACATACCTGCTACTGGAGACGGCTGTAATTTCAGGGAAAGATAGCTCCAGTAAGACCTGCTCCTGGTCATCCACTACATACACCCCAGTCCAGTTGACAGCAATAATGACATCATTCTTTGGCAGGCTGGGCCCGGAGAATTTGTAGGCCTCGTAGAAGCGTGAGAACAGCAAGGGCCACTTGTACTTTGCATAGCTCACTATATCTTCCTTCACCTAGACAAAAAAGTATACAAATCATAAACTCTCAAGCTGACTTTGGAGTAACGGTTTTTATGGAGCTAAGAATTGTTTCTTGGATTGGTTTATCTCATAATATATGACATCTTTTTTTTTCTGCATTTCACATTCAGTACTTTTTGAATTGCGAAATGGAAGTTTATAATCAGACAGCCCTTATTTAAGGTGATTGATTGATTGATTGATTATTGGTATACCCAGTCCACCATTAAGCGGTGATCTCAGGGTTATTTAAGGTGAAGAAGAAACCATAACCTTAAGGGTGTTGAAGGCCAAAAAATAAAAGGTGTATGGTTTAGATTAAGTCTTAAGTCAGTTCAAATAATTGACAGCAGTGACAGTTGTGTTTTATTCCTTTCAGATTACTACAGCTCCTTTAAGTAAACTCTGCCAAGATATAAAAGCACAATCCTTTAGTTTTGGTAAATCATAGGTCATCATAAGGAAGACAGAAATATCTATTTCAAGTGCTTTCATCTCCGAGCCATTATTACCAGCTTACAAAAAAATATGCAAGAGAAGCTTCAGCAACAGCAGTAGAAGAAGTGGCAATGCAAACAGCAAGAGAAGGAGAAGTCTTACTTTCAAGGGTTCTATGCGAGGGTTCAAGAAGTAAGGACTTCTCAGCTTAGCGACTATCGCCTGCATCCAGTGCTGGCCAGAGTTTGTCTTCTGCAGGTAGCTGTCGGGGATGTAGGAGGGAAGCAACTCCTGCAGGCGGTTTGCATCAATGCTCAATTGGTACTCGATAAAATACTGCTGAGCGGCAATCATTGCCAGGTCTTCATCCTAAAGGGAAGAAATTTGTATTGGATTTGTAGGCACAGTGTTTGGTTGTTTCGCATTAAATAGACACAGGAAATATAAATATAAAAGTTTGTGACAGTGCTTCTTTTTTTTTTTAATAACTGAGCAATTGCCAAAACATGGAGCCCTAAATTGTGTTCCATTTTTTACTGCATTTTGAAAAAAAAAAATCTCCAATTACAAAAGAGAAAAGCCCAATTGAGTATCAGTGACCTTATATTCATGCACAGTCGCATAGGAGGAGTAGATCCATGTAAAAAAAAAATTTGCCTGTGTCTCTTAACTTGGTGGTGAATGAGCTGAATTTGTTGATGGGTGACTACTTTTTTTATGGTTTTGTCATCAAAGTTATGTGCAAAACTTATTTGGCTAATTTAGACAATAAAAGGTGCATCCAAAACTGATTTTTCAATCATAAAGCAGTACTTCGAACGCCATTACACTCACAAAATCAAAATTTATGTATTGATGACTTCAATTTTTTCAAAAAGGGCTTGTAGAAAGTCTTTCGCACAAAACAATGACAGCCCACGTTTTGGCAAAGCTTCAATATGATTGCAACTATTTAAGGTACAGTTGTTGAAGAAGTCATTCAAAAACAAATATGATAACAAAACAAAAAAGAAAAATTTTATGGAAATTGATCATGATAATAAGAAAAAATACTGATGTCTTGGTGTGTGTGAGGCTTAAAAGCATAAGCCTTTCAAATGTTTCTATCAACATGTTTACATCAAAGATTAAAGAGGAATCTCTCTCACCTTATCACACCTGTACTCCCCAAACTTGATACCTCGGACAACCTGTACACAACAAATTAGGAAAAACAATAAGGTATATTCAATTTAGATTATTTTTTTCAATTATTCTGGATCAAATACAGAGAAACAGAGGGAAAATAAAAGTCTTGGGTAAATGATATCACTTGCAAGTTCATTAGGTATATTTTATCTTAACTGCATATCCAGTGAATGAAACATGAAAGTCTTCGTTAATTCAAGAACAAATTTTGCATACAAATCTCAGGTAAATGATATCACTTGTGAGTTCACAGGTATATTTTATCTTCGCTGCATATCCAGTAGATGAAACATGAAAGTCTTTGTTAATTCAAGAAAATCAATTTTGCAGTGTTACTTCAAAACCTAACATTTCTGATGAATAGGTAGTGAAATGTTTGTAAAAGCAAAGTAGGGTGTTGGTTGCTCTTAAATGCTTATCTACATTTACATTTTTGCAGCAAAATGAGTATTATTTTGGAATATACTACACATCCATATTCCCTTAACATTCAGAAAACTAATATATAAATAATACTCACAAACTCCAAGAACACAAGAAGCATCCTAGGCTAAACATTTTAATACAAATGTATTAACACTCAGAAAAATGTATACCTCTCTGCAGCTGCTGTGACTAACCTGTTGGTAAATGAGGTGAGTAGCCACAGGATCCTCGCCAGGGTCATGCCAGGGTGCAAAGATCTCCTTGCGGAAGAAGAGCCTCCACGGAGCGTTTCTCTCCTGGGCTCCCTGCTCCTTGGCATACTGCTCACACTGGGAGATGGCGTCCATCACATGATCTCCTCCACTGCCCAGTGAGGACACCTGTGGCGGAAGGCATATCTTTTGTTACTCAATTTCAAACTAAATGGCAACATGTATTTCAAAACAGAAAGTCCGCAGCGATAGCACAAAATTTTCCCCATAGATTATGAAAAAGTCTCTCCAATATTCTTAAACGTGCAGGAAACATTTTAAAAACAATATTAGAATGTTTTCCAGAAGATGTGTTTCAAGCTGACTGCTCATTTTGTACATTTTTCTTTCTTTGAGCAATCTTTTAACATTCCTGATAGATAGACAGTTGAAATTTCCTTTGAACTTTTCCTAGCAGGATTCACATGGACAGCCATAGTTTTTTCTTTTGTCAATTTGAAACATTTATTTTAAATGAACAAATTTGTTAAAAGGGACAAAGATTATACTGTGGACAATTGTCATACATTTTATTCAAATAATACAATTTTAGAACAAAATTTTTTTAATGCAATCAACTTTATTTCAATAAGTGTTATATATCTGGCAAAGCTGTTACTTGCAATTGCCAGTTTAATATGAATAATTTTAATCAAAGGAGTATAGAGCAGATCTGTTGGCATCCACTCTCGTATCTTATGGGTATTCATCAACCAGATTAAACATGACTCACCTTATCAAAAAGAGCGATGTAGAGAGAGAAGCCAAACTGATCCTTGAGGTTTATCTTGTCCGACAGCTGCTGGCACAATTCCCTTGCTGTTGTTGCGGAGTCTGCAAACAATGTCTTGGAATTGCTGTCCATGAATGTGATGGGTAAGATCACTGGCTTCTTGGATTTGGTCGCCTGTAGGACAAGATGTGTGAAGAGCAAGATATGTATGAAAACATGGTTCCTAATGCTAAGCCTACAGTGTTTGTGCCAGTATTGTGGAGCAGTAGAGAAAGAAAATAAACTTTTGATAAACAAACATTTTCATCCTCTTCTTGCCTACAAATTCTTCATGAAATATTTTAGAGGCTGTTATAATATATCATGAGGCAGTGCAAAGGAGCTTGTTGTCTCATACATAACAATAAAAAAAACAAGGTGTCATTTAGGTTTTCTTTTTTTTCTTTTTAAATAAGTTATAATGATTACTCCTTAGCACAGAATCAAGTTTTCACTATTATTAATCTGACTAGAATTCACTTTCAATTCAGACATATTTAAGCCTTATCAACAATTTAGAATGTTCAACATGGAAAATAAGACTTCGAAAGAATGGTTAAAATCCATATACTATAGCCAGTATCTAATAAAAATTCACAACTTTTCCACATCATGCTTTCATCTTCCTCTGTCGCCAGCTACTATACTTTCTCTATGTGTCTGTAAGAGACTCATACTAAACATGGCAAGACTAGAGAGCTACCTGCAGTTCCAGCCAGCTTGGAGGTTGGTTTCTAGCACCATTTGTGAAGGTCCTTCTCAGGTGATCCTCACAGTAAGGTGCGTAGCCAGGTGGGCCTCCACGAATGAAGTTTAGCAAGTATGGGCGCAGCTGAGGAAGGAGGAAAAGAAAGAAGGTCCAATTCAAAGGTCTTTTCAATGCTATAAAAAGGGAGAAAAAAAAGGGATTCAAAAACTATTAAACAAAAGCTTTTACTGAATATATTATTGCACATTTGTTTTTGTTTGTAGCTTGTCCACAATAAGGTGAGCCTAGGCTGTCAGGTCCTATGTCAGATCAGGGCCCTGGTGGTGTGGCTAGAACCTGAAAAAGAATGGTCCATACACATCTCAGGGCAGGTTTGCTGTCTACTAAACCATTAATATTGCATTGCTGCAAATATGACAATATCAATTACAAGTGAATTTTGTGTGACTGAGCCTGAGCACTATTTTGGTGGCCTCCGCAGGCCAGAACTGGTCGTAGGATTTGAACCTACTATGGCAGGACCTTGTTGTTTTCAGGGCGTTTATACTAACACTTGATTCAACGATGTTGAATCTGTAATAAACCACCACAGTTAATATAATTAAAAAAAAAAAANNNAAAAAAAAAAAAGATTTAAGAAATCAAAAATCAGCAGATAACGCAAATAATAACACACACACATAAAAAAAGACTTATTATAAAGTTAATTGTACACAGACTAGTTTCTTTTGTGAAACAGAAACTGAGAATCAGACTTACCCGATCAGATGGTGGGAAGCAGCAGACACAGAGGCAGAGAAGGATCCAACCACGAGCGTGAGAACTGTTGGAACTGTTGTTGGTGAGCTGCTTACAGATCTGGCAATAGATCTCATCTCTACGCATGGACAAAAAAAAAAAAGCATGGAACACTCAAAGGAAATTCAGCCTCAACAAAATAAAAAAAATTACAAGTGATACTAAAATTAATATAGTAAAAGAGTGCAACCACCAACTCAAACTTATAGGAACAAATTAAACAACTCAGGGTATATGTGACAATGTTTTGCCCTTAACGAGGCAAACAAATCTTGTTGACATACATTTCAATACAACAAAACAGAGGTAAGGCAGCTTTTATTAATAATGCATCAAATTTTAGTTGCACAAAAAGTCAAGCGAGTTCTTAGAATAATTTACAACAAAAAATAATAATGGCTATTTTTTTTAAGTTGTTAAAGCGATTGAGATCAAATTTGAGAAAAAAAAATTCACTTTTCTCATTTATCAGCCCCAAAGATATTGTAAGATTCCTTGAAAACAATTTGAGTTCCCCACATGTGAAAAAATTGAACCAAAAAGAATTTACAGCAAAAAAATAAATTCTAAATATATATTTTTTTTTTTTGCTGCAAATTTCTAACACGAAAAATCGGATTTTGCTTCTCTATTTCAGAATAGGAGATAAAATTTCTAGTGTCATGACTTGGCATTTCCCCGATTCCTCAACCCACCTGAGCTCAGGTCTCAAGATGCCATGGCCTATGATAAAGTGAAGCTTCTCCAGGTTACTCATAGGTCTGTCCTCCAACAAGGCATTCCCTCCACCACTGATGCCACTGCTTCCATCATACCCGTCACTCAGACGCTGCGCCACATCCTCTGTGATCTTTGACCTCTTGCGAAGGGTCAAGGACACAATCTTCTTACGCGTAGATTTCTTGCCAATGTTGCGAGAGTAGGGCACATTGTTTGCTTCTTTCTCCTGGAAAAAAGAATATTTGTTAAGTATATAAATAAAAGAAAAAGATAAACATTAAAAAAAAAAAGTTCCAACCACATTGGTGCAGCTTCAAAAACTATGCATCTATATCTAGATATATTATTTCTAGATAATGAGATGTCAGCAGGAGTAGTAGCCCTGTCTCTTATCTCACATCTTCACTGGTAATTAAAGAAAACAAAATATTTTTTAAAAATTCTATTTTGCTATAATTTTCTCTTTGAAAAAATTTCCCCAAATTCTTTCCCGATACAAAGTATAAGTACGCAACTAAATTTTAGTGACCTCTTTCTCAGAACACAACGTCTTTGTCACCTTGACTAGCTTAGTCAACAAGCCCAACAACCTTATTCTTAGAGAAGAAAGGATTTCATTGAACAGTTTGCAATTAAAAGTTTTACTATCAGTAAGCAAACAAAATTTTGCCTGGGCAATTTTAAACATCTAACTACATAAAAAAAAAAAAGGTTTCAAAAGCCAGTTGAGAACCAGCTGTCCCATTCCTGGTAAAAAAAAAAAAAAGCTTTCCTTTAGCTTTTTAGAAGATAAGCTTGAAATTATAATTTTTTATAACCCTCACTCCTAAAACTAAGACAAAGATACTGAGAGGAAAGAGCAGGTTTGGTTTTTGAGTTATAAAATCTGCTCACCACCATATTCAACCCAGGCTTTTGGCTTCCTTTAGTTCGCACAGTCTGGCTTAAATCATGATTCACCACTAAAATTTATACAAGGCAGCTTGCCTTGTGCCATTCTAAATTGTCATCGGTGCTGCCCAAAGTGCCAAGGAATACTAAATATAGCACTGATATTTACCATTTCTTCCCCCATCCTCATGGCCTGCTCCAAATCTTTCTTGTTGAACTTGCGTCCCAAGGTGGAATAAATTTTCGTCATTACTGGCGTGCTGTCCTGCAAGGTGAAGAGTAACACATTCAAAGTCTACTCAACTCTCACATTCTCAACTAACAAATGTCTTAGGACAATTCCTAATGAGTGCTATATCAGAAAGAAAAAAACAGGCTCTGTTCAATCCAGCAATGTCACTACACAATAAAGCTTATATAATTTAATTGTGGTGCATGGATTCATAAAAAAAAACAAAAAAACCTGTTATTTCACATTAAAAAAAAAAAAAACAAAAACAGGAAGAGTTGAGATAAACAGCTCAATATGAGCACTAGCCCCCACCTTGGCTTCTGCCATAGCTGTATGATACCGTGGCTCCGGCAGGTCGGACATAAATCTGAGTATGACGATCCAAACAGCAAGTGCAGCCTGGAGAGAAAGAAAACAAGAGGGAACTTGTCAGTAGCTACGTTATAATACCAGTTAGCAACATAACAAAGCATACTAAATCATAACCAGGGAAAAAAGTTTTAAAAATTACGTTGTATACAAATTGTGATTGCTCTTATGTTCGAAACTGCATCTGCAAGGTATATGTAGGATACATTTTAGAACACACCTAGCTGTCCACCCCCCCCCCCAAAGTTAAATGCTGCTGTTACAAAGAACAGAGAAGAACCCCTACCAGTTGATCCCCTTCACTAGCCAGCTGCAGCAAAGGTTGTCTCAGGGCCTTGCGGATGTGAGTATGTGTGGCGTTGCCCTGAAAGAACATGGCTGCAAATTTGGAGAATTTGAACTCGGATATATCCTCAGAGTCCTCGGCCAGCATTCCTGGGCCAACATGGTTTATATCCACATAGCCATTCGACTGAACCCCTGGTTTGACCAAGTCCTGAGGGAAAAAAACAGTAAAGGTGTTCATAGATGATATTAAGCATTTCACAATTCATTTGATGTTTCCTTGAGCACATTCATGATGAAACAACCTCAGGTGAGATGGCTCCCACTTATTAGGGCACTGAAGATAGGATTTGAGCACACTTTGAAATTTTCTTGCACAAATCAGGGTGAATTCACAGACCCCAGTATCAACTTCCCTCTCATTTAAAAATAACTTACATTCTTAATTTATATTACGATGAAGAATTGAGGGATATTGGGTACAAAAAAGAGAGTCAGATCTGAACACCCAATAAAACACATCAGGGCAAGTTTCTGTGGATTCCCACAAGTTCCTTGATTAAAAAGCTTTCTTTCATAACGATAAACTTTAAGGGGATTAATCTCTATAAACAGTAAACATTGAAGTCTGGTATTAAAAAAATTTTTTTTTCTTCAAACTCATTGATACACATGAGATTTATTCAGCTCAAGCCAATGATTTGCTACAGAATGCAGTTTGTGTGAAAAAACAACAACATCAACAAAGGACAATCATAATTTGGAAAACGAGAAAAGGAAAACGGAACAAAGGTAAGATTTACTTGCATTTAAATGAGCATTAGACATATCACTATTCTACGCTTTACAATGTTTCTAATCCATTTTCTCTGACTGTGTTTCTAACTTTGGATTCTTCAAATGATTTGCTTAAAATAGAACTAGTGCTGGCAGCTTTGAAAAAACAGTGAAATAGAAAGAACAAATTTGACTACCATTCAGAACAAAGGGTTTCAATAATGATGATTAATACTTACTTTGAACTTGCTAGGAACTTGGCCTTCTAGATTTTGCCCTCCATCAGTAAAGTCAAATAGATGATCTACCTGCATTGTCACACGAGAAAGAGAGATAAAGACTTTGTTTAAACTGCAATAAAAATGCTGACATGCAAGCTGACATGCAACAGATAAGGGGAGGAAAAGATAGCATAAACTGTAACCAGCACATGTATACCTTTCAACAAAAGAAAGTTTCATTAAGACAACTTTTGCGCATACTTATGTTTACACTGAAGCGCTTTTTTTTTCCAACTTTAATTCAAATTATCTAACATATTTCATGTCGTCTTTTTCTTCTTTGTTAAACTTAAATGAATGGAAAGTATTACAATTAAGAACAGCATGTAAATGTTCTAAGATCAACCCCAAATGCATATACAATCCATTTTTCCCTGGACCTGTAGCTATGCCAGGCTATATTTTACTGTGCGGAAATCAAAATATCAAGTACTTGTTTATTTCAGTAGAGATTTCACAATATTCATCAGCTGCTGTGATGAATCTTCTACAAAAAATCAAACCACCTTAAAAAGCATATTCCTTCTAAATGACTTGACGATTCTGGCCAGATCTCCAAAGCCTCAGCCACTTAAGTATTACTTTACTCATCAAAGGTTCATTTGCTTTGGAAAAAGACAAAACAACTGTGACCTGTCCTTATACAGTGAGTTTGATGGGATCTCCAAACAGGATATGAGACTAACTATTTAATGAAGATATAGGGGGAAAAAAGTGTTTTGCACATGTGAAAAGGTCGCCCTTTCAAGAGATCTGCAAAGAAATGTTTTTTTCAATTTCTTATCCTTTTTTTTTCTTTATTTTGCATTATGCATCTACTAGGTAATTGTTGACAAGCATTTCCTTTATTTTTCTTGTAGACACTTATGTTGATTTTGTCAAGATTGTCCTAGGGAAATGATATCATCAGAAAACACTGAACACTTCTCTTTCTTCTAGTACTCTACAAAAAGAAAATGGTCAGATTGTTCAAGATAATAACAATAATTATAAAAAAGACAAAGAGATTACATAGATCAGGGAACAAAGAGAGGGAGGAATGGGAAGCATGCTTTGCTGCTGTGGTTTTTTATCTTTCAATTTTGTAAGTAAAACTTTTTTTTTGACATGCAGTTATTAAAGCAAGGGACTTATTGATAAAGCACCAGAAGGAGGGACAGACTGGACAGGAGGGGGGGATTGGGAAGGCAAGGGAGAGAGGAGGAGAGGGGAAAGGGGAGAGTATCAAATGTTCAAATATTTTGAATCCATAGTTTTAGAGCGCTGAACAAAATCTTTTAACTTCATCAAGCACAACCAGACTACTCAGCTTTTAAAATCTTTCTAATATTTCATTCAAGGTGACTTAATTCAAACTATATATATCCAGTTTTGAAACAAGTATGAATAATGCAATGATTTTAATCCTTTTTTGCACTTTCAAGGCAAAGAAATTTGGGACAGTGATTCAAATAGGCTATAACTTTTTTTTACAAACATATCTAAAAAAATTTGTTGCCTGAAAAAAGTATAAGATTTAAAGTTGGAAATTTGAATTCATGAGCACATGCAATTTAGGCTTTATCGTTATAAAGCATTTCAGTAGTAGTTAAAACAATTATTGAAAAAGGCAGACCATAGTTAAGACTGCCTACACTCTGAGGAAAGTGCCCTTGAGTTTACAGGAGGGGGAGAGACCACACTTCCAGTAGACAGGCTCAATAAATATTTCAATATGTATAAATAACAGTCTAAATAGGTCAGAGGTTAACGGAATGAACATGACCCATGCATTTGATTGAGCCTTTACAGTGAATTCTATCATCTTTGCAATCATGAGGAAAAGACAGATATGTTTAAGCTTTAACCTAAAAATTCTATTTCATAAATGCAAAAACTCTGAATTTTTTTTTGTTTTTGTTTTTGCGAAATCTGTGAAATTCAAATCATTGAGACATTTAGGGTCCCTCATCATTTTCCTTTTTTCAAAACAAACAATAGAGTGAAGAAAAATTTAATCTTGAGCCAGTAAAGACCATTCGCCATAGACAGATGCTAAATGAATATTTTTAGATTTTTTTGAATTTGTGAAAAATCACTACTTTCCAACTCTTTTACTTTAGGACTTATGTAAGTGATGAAGATCTAGTTACATTGTTGAGTGTATTGTGATCAGCAGCTCCATTTGTTTCAGTGAGTTCTTAAATTCTGTGAGAGTTGAGCATCATGTAAAAGACTCGATTTGATAACCAAAGGGAAACGGTGAAAGGAAGCCATGGGTTGAAAAATAGGGAGAGAGGGGTTACATCAACAGTTCAGAATAACTTTAAAATAAAACCACATTTTATTTGAAAATGTAATCATAATTATAGTATATTGTTTAAATGTGCGGCAACTTCAGAATACTTTCCATAGCCTGCCAAATATGCATGTTGTGGGTTTTTTTTTTTTATTCCGTTATACTCCATGTCCATTTGTGAACATCTAGAAGTTAATATTTTTTTGATGTCTCAACTAGAATTTAAATCATGAAATTTTAAAGGGCAAATAACGTCACAGTAAAACTCCATATTCACAAGAGCTTAGCACAAGAAATGTACCCACAATTTCTACAAGATTTCTTAGATTGCCCATTTTCTGCCTAAAAAAACATGGAACACAAATTAATTACACAAGTTTTCATAAAGATACGAATAAAATATAATTTTAAAAATTCACCAAAATTTAACATATTGAAAAAAAAAAAAACCCAGAGCAACAAAGTAGCTTTCTCAATATCTTAACTCTGAATTTTATGATAACTTCTAAATTTCAAAACTATTTTTCCCCCTTTGTTTCAAGTATAGCTCAGGTGTAAGATTCTCTCTTTTAAGAAATCCATTTAAATCATACTTGGTACGCTACTATGCAGAGAAGGTAAAAGGTATCAGAACTTTCCCAGACCAAAAGCATGCTGTTAAGGGAACAAATGGCTACAAACGAACTCCCACCTTTAAAATAAACAACAGCAGCAACAACATACTAGACCATACAAATACATCTCCACAATATAAATTCCCTTCATTCTTTCTCTTCTTTAAATTTTTCTATAATTTTTCCTAACCCAAAAATTTGAAGAAAAAAAAAAACGTTTTTCTCTGCACATAATTATGCAAACAGTCCCAAATGACATTCTTAAAAAAATGTAACAACAGCTACAAGAACAACAATAAACACTACATGTACAAATAAATGTATAAGAAATCAATAAAATTTTAAACCCTTCCCCTTAAGTGCATAGATGATTTCTTTACCTTTTTTTTTTTATAATTTACCCAATCCAAAAATAATTTATTAGACGTTAGTACATTACAGAAAAAAGAACACACCAGTTTTATGTGATAGCAGCCCCTGAAACTAAAAACATAAACCACACAGAAATTTACCTAAGTGGAGAATTGTGTTACCAATTTCTTTATTATCTATAGATCTTATGTAAAGACTAAACTGCACACTAAACAAAGTATATACTCTCCATCATTTTAAGCTTTGGAAGAGGCAGGGGAGAAAAGGGAAAATGGTAAGCATCTACTCTCCCTTGACATAACCAGCAACTGGATTCATTAACTCCCTTGACACCTGTAAAATCTGCCAGTCACATCTTTGTCCACAGGTTTGTTATCAAGGCTGAGATTAGCCTAAAATTTACTCAGCTGAAATGCTGACGTCAGGGTGACAAGTCCACCAAAGGATGTTTTTGAATGAATGAAGTCAATTTAACTGCCAGGGAACGCCTTTGTGTATTTTTAAAAGCAAATTGTTTTAGGCCAAAAATCGTGTTCAATTCGACTGACAAAATCAGTAATAAAACAAAAAAAAAGGACTAGGCCTACTTACACACATAGGCAATTTGGGTTCCGCAAGTCAACATTGGAATCATTCACTTTGATTTCTGGTACAGCACATACTTGTAATGATTCATTTTCCGTTGATAAAAATGTCGCTCTTTTTCAATTTTGACTCCACGGATTTTTTTATTTTTAAACTGTGGCTTCAAAATCCTGATTATGTGGAGATCCCTGGTCCCACTGCTGAATCCCAGCTCTGGTTATGAACTCTAGCCAAACATATATGCCTTTGACCATTCTAAGCATTTTGTCAGAGAAAAGCTTGATAAAGTGGTGATAATAATGGATTCTTCCCACTTGATTCACATTTGAGCCCCTTCACCAGTTCTTGGTGATCTCAGCCCTTCTATCCTGCAATCCTGATCAAACCTTGCAGGATAAGATACCTCCAGATATTATGGCACTTTGCTTGCCACTGGACCACTGAGGCTCCATGCTCTGTTCTATTTGAGTCACTGAGACCTGCAACTAGGACTATCTCTATTTTTGTAAAACTTTGCCACACAAATTACGACCGATCCAACTGAAACAACCTTCATCCAAATAGTTAACCAGTGGCCCACACATTCTCTTGTTTAGTTCACATACAGGGAGGTTAAAAAAAAAACAAAATTAGGTCAAGCAAGGTACTCAAGTAGGGATTTAATTTTTTAAAAATTAAGGGAAGGGAAGAAAAGGAAGGAAAATGAAAAGAGTATTCTTGTCCATCTTACCACAACATCATAATCAACCTCTCCCTAGGGAAGTCCAATGCAGGTGGAAAGGGAAATGAAATACAAGGTACAGAAAGAAGAAACCAAAACAAAAAAAAGAAACATATTTGATATCAAAACAAAAAAGGCAGGATCTATGGGCAGAGAAAACCATCATGCTATGTATCAGCAAAATCAGACTTCAAACAACTCAAAAGTAAAACAAAAAAAAGTCTGAGAGTAACACAAAAACAGATGTTTTTAACCCTGGAAGTGTCGTATTTGATAGAAGTCCGAGAGTAAAACAAAAAATAGATGTTTTTAACCCTGGAAAGTGTCATATTTGATAAAAGTATGTTCATGTAACAGTGATGCAGAACATTTTTTTAAAAGACATTTTAAACATCCAAAAGCTGTGTGATCAGCCCTTGACACTCCTTGGGTTAAAAATCCAGGCATCAGTAAACTTGGCAAGGTTAATGATACATGTGGTGAAAAACATGTCTTGAGTCCAGTCCTAATGAGTCTAATGTGGCAGAAAATCATTTGAGAAAAAAAAAATTTTAACATAATTTCAAAATCAACATATTCTGTAACCAGAGGAGCAGCCGAAGCTGTACAGTCGCAAGACCCTGCTAGCAGTAAATGTGTGTATCCAGTTGTCACCATTACAAAGCTCAAAGAATGTATAGTTAAGTTCACAGTAAAGTGAGTCCTATTCTCAGAAACCAAGGGTAACCAAGGGTAGAGTGCTGCTTTTTGTTCTTGGCACGAGTTTGCCTTTAATTTCTTTTCCACCTTCACTTCTGCTGAAGCTTAAGAGACCTGGCTACCCAAAACTGGTGCTGGGCGTACGCAGGGAAGCAGATCACATTTGTTGGCCTTGCCCGACATGGGAACTGAAGCAACTGACTCTGGCATAGTAACCAAGGGCCCTACCGACTGCACTACTGCTCACCCAAATGAATTGATTTCCTTCTTTGAAATAAGTATAATCATGTCACCATTCAAGGTTATGATAATTTCACCTCTATTAGTCTTGCAGACATGTGCGACCTTGTGCCTAATATATGTACAACAAATCTACAATTCATAATGTTCAAAAACCCCCTCACTACTCAAATAAACTGGTCTCAAAACATGTGACAGAATCCAGTATTATAACAGCTCAAACACAACTACAAAGCTTACATGAGTTACAAACAAAATATGTTTTAGAGATTAACGAAGGCATCAGAAAGAATATTTGGGGAAAAAAAAAGAAACAATAGCAGAATAGGTCTAAAAATAAATTGATGCAGAGATGCAGGTTTTTAAACTTCTCTTTGATCTTTAAAAATTTGCTCCACAGAATATGCAAGATATTATTATAAAGAATAGTCTCAATAAATAGAAACAAAAATTGGAAATCTTCTAACAGTCAATTATTTATTCTAATAATGGCAGTGGTAGACTTAAGGAAGCTTATGAATCAAAAAGAATTTTTATGAGTATATTTTTCACTAAGATAAGGATGTGCAATATGGAGAGACTGCAACATATTATACCTTGTATGACACAAGAAAGGCAAACCAAATTAAAAAAAAAAAAAAGCGAAATTCTTAAGAAAAAAAACCACACTCACACACATACACAAATTTTATCAATCAAAGTGCATACTTTGCAACTGTCAGAATGAATTTGTGAAACAAAGTTTTTGTACTGACCAGCTCCGAGGCATCTACTGGGTTATTCTGTCTGCGATCAGCGTCTTCAAACTGGGACTTCTTCTGAAGGGCATCGATCTTCTGCTGCTGGGCCAGTTCTTCAGCTTCGCGCTCTATGGCTAGCAGACGTTCCTACGGAGAGAAGTGGGAGCAAAATGGGAAATTCAAATGGTGGAGTCTAAACATAATGAAATAAATATTAATAAAAAAAAAAAAAAGAAAATGGAAATAAAGTTAGAATAGCAAATCTTATTGTACGTGATTCTGCAAGACATGATTTTAGCTCATACTTTTAAATCATTAATCTGTTCTAAGAAAAAAAAAAAAAGACTCCAAAAAAAAAAAAACTTTTTTATTGATTCAACAAAATGAAGAAACAACAAGAACAACAACAACAAAAGTAATTGGAAATGTGCCTGCAGACAAAATGGGACCAATCTTGCAAAAAACAAAAAACATCATTTTTCCTGAGATAGACAATGTCTCCAAATTTTGGAACATATGAACATAACAGACCTTTAATAAAATGCATTACACATATCATAGGTAGATAGAAAAAAAAAAAAAAGAAAGAAAGAAAGCAAACCTGATGGTGTCTCTCTGCCTCCTCTTTGGCTTTCTTGGCATTCATCTTTTTCTTCAGGGCTGCTTCCTCTTCCTTCCTCAACTGCTCGGCCTCCATCTTCATCTTATACTGGAAAAAACCACAGAAAAAGTACAATTTATGGAGGCATGCGGAGAAGATGAGACTTCAACTCATAATCATGTGTGCATATATTAAATCTGATGTACTCAAAGATAAGATGTCATTTTCGCAAAAAATACATAGAGAAGTCTAATATAATATACACTAAATCTGATGTACTCAAAGATAAGATATTTTCACAGAAAAATACAAAGAGGAGTCTCCAAGTGCTTTACATCTTACCCGATAACAGACATTATTCTACAGCTGCTAGCTAGGCATCAAATACATACAAAAATCCATTCCAGTTTCTGATGTTACTGAAGAGAAACAATGTCTAATGCTTTTTTTAATGGACAGAACACCACTGCATTCAGGATTTGAACACAAGACCTTTTAAGTATAAAGTAATAACACAAGTCTAATGCCTGTTTAGGTTAGTCTAAATTAAAATGTAGATTTTTTTTATTTTACTTTTAACTTTACTTCCAGAATATCTAAATCATGATGAAACACATTGCTCAAGAACAAGCAGACCTGCCAACCCCAAATTGTTCTCACAGGAATAGTCACCTCTACTCACAGGAATTTAGAGAGTCTCACAGGAATATGCCAGTATAATTCAATGCGCATGAATAAACCGTAGTACACCTTAATTATATACTCGACTATAGACATTCCATAACATTAAACTATAATTTTAATGAGAGGATAATTAATGAATTTTCGACTCTAAAAGATGCAAGACAGTACATGTATCTCCCTTCTCACTGCCATTAGTCTAATAATATCATCATTTATCAAGCCTTAAAGACCTGCAGACTTAGGGCCTGGATGATGAATATTTTTTTAAGGTGCACTGCAGTGTTTAAAACTCAAAATCTAGCTTACAGAATAAAAGGTTCATGAAAAAAGAAATCTTATGTGTGACAGGTCTACAGAATCTCAGTAAGGCTTAATAAAATTATGACCCAATGTGTATTAAAAAAAAGAGAACATTGAGTTTTCCTTTGCTCTATTTGAAATTACAAAGATCTAGGCAAGTCAGATCGACCTACAATGTATTCAACTCTATGTAGGCTTAAGCCTGGACTAAAGCCTAAATTAGATCTCTGGGACCATTATCAAATTTTGATTATACATCAAGGAACAAAAGAGTTTAGCAAAATTACAA
>BLXT01008455.1:2368522-2382315 GCA_019648995.1 Plakobranchus ocellatus
ACTTTGGCAAGGGAAGCAACAAATAATTTTGAAAGGAGAAATGGCCTAAGGACCGTCATTGCAAACCTTGGAATCCAGCATCTTCACCTTGCAATCAAGTAGCATCAAGGAAACAAAAAATGTTCAAATAAAGAAAAAGGTTTAAAGACCCTGTTAAATAACCCAAATAGACAGCAACAGTTTAAACCCCTGACTTAGTTTTGATCATAACACAGCCTCTTTTCAAAAGTATTTCGCACATTTTCCTGCCTCCTTTCAAACGATTCGTATTGAATATGTCCAATTACGATGAATAAAAATTTGACAATGTGTTTTTTATCAAAGCTTGATAGAAAAACATAATGGCGGAAGCAAAGAGTACTGAAAATCATTGACAACTTTTCGCTGCGCCGCGAATGGCACATTTTTATCGCTTATCGATCATTTACGGATGCGCTTCCTTTAGTAATCAAACAACACGTGTCTAAAATACGTTTCAATAATGTTTTTCTATACTGGTCTTCATGAGCAACGCACCAAATCGTTTTCCTTCATATTTTTTTTTTAGCATTTCCCAATGTAGATGTCATTTACAGTGGCATAATCGATCATTTTTGGCTGAAAAACTGGCCTAAAAAACTGGCCTAAAAAACCTTTTCTACCCTTTTTCTAAAACCATAGGCATTGGAGGGGGTCGCAAGACAATAATAATTCATAGGTACTGTCGTTTTCAATGAATATAATGCTTTCTCCGTCAAGGTGAATGAAAGAGGAATAGAGCTGATAATAGTACATTAACATTATATAAGGTTGTGCCACACAGCGAGGAATACTTTTTTTTTCTTTTTTTTTTTTTTCTTCTTCTTTTTCTTAAAGGCTTGTCTTTGTAACTATTTGACAGGGTGACAAAACACTACCGAGCAAACACATTTGTTCGTGTTATCGTTTTCAGGTAAAATGCATCGATTTTTTTTCAAATCAGATAAAGCTTTAGCAAGGGAAGCAACAATTAATTTTGAAAGGAGAAATAGCCTAAGGAACGTGACTGCAAATTTGGAATCCATCGACTTCATTTTGCAATCGAGTTAAAGCAAGAAAAAGATGTTCAATATAGATAGATTAAGCTTTAAAGACACAATTAAAATAACCCAACTGGACAGTCACAGTTTTAACCCTCGAGTTAGTTTCGATCGTAACACAGCCTCTTTTCAGTAGTATTTCGCACATTATCGTACCTTTATTTTAAAACGACACGCATTGAACCCTTTGAATAGCGATAAGATAAACTGATAATATGCTTTTTATCAAGAAAAATGTTTTATTGACAAATAAATAAGGGCGGAAGCAAAAAGTACAGGAAATAAGCAATGAAAATGTATCTTGTTTCGCCACAATGGACAAATTTTTATTGCGTTTTCCTCATTTACGGGTGTGCTTCTGTAATAATATATAAAAACACATTCCTAAAATACGCTTCACTAATTTTGTTCTTTTACTGGTCCTCATGAGCAACGCACAAAATTGTTTTACTTTATGTTTCAGTATTTTCCTAATGTAGATGTCATTTTAAGGGGCACAATCGACTATTTTTGGCTGAAAAACTAGCCTAAAACCCGGTTGCAACCTCAACGTTGATCGCTTTAAGCTTCGAAATAACAATAATAAAACTGTTTTCTTTTACATATCAATAGAGTAAGGTTGATAGATACTATTAAAGAACTTAAATGGACAGCCCCAACACAAACCGTGGTTAAGTTTCGATCATAACAAACCTCTTACGTTAGTTATATTTCGCATTTATTCGACACTACTTTCCAAAAAAGGATACGCATTGGAAAAGTTGGAAGGCTTTAAATACATTGGGAGTGTGCTTTTTATCGAAAGCAAAGTATTCTTGATAAAACAGAATGACGACAGAAGCACAAAGTACAAGAAATAAGAATTGAAAACCTGTCGCTTTTTCACAATGCTGAATTTTATCATTTTTTACGCTCAACATTGATTATTTTAAGCTGCAAAATAACTCTTGGAATGTCAAATTTTCTTTCACATAGTGATAGAGTAAGGTTGATAAACACTATCAAATAACCCAAATGGAGAGCCGCAGCTTAAACCTACGAGTTAGTTTCGATCGTAACATAGCCTTTTTTTTTAGTATTAGTTCGCGAATTTTCTACCCTTTTACTAAAAAAAAATAAACATTGGAGTCGTCGAAATACGATATAATTGAATAGAACTGTGGTTTTCCATGAATACAATGTTTTTTCGATCAAGGTGAATGAAAGAGGAATGGAATTGATATAATAAGTTAACATTGTATAAAATCGTGCCACACGGCGAGAGAACTTTTTTTTCTCTTTATATAATAGGCTTGTTTTGTAACTATACAACACAATGTTGAAAATCTACCGAGAAAATGTATTATTATTCGTGTTCTCGTTTTCGAGTAAAATGCATCGAACCCAGTGATCTCGTATGAATATATGTTTTCAAATCAGATGAAGCTTTAGCAAGGGAAGCAACAATTAATTTTGAAATGACAAATGGCCTATGGACCGTGACTGCAAACCTTGGAATCCAGCGTCCTCACCTTGTAATCTGGTATAAGCAAGAAAAAAAATGTTTAAATGTAGATAGAGTAAGGCTTAAAGACACAATTTTATAACCCTAATGGCTAGCTACAGCTTGAAACCCCAAATTTGTTTGATCGTAACACAGCCTCTTTTCAGTACTTCGCACATTTGTTTATCTTTTTGAAAACGATAGGCATCGGGCAAGTCGGATAGCGATATAATAAGATTGGTAATGTGGTTTTTATTGAAAGCCAAGTTTCCTTGATAAAAATAAATAAGAGCTGAATCAAAAAGTACAGGAAATAAGCAACGAAAATCTGTCGCTTCGCCACGATGGACACATTTTTTATAGCTTCCACTCATTTGTGGCCGAGGTTCCGTAGATATCTAGCAAGCACATGCCTAAAATACTAGTTAATAATGTTATTCTTCAACAGATTTTCATGTGCTAAGCATCAAAACGCTTTACTGCATATGGTTAAGAATTTTCCCAATGTAGATATCATCTATAGGGGCACAATCGGCAATTTTTGGCTGAAAACTATGCTAAAAACCGGTAGCAAACTCAACTTTGATCACCTTAAGCCTCAATAAATTCTGAAGAACACAACATTTTCTTTGACGTATCGATACATTAAGGTTGATAGACACTATCAAATAACTCAAACGGACAGCCACAGCCTAAACACGCGATTTATTCGATCGCAACACTCTTTTTTAGTAATATTGCAAAATAATAGGCATTGGACAAGTAGGATGACGGTAAAATACTTTGGGATTTTGCTTTTTAAGGAAGACTAAGTTTTCTTGATAAAATTGAATAGCGATGGAAGCACAAAGTACAAGAAATAAGCATTGAAAATCTGTTCTCATCACGATGCTCAAGTTTTTATCTTTTTCCGCTCTTTTACGTATGCACTTCCGTATCAAACAAAAAAAAAAACACAAGCCACATATACTCTCCATTAATATTCTTCTTTTACTTGAACAGAGGAATCAAATCATTTGTCTACGTATATTAAGATGTTTCCTAAATTTCGAAGTCATTTGCAGAGTGAAATCGGCAGTTTTTGGCTGAAAAACTCGCGCAAAGTTGGAAGGAAACCTCAACATTGATCGTTTTCAGCTTCAAGATAACCCCAGGATTGTTAAATTTTCTCTCATATATCGATAGAGTAAAGTTGATAGAGACTATCGAATAACTCAAACAACCAACCAACCTCAACTTAAATTAGCGAGTTATTTTTGTTGTATACACAGCCTCTTTTTAGAGGCAAGTTTTCTACCCATTTTCTTAAACCATAGACATTGGAGTCGTTAAAAGACCATGTAAATCATTAGGCCTGTCGTTTTGCATGAATATAATGCTTTCTCCGTCAAGGTGAACGAAAAAGGAAAGGAACTGATATAATAAACTAACATTCCCTTAGGTTGTGCTACACAGCGAGGGACAGTCTTTTTTCTTTGTTTTTATTTAAGGCTTGACTTAATTGTTACTATTTGACAGGATATCGAAAAACTACCGAGCAAATATATTTGTTCGTATTCTCGATTTCGTGTAAAATGCATCGGACCCAGTGATCTCGCATATATAGATTTTTTTTCAAATTGGATGAAATTTTAGCAAGGGAAGCAACAATTAATTTTGAAAGGAGAAATAGCCTAAGGACCGTGACTGCAAACTTTGGAATCCAGCGACTTCACCTTGCAATCAAGTACAAACAAGAAAAAAAAATGTTTGCATATAGATAGATGAAGGTTTAAAGACCCTATTAAATAACCCAAATGTACAGCCACAGTTTAAACCCCCGAGTTGATCGTAAAACAGCCTCTTTTCAGAAGTATTTCGTACATTTTTCTACCTTCTTTAAAACGACACGCATTGAACTCTTCGAATAGCGATAAAATAAATTGATAATATTATGCTTTTTATCAAGAAAAATGTTTTATTGACAAAAATAAATAAGGGCGGAAGCAAAAAGTACAGGAAATAAGCAATGAAAATGTATCTTGCTTCGCCACAATGGACAAATTTTTATTGCGTTTTCCTCATTTACGGATGTGCTTCCGTAATAATATATAAAAACACATTCCTAAAATACGCTTCATTATTTTTGTTCTTTTACTGGTCCTCATGAGCAACACACGAAATTGTTTTACTTTATGTTTCAGCATTTTCCCAATGTAGATGTCACTTATAGGGGGCACAATCGATCATTTTTGGCAGAAAAACTACCCTAAAACCGGTTGCAAGCTCAACGTTGATCACCTTAAACCTCGAAATAATAATAAGAAAACTATTATTTTTACATATCAATATAGTAAGATTGACAGATACTATTAAAGAACTCAAATGGACCGTCCTAACTCCAACCCGAGTAGTTTCGATCGTTACACAACCTTTTTGTTTAAAGTAATATTTCGCAAACATTCTACACCATTTCCAAAATGATAGGCATTGGACAATTCGGAGGACAGTAAAATACATAGGGATTGTGCTTTTTATCGAAAGCAAAGTATTCTTGATAAAACTGAATAACGACTGAAGCACAAAGTAGAAGAAATAAGCATTGAAAACCTGTCGCTTCATTATGATGGTGAAATTTTACCGTTTTTCTTCCTAAACATTGATCGTTTTAAGTTCCTAAAAACCCTTAGGAAAGCTAAATTTTATTTCACATATTGACAGAGTAAGTTTGACAGACTGTATCAAATAACTCAAACGGAGATTCACAACTGACACCCAAGTGTTAGTTTCGATCGCAATATAGCTTCTTCTTTTCAATAAAAGTTCGCAAATTCTCTACCCCCTTTTTTTTTTAGTTTCTTTTGAAATTGGAGGGGTCGCAAGACAACCTAATTCATTGGAGCTGTCGTTTTCCATGAATACAATGCTTTTTTTCCATCAAGGTGAATGAAAGAGCAATGGAACTGATATAATAAATTAACATTGCATAAAATTGTGCCACACAGCTAAGGACATTTTTTTCTCTCTTTTTTTTTAAAGCTTGTCTTTGTAACTATTTGAGAGGGTGTCGAAAAACTACCGAGCGAACACAATTGTTCGTGTTCTCGTTTTCGTGTGAAATGCGTCGAATCCAGTGATCACGTATATATAGATATTTGTTTATTTCCAAATCGGATAAAGCTTTAGCAAGGGAAGCAACAATTAATTTTGAAAGGAGAAATACCCTAAGGACCGTCATTGCAAACCTTGGAATTCATCGACTTCACCTTGCAATCGAGTACCATCACGAAACGAAAGTGTTCAAATAAAGATGAATTAAAGTTTGAAGATACAATTAAAATAACTTAAATGGACAGCGACAGCTTAAACGCCCTAGTTAGTTTTGATCGTAACTCATCATCTTGCAGTAGTATTCCGCTTATTTTTCTGCCTTTCCTAAAATGATAGCAATGAACACGTTGGATGACTATAAAATAGATTGACGATGTGCTTTTTATCGAAAGCAAAGTTTGTTTTTTTTTTCAATAAAAGTAAATAAGGAATGAATCAAAAACTACAGGAAATAAGCAACGAAAATCTGTCGCTTCGCCACGATGGGCAAATGTTTTATCATTTTCCGCTTATTTATTGATGCGCTTCCTTAAGAATCTAACAAACACATGCCTAAAATACGATTCTATAATGTTGTTCTTCAACAGATTTTCATGAGCAATGCATCAAATCTTTTAACTGTACATGGTTAATTTTCCCAATTTAGAGCCATTTACAGGAGCACAATCGACCATTTTGGGCTGAAAAACTAGCCTAAAACCCGTTGCAAGCTCAAAGTTGATCGCCTTAAGCCTCAAAACAACAATAATAAAACTATTTTCTACTACATATCAATAAAATAGGGTTGATAGATGCCATTAATGAACTCCAAAGGACAGCCACAACTCAAATCCGCGAGTTAATTTCGATCGTAACAAAGCCTCTTTTTTAAAGTAATATTTTTCATACGTTCTACCTTATTTTCCAAAACGATAGGCATTGGACAAGTCGAAAGTCAGTAAAATATATTGGTATTGTGCTTTAATCGGTATTGTGCTTTTTATCGAAAGCAAAGTTTTCTTGATAAAATCGAATAACGACGGTAGCACAAAGTACAAAACTACTGAAACCTGTCGCTTCATTACGACGCTCAATGTTTATCCTTCTCCTCACTTAGCATTAAGCATTTTAAGCTCCTAGATTACCATAGGAATACTCAATTTTATTTCACTTATCGATAGAGTTAATCGATAGACACTATCAAATAACTGAAACGAACAGCCACAATTTAAATTCACCAGTTAGTTTCGATGTTAACACAGCCTCCTTTTTTTTTTAATATTTCGCAAATTTTCTACCGATTTTTTAAAACAATGGGCATTCATCACGTCGGAAGACAATGTGATTCATTAGGTCTGTGATTTGCAATAAATATTATGCTTTTTCCCATCAAGGTGAATAAAACAGGGATGAAATTGATAAAAATAAGTTATTTGCATAAGGCTGTGACACACAGTAGGGGAAACTTTTTTTCTTTACTGTTTTTATTTTTTTTTAAAAGCTTCTCTGTAACTATTTGACGGGATGTCGAAAAACTACTGAGCGAATACATTTGTTCGGGCAATCTTTTTCGTGTGAAATTCATCGAATCCAGTGAAAAAAAAAATACACTTCAACAATGTTATTCTTATACTGGTTTTCACGAACAACGTAGCAAATTGTTTTACACTTTATGCTTAAGCATTTTCCAATTTATATGTCATTTCCAGGGGCACAATCGATCGGCAATTCGTGACTGAAAAACAAACATAAAACCCGGTAGCAAGCTCAGCTTTGATCGCCTTCAGCCTCGACATAAGAATAATTATTACAATTTATGTTACATATCGATGGGGTAAGGTTGATAGAAACTATTAAATAACTCAAATGGTCAGCCATAACTTAAACTTAAACATGCGATTTAGTTTCGATCGAAACACAGCCACACTTTTTCCCAAAATGATAAGCATTGGACACGTCGAAAGACGGTAAAATCCATTGGGACTGTACTTTTTATCGAACGCAAAGTTTTCTTGGTAGAATCGAAAAATGACGGAAGCACAAAGTGTAAAAATTAAGCATTGAAAACCTGTCGCTTCATCACGATGCTGAATTTTTTTTTTTTAATCGCTTTCCGCTCTTTTACGAGGGCGCTTCCGTATTAATCTGTCAGGTACAAGTCTAAAATACTCTTCACTGATGTTATTCTTCTACTGTTTTGAATGAACAAAGGCATCCAACCGTTTGTCTGCATATATACAAGGCGTTTCCTAAATTTGGAAGTCAAATTTGACAGTTTTTGGCTGAAAAACTCGCGCCAAAACTGGAAGTAAGCCTCAACATTAATCGTTTTCAGGTCCGAGATAACCCTGGAATGCTAAATTTTCTTTTACATATCGATAGAGTAAGGTTGGTAGACTCTATCAAATAACTCAAACGGACAGCCACAACATAAAGCCGCAACCTTTTTTTTTTTTAAGCCATAGGCCTTGGTCTCAAAGGGACAGCGACAACTTAAACCCTCGAGTTAGTTTCGATGTTAATACAACCTCTTTCCAAAGTATTATTTCGTATATTATTATCTACCGTTTTTCCCTAGGTATTGGACACGTCGAAAAACAATATGATTCATAAGAACTGTGGTTTTCAAAAGATCTGATGCTTTTCCGATCAAAAAAAATGAAAGAGGAATTGAAATGATGTAATAAAATACCATTGCATAAGATTCTGCCACACAGCAGAGGTGACTTTTCTTTCTTTCTTTTTCTTTAAGCCTTGTCTGTTTAACTATTTAAGAGCATGTCGCAATACTACCGAACAAGGATATTATTGTTGTGTACTCTTTTTCTTGTAAAAGACATCGAATCCAGTGACCACCTACAGTTTTTTTTTTTTTTTATCAGGCAAGGGAAACAACAATTAATTTTGAAAGGAGAAATAGCCTAAGGAACGTCATTGCAAATTTGGGAATCCAGCGTCTTCATTTTGAATGTCTAAATATAGATAGATAAAGGTTAGAGACACTACTAAACAACCCAAATGGACAGCCACAGCTCACACCACCGAGTTAGTTTTGATCGTAACACAGAAGTATTTCGAACATTTTTTTTTACCTTTTTTATAACGACACGCATTGAACCCTTCGAATAACGATAACATAAATTGATAATATGCTTTTTTTATCGAAAGCAATAATTTATTGACAAAAATAAATAAGGGCGCAAGCAACAAGTGTAGGAAATAAGCAATGAAAATTTATCTCGCTTCACTACGATGGACAAATATTTAGTGCTTTTACCTCAGTTAAGGACGTGCTTCCGTAAAAATATAGCAACACATGCCTAAAATACGCTTTATTAATTTTATTCTTTTTGCTGGTCCTCATGAGCAAAGCATCAAATTGTTTTACTTCATGTTTCAGCATTTTCCCAATGTAAATGTCATTTACAGAGGCACAATCGACCATTTTTGGCTGAAAAACTAGCCTAAAACCCTCAACGTTGATCGCATTAAGCCTCGTAGAAATTATAATAAAAATATTTTCTTTTACATATCAATAGAGTAAGGTTGATAGTTACTGTTAAAGAACTCAAATGGACAGCTCCAACTCAAAACCGCGAGTAAGTTTCGATCGTAACAAACCTCTTTTTAATAATATTTCTCAAATGTTTTACAGTAGTTTCCCAAATGATGGGCATTGGACAAGTCAGAAGAAGGTATAATACATTGGGATTGTGATTTTTTATCGAAAGCAAGGTTTTCCTTATAAAAACTGAAAACCTGTCGCTTCATCATGATGCTGAGTTTTTAAAGTTTTCCTCCCTTAGCATTTATCGCTTTCAATTCAGGGATAACCCTAGAAATGCTTAATTTTATTCACAGTGTTGATAGAGTAAGGTTGATAGACTCTAGCAAATAACTCATACGGAGAGCGATAATTTAAACCCAAGGTTTAGTTTCGATGGCAAAATAGCCTTGGTTTTTTTTTTTTAGTAATAATTCGGAAATTTTCTACCCTTTTTCTAAAACCATAGGCATTGGAGTCGTCGCAAGACAAACTAATTCATTGGAACTGTCGTTTTCAATGAATATAATGCTTTTTCAATCAAGGTGAATGAAAGAGGAATGGAACTGATATAATAAATTAACATTGCATATGGTTGTGCCACACAGAAAGGGACACTTTTTTTTGTTTTTTTTTCCTTTTTACATAAGGCTTGTACTTGTAATTATTTGACAGGATGTCGAAAAACTACAATTGTTCGAGTTCTTGTTTTCGTGTAAAAAGCATCGAATTCGATGACGACGTACATAATTATATTTTTCAAAATCAGATAAAGCTTATTCAAGGGAAACAACAATTAATTTTTAAAGGAGAAATGTCTCAAGGACTGCCATTGCAAGTCTTGGAATCCAGCGTCTTCACCTTGCAATTTAATATTTACAAAAAAAAAAAAAAATGATAAAATAAAATTAGATTAAGGTTTAAAGACTCTATTAGATAACGCCAAAAAAGGACAACAACAGCTTTAACTCCCGAGTTAGTTTTGATCGTAACACTGCCTCTTTTCAGTTGTATTCCGCTCATTTTCCTGGGGTTTTTTTAAATGATAGCAACGAACACGTTGGATGACTATAAAATAGATTGGCAGTGTGCTTTTCATCGAAAGCAATTTTTTGTTAAAAAAAAAAAAATAATCATAAGGGTTGAATCAAAAAGTACAGGAACTAAGCAAGGAAAATCTGTTAGCTCGCCACGATGGGCAAATTTTTGTCGCTTTTCGCTCATTTATGGGCGCGTTTCCTTAAAAATGTAGCAAACACATGCCAAAAATACGAGTTAATTACCTTATTCTTCAAAAGATTATTCACATTACTCGTGAGTTCGTTTTACTGCATATGGTTAAGAATTTTCCCAGTTTAGAAATCTTTTACAAGGTTCAATTGGCATTTTGTGATTGAAAAACTAGCCTAAAATCTGGCATCAAATTCAACTTTGATCGCCTTTAGCCTAGATATAAGCGTAAGAATACTACAGTTTCTTTTATTTAACGTTTGAGTAAGGTTGATAGATACTATTACATAAATGAAATAGGCACAACTTAAACTGCGAGTTTCGATCGTACCAAACCCAATTTTTTTTAGTAATATTTGGCATAATTATGTTCTACACTATCTTCCACAATAACAGGCATCCGGACAAGCCGGTTGACCGTAAAACACATTGGGATTATGCTTTTTTTTCGAAAGTAAAGTTTTTTTTCATAGAACTAAATAACGGCGGAAGCACAAAGTGCAAGAAATAAGCACTGAAAACCTGTCGCTTCATCACGATGCTGATTAATTTTTAATGCTCATTTTCCGGTCTTTTAGGGCGCGCTTCCGTAACAGTCAATCAAGTACAAGCCTAAAGTACTCTTCATTGAGAATTTATTCTTTTACTGTTTTTAATGAACAAAGGCAAGAAATCGTATGCATATATTAAAGTGTTTCCTAATTTTGGGGGTCAATTACAGAGCAAAATCGATAGTTTTTAGCTGAACAATCGGCCCAAAACTGATAGCAAATCTCAAAATTGATCGATTTCAGCTTCGAGAAAACCCTAATTGAATGCTAAATTTTCTTTCACATATCGACAGAGTTAGGTTGATAAACACAATCAAATAACTGAAGCGAACAGCCACAACTTAAACTCGCGAAATAGTTTCAATATTAACGCAACCTCCCTTTAAAAATAATCTTTCGAAAATTTTCTACCGTTTTTCTAAAACCATAGGCACATCGTTTCAATGGATATAAAAGCTTTTCCAATGAAGGTGAATGAAAGAGGAATGCAATTGATGTAATAAAATACCGTTGCATAAGGTTGTGCCATTCAGCAGGGGAGACTTTTTTCTTTTCTTTTTTTTAAAGGCTTGTCTTTGCAACTATTTGACAGGAGGTTGAAAAATTACCGAGCAAATACATTTGTTCGTATTCTCTTTTCGTGTAAAATAATATATCAAATCTAGTGACTACATACATAATTTTATTTTTTTTAATGGCTAAGCTTTGGCAAGGGAAGCAACAATTAATTTTGAAAGGAGAAATAACCTAGAGACTGTGTTTTTAAACTTTGGAGTCTATCACCTTCACCTTTGCATTCCATTACTAGCAAGGATAAACAACTTTTAAATATAGATAGATTAAGCTTTAAAGTCACTATTAAATGACCAAAAGGGGCAACCACAGCTTAAACCCCCGAATTAGTTTTGATCGTAGCAGCCACTTTTCAGTAGTATTTCGCACATTTGCTATCTTTTTTTAAACGATACGTATTGAACACGTCCAATCATAAAAAGGCAATGTGCTTTTTATCGAAAGCCAAGAATTTATGATAGAAATACATAACGACGGAAGCAAAAAGTACAGGAAATAAGCATTGAAAATCTATCGCTATGCCACGAATGGCAAATTTTTATCGCTTATCGATCATTTACGGATGCGCTTCCATAGGAATCAAACAACACGAGCCTAAAATACGTTTCAATATTGTTTTCTAAACTGGACTTCATGAGCAACGCACCAAATCGTTCTACGTCATAGTTGTAAGCAATTTTCAATCTAGATGTCATTTACAGGGGCACAATCGACCATTTTTGACAGAAAAAAACTACCTTAAAAGTTGCAAGCTCAGCGTTGATCGCCTTGAGCCTCGAAATAATAGCAAGAAAACTATTTACTTTCACATATCAATAGAGTAAGGTTGATAGATACTATTGAAGAACTTAAATGGACGGCCCCAACACAAACCCGCGAGTAAGTTTCGATCGTAACATACCTCTTTTTAGTAATATTTCTCAAATGTTCTACAGTAGTTCCCATAATGATGGGCATTGGAAAAGTTGGAAGACAGTATAATACATTGGTGTTGGGCTTTTTATCGAAAGCAAAGTTTTCCTTATAAAACTGAATAACGACGGGAGCAAAAAGTACAAGAAATAAGCGCTGAAAACCTGTCGCTTCATCATGATGCTGATTCTTTATTGTTTTCTGCACTTTTACGGACGCGCTTCCGTAACAATCCAAGAAACACAAGCCAAAAAAAATCTCTACTCTTTTTGTTCGCTATTTGAAAGAGTATCGAAAACCTACGGAGCAAATACCTTTGTTCGTTTAACTGTTTTCATGCAAAATCCATCGACGCTTGTGACCGTGTATATTTTGACGCTTTTTATATCGAGGTTTGAAAAGGGAAGCAACCATGAATTTTGAAAAAGAGAAATAGCCTGATTACAGCTATTGCATACCTTTGAATCCATCGCATGTAGCTTCCAATAATTATATTATTATAAGCAAGTACAAACCTCTTTAAAATCCAGATAGAGTAAGGTTGAAAGACAATATTAAATGACAGAAATGGACCCGTAAGTTAGTTTTAATCGTAACAAAGCCTTTTTTTGTGTGTGTAAATATTTAGCACATTTTCTTTTTTCCTACCCTTTTTTTCCAAATCGATAGACATTGGGCACGACAGAAAGAGATATAATAAAATAACGATTGTGCTTTTCAATAGCCATTATGTTTTTCCCATCATGGAGAAAAGAGAAGAAATGGAGGATACGTAATAAAAATCTAATGAAAAATGATTCCCACACTTTAGCGGAGAGTCCTTTTTTTAAGGTCTTTATTTTTTTATACATTTGAAAGTGTCGAAAACCCCACAAAATAAATTTGTTTGTGTTCTGGTTTTAATGTAAAATGTAGTTTGTTTATTTTTAATCATGTAAAACTTTGGGAAGGGAAGAAACCATTCATTTAGAGGGGGAAAAATAGCCTGAAGAATGCGATTGTAAAATTTTGGAATCCATCGCCTTTAGCTTACAATCTCATACGCGCAAGTTAAAAATTCTTTCAAATATCGATAATGTAAGGCTCATAGAAACTTTTAACTAAATTAAATGGACAGCCATAGCTTAAACCAGCGCGAGTTAGATTTATTCGAAGCACTGTGGTTTTGTTTCGTTTTTAAGTTATATTTCGCACATTTTTCTACCCTTTTCCCAGAACGATAAGCATTCGATACGTCGGGAGACTATCTAATACATTGAGAATGTGGTTTGCATCGAATGCGAAGTTCTCTTTATAATATTAAGTAACAAAGGAAGCAGTAAGTGCAAGAAATATGTACTCAAAAACCCGTCGCTTTGTCTAGACAGGTTTTT
>BLXT01008455.1:2439970-2451075 GCA_019648995.1 Plakobranchus ocellatus
TACATTGCAAATTTTTTCTATAGGCCTACTTACTTTGAGATCAGTTATGTCAATAAGTTGAAACTAACCAATACAATTATATCTTGGGGTAAACTCATCAAACTAAGAACCCTGACACACTATAATGCTCGAGGCATTCAGATTCAAACAGCTCATTCTTCCAAAATCCACCTGTATAACTTAAATTCTTTTTTTTTTTTTTCTTCTAATTCACATATAACTTTGTTCTTACTAGATATAACCAATCCTTACTTTCATCACTTTATCAGTATTGTGCTAGACAGAAAGGTTCAGCCAAAATTATATCTCAGTTAATGTCACAATCAAAAGACTGAACTGTGGACAAAACCCATCACAAGTTTTCCTACAAATCAAAGGGCCTAGCTCATACAATAAGACCAACAAAAGCCAAGGGTAAAATACTAATCCCTTCTTGCATTGACGATCTTTAACAAAACATAATTCATGCCAATGTCATATAATAGAACAAAAAGCAAACTTTTTCAAATTGTATTACACAACAGTGGATTGTGCAACTTGGAAAATTATACACCCATAACAGAAATCACTGTTAGGAGAAAAGTGTCAACTGACACCAACACTAAACTAAAAAAAAGATCAACTTTCAACTTGTCATATGACACCTGCCATGTCATCACTGTCCGGATTCCCTTGATTGTCATGCCCATGGTTGTCATGGTCATGGTCGTGTCCCTTCTTGCCATGCCGATAGCATTTTTTCTTGTGACCTCGGCAGTGTGGGGTACAACTGTCATCACCATCTTCGTCTTCTGATGAACTGTCAGATTCACCAAACACCTTTGGCTTTTCATATATACAGCAGCCTTGAATGTGGAAGAGATAGATTCATTTTTGTGTAAACGTACATGTATGTATACAATTAAAAACATCTCCTTAATAACCTTTGCTCCTCATAATGAACATCTTTCATTCTTCCTTTTAAACAAGCACTTTTTATGTGAGTGAAATTTTTACATAGTAATGTCACAATAAACCGAAGAAAAAAAAAAGATAAAAGAAACTCTCTCCATTATTTCCATAAAAAAAAAAAGTGAGTGCACATCTCAAAGTGATGAAGCTTAAGCCTTTGAGTATGATGAGAAGCATTTTTAGCGTAAAGCCTAATGAAAAAGACTGTGTATGAACTAAAGAGCAGGAAAAGCACTGGGTCATATTAAGGGAAACAGCTGATGAAATATTTCAAGCAACAAAAGTGTAGGTTTTATATTCATTGATTTTTCAGTTTCACCTCTATTTTGTTGTGCTGTAACCCATGTTGGGATTTTTTTTTCTCCTATTCATTTCCCTAGGAAAAAAATTCATTACGTATTCAAAAGATTAAATAAATCTATGCAATTTTCACCCAGCAGTATGGAATATACATTATAATTCAAACTCTTCACATTAACACATGTCAATACTACATTAAAATCTGAAGAAATTTTACTAGGACTGACAACAGAAGAAAATTAACTTCGTTTTTTCATGCAGTTTGAAGTTTTGTTTAATATAAAAATAAATTTCAATTTTACAGCATGGTTAGAGAGACACCCCTCCCGGCACAATTTACTGGCTGTTTTCCATAAAGCTGGATCATTACCAGAAATTCTTATTTTATCAATGAATCTTGCAGAGATAAATTTGTATGGGGCCCAGATGATATTTTCTAAGTGTTTGAGCTCTTTTTGCCTTTCCTAAAAAAAAAACCTTAAAAAGTGGAAAAATAAGACCAGTGATGAAATGACTTGTCTTATGGCGCAGTTTCATTCTCATATAATTTGCTATGAGCTGTTAGAATTAGACAAGCCTAATTGGTTACCCTGCTTGATTTTAGATTTTTGAAAAGATGGCACATGAGAGGATAACAAGATAGAAAATATTATGATTGTTTTTAAAGTAACTAAATTATCAATATTTCCATCTAAAATGATGAGCAAGCTTTAGCCACCAACCATTATCATACTATTAGATTGTGGGTTAAAACTAATTGTAGTCTAAATAATGATAATATGTTTACACCCCTTTCAAAAATATGCTTCATCACTATGATTTATTCCAAGTAATAGATAATTTAGAGGCTTTGCTTCATCCATTGCTTGTAACATTTAAGCAGTATAGTGGCCCAAAATTAAGTCTAGCAGAAGCATTCAACAAGCCAAACCTAGAGCCAGCACAGAAACCTAGCATATTCTGAAAATCTTTGAGAAAAGCGTTTTGGACAATGAATGTTGTTATAAGACTTCTAATTAAGAAGAAAATTTGGCTTGAAAAACTTTGATTGAAAGGGCCAATTTTAATTTTAAGTTTAAAATTGCTTGAAATCTGCTTGGATTTACGAAAAATTCATATTTGATGTATGTAGACTAAGCTGCATGTTGGTCTCTCAAAATCAAAACAATGAGTCATCAATTATAAATGTAAACAATTTCTATAAAGTGAAACTAGTATTTTAACAAAATATAAAGATAATTCGAGCAGTCAACCTAAAAAAAAAGAAGCTCCAATGGTTTTAAACCCTCATTTCAGTTTTACGCAAAAGTAAAAAAGACAAAACCTGACTGTTTTCAATCAAAGAAAATGTGTATGCAAAATACCATAGAAACTCAAACTTACAGTGATAAGCCAACTATCTCATATTAACCTGACTGTTTCCAATCAAAGTAAAAGTGGATGCACAATACCATAGAAATACAAACTTACAGTGATAAACCATTATCTCATGAATATTAAGCAGACCATTGTAATGCAATCTGTTTACAAACCATCTGCCCTGCCCACAAAACAATAACATGGATTGATTGAGACAATCAATGATTCTTACTCACATTTTGACTTTTTCTTGCCCATGAACTCATTGTCCACTGTGTCAGATGACCACTTGACTTTTTGTTCAGGCCGCCCTGGCTGTTGGAGACGCAGTGTCAGCACAGGGGGTCCCTGGGAGAAGCAGCAGTTCAGAAAATCAAGACGTAGATTTGAATCTGATTCAAATGTTAAAAATCTTACACTCAACTTACAGTCTTTAACTAATCACACATTTGATAAACCTTATCCATCATTTTGCTGCCAAAAAGAGAGAGGATAGGGGAGAGAGAAACAGATGAAAGGAAATAAGAAAGAAGAAACTACAAAGCAAAAGATAAAGAAAGTGAGATTGATAGACAGAAAGGGAGTAAGATCAAGAGAGAAAGAGAAAAAAAGACGACCCAAGTGGGGAGAACAAGAAAGAGAGAGGCATACTATAAGGATGAAATAAATGCATCTTTATATAGCATGTTAATTCATTCCAAATGTATGTCAATATATTGGTGCTAATTTTCACCCCCATCCAGACATATGCCAATATATCGCTGCTGACAGGTCTCTCTATTCTCGTCTCTTGGGTATGAATTAAGTCTGCACCCAAAAAGAAAATCCTTCTAAAAAGAGTTAAAGAGAAAAATGTGTAATATGTATACATTGCATACATAATTATAAAATTGTTATACCTCATGCTCTTGAGCATTTTCAACAATAGTTTCTGTTTGAATTTGAGAGATCTGTGCAGTTGACGCTTGGCCGTTCATCTCGTTTAAGTTGGATCTTGATTCTGCCATGTTTGCAGAATGGGTCTAGATCTACTCTTTCATCACACTTTGAGTTCTGATATAAAAGAGATAAGATTTCTAACATTAATAATTCAGATCAACATTTGAAAGCAGATTCCTCGTTACCAAACTAGATTTAACCACTGTTGGGAATATTTAGATGTAGATTAGATATAGACCTGTATCCGTACTACAATCTTCTTTTTCAATTTAAAGCGGCCTGGCTAGCTAAATCTAAATCTATTGGTAAATTTTACTTTCATACCCATCTATCTTCTGCTATCGTTGCAATGAAAAGATTGCAGTCCAACAATGTCAGTAATACCTTTTAAGTATTTTAGCCATTGCACAATCTGCCGCTCTACATTGATTGGCCTACATAAAAATTCCCTGCAATTGAATGTTTATGGGTTTTTTGTACCTTTTTTTTTTCATTGAGAAAAAAATGCATGTGTATGGATAGAAAGTCTTCTTCTGGACAGGATTTCTGCACCAAGGAACCAACTCCAAAATGAGGAAAATAAAATCATATCATTTTCTATTGTTTTTTATTACACTTTTTCTATTTTTACTTTCTTCATTGAGATTTTTCTCAATTTTTGAGACTAGAAGAGAATACAGACATATTCAGAGAGCAGGGATAGAACCCTCAGAAAATACTTGACTTAATTGACGCGTGTTTATCTCAGCTATTGGGTACACATCATACTGATCCAATCGAGGGCCATGATTTGTTTAGTCAAATAATTTTTAAGACTTTTATTGCTTTTAATGTTTAAAAAAATGGTTGAGGAAGCAGGAATTGGAGGCTCTGTGTTTGTTGATACAATTTTCATGATTTTTTTTCAACAAAAAACTGTCAAATTTAGTGCCCAATTTTGTTACGTTCTGACAGGTGCATTTTCCAAGACCCTTAACACCTATTAAACACTTCAGCAAGTCTTAAAAATTGTATAATTTGAAAGATAGGCCAGCAATCTAACAATCTATAACAACAAATACACAAAAAATTTCACCTGCGCCAAACTGCAGGACTACAAAATTCTTCTTCCCTACATTAACCTTGGTGTCACACATTGCCATGTAAATGAAGATGAGCCTTGTGCATGATATAGATTGGTATTTTGTACCAATAGGAAGTTATAACAAACGAATGTTATGTCCTTTTATTGATGTGAGAGGTTCAAAGGCAGTTGATAAACACCCAAAGAAAAAAATAACGATACATTTTGGCAATATGAATTAAGTGTCTTGTCCGTTATGAAAAGAAGATACACTACTTGTGACTCTGATAATCTATTGTTGTGAACTCTGTATGCATTAATTGTAAGGCAAGCACAACCTACTGATGACACCATCGATTTCATTAAAGGAAATCGCTTTTGCGGAGTTTGTGCACACTTTCACTTTAGTGTCACATCCATTACATAGTTTTCACTATCTCATTGAATCACAAGTTATCTGTGCCCATACCTGACTTTTTCCAAAGAGTTGAAGGTGGGGTGCCATTCCTTATTTATTACTTTAAGGATAATGAGTAAATTCAAAATTATTTATGGTTTAAAATATGTTTTATCTGCTTAGATCTAAGGATGTGATTTCACGTCAGATTGTTTTACCATTTTAATCACTTATATTAGCCCATTTACTTGTGGAGAATTGTTTTTATTGTGATCAGTGTATTTATTTATAATCTAATAAGCCTAGTTACCACTAAAACTTAATCTCATAGCCTTCATAACAGGGACATCAATCCAGTATGATCAATAGTCTGTCAGTAATATATGCAAGTTTCCCTTGGCATGATCTTATGAACTTTCAAAATATCTTTCCATGCAGACTGAAAATATCTTCCCTGAAGAAATGACGATTGTCTTCATGAAGGCAGTAGCCAATGATTTGTTGTGCGGCGAAATATGTGTGTATGTCTAGGGAAAGGGCCTATAAGTCCGCAGGAGTGTTTTTGAAATATAGGCCAATAAGTGTTAACAGCTGGTCAGATATCAAAAATGTAGTTCCACCAGATTATCACAGGTTATCCATTTCTAAACAGTTTCACAAAAGAATTTGCTTGAATAAGATGTTAATAATTTTTTTATTCTATTTTAAAATTTTATGCTCTGAAAGTATAAAATAAAGTTCTGGAACTTTAAAGCTGATTTTCTCAAAACTGCGTTTTCACTTTTGTGCACAAAAACTGTGATATCTCAAAAACTACTAAAGATATCTTGAAAATTCAAAAACCAGTGTGCTCAGCATCAACTTTCTATAAGGAAATGTATATATATACCTAAAATTTTCTTTCCGACGACTTATGGGCCCTTTTACCATGGCATACACACAAATATTGACACCTCATTAGCCTCAACGCTAGACATTAACATGATCAACAGAACGCTTCCATGCCCTTTATAGTTGCCAGGGACGAATAATAAAGTTTTCTTTAATTCTATTAAAAATGAAACATTTAATAAAGATCAATATGTGCTCAAGTTTTTATTTGTTGTTGTTTTTTGATCGTTTATTGTAATGTATAACTTTTGACTAAGCCATTTTGGTGTCCCAGTTATGACCAGAAGAATGTGACCATAATTTCTACAGCTTGAATAACTGAGAGCAGTACCTTTGTTTAGCATAGGTGTGCTGTTAAAATCATTAGCATAGTTTGGTTTTATTGCTTTACTTTTCCACTATAATGTTTATTCATTTCTCTGCAAAACTGGGAAGATTCATTCTTCTGTTCATGAGTGTCCCAATTCAAACTCTCCTCACTGCTGATGTGTCATAATTTTATGTACTTGCAGCATCAAAGAACTTATCTCATGTACTTAGTGAAAATAACATACAATTAAATCAAATACATTATCCTAACACTCAATGGTTTCCATGACGGACACTAAGTTATGAACAGAAGATTTCTGAGACCACAATTTTAAACATGCGCCTCAGGAAAATAAAAATACCACCTGCTCTAAAACTTTATTTTTATTGAAATATAATGTGTACAATATCAAATCTTCAAATATCATTCAAATAGTTGACAAAAACTTTTTTTTCAAAATGTAATACAAAAGTGCCAATACCTGAGCCGTACACATGCCGAACATTTGTATCAATTTAAATTTATAATTTTTTACTTGACAATAACAGTCTAGAAAACATTTGTGATAGTATTTCATAATATTAAGAAAGTCTAGTCCCTTATGTATGTTTTGGCTATGTTCACAGTATTTTACTTTAACACCTGTCACACATTTGTTTATAACTGAACTGATGCTTTTTTTTGGTTTTTAAGAGCTTCCTGTCCCAACTGAAAAATTATGAAGATTGTTTGATTATGTTTGCCCTTGGCCCAAGAACTATTCATTTTGTCAGCAGCTGAAGGTAGACAGGTGTGAAAAGTGAAAAATTACCATGACTTAGATTGTATAAACAGAAACTTGAAATCTGCACCAAAAAATCTCATTAATTACAGCTAACCTCCCTTTTTTAATTCTAATTTTAATTTGGGCTAGTTCGCATAAAATTGGGAAGTGCTAAAAGGGTTAACTTACAAAACCATTAATTAGTCTTTAACATATTAGATAATTTTTAGGCCCATTGGTAGCAAGACTTCCAAGTGAGCACACAATAAGTAAATCTATGAAAGCTGGGCTGCTAACCAACCTGGAATGCTACAGTGTTTGCAGATAACTTTTAATAACATAGAAATAAAGCACAATTTCTTGGGATTACCTACATTTTCTTTTAAATTAATAGTTGAACAGACTTGACCAACTAAAACTCAACCACCATTAAGATCTGAGGTGATCATTTTTTTTTGGTTAATTTTAAACGATATCATTGTTTGTGGACAAAATATTTTGTAACTATTGATAATTGTTGGTAAATTTTTAAAATTGTCAATAGTTGACTTGGATTGCTTTCATTTCATCATTATTATTATTGGAATATTATTATATGTGTGCATTTCATTGAAAGTCTTTCCCAATTGGTTATTAAAGGAGGGGCTTGATCAAGAACTACAGAGTATGATTATTCTGGATCTAGAATCTAGAGTCTACACCATACAATAAAGAATGGCTAAAAACCATCAACATCTTCAAAATTATTAATTTGCGACGATTCAATTTTAGCAATGGATTCACTGAATGCAAAAAAGCTATCAAGAGGACCTTTAAGACTAAAAGGACGAGTGTTTCTAAATCTTACTTCATACGCTGAGTATGAATTATATGAGTATGCCCGTGTTATTGAACTATCTCTCTCTCTTCTTTATAAAATAAAGCGTTTGGGAAAATATGGTCGCACTCTACTTTATCCGAGCGTTCGGGAAAATAATGTTGGCCTAAAATAAATCTTGACAGATCTAGATCTGAGCCTGTCTCGAATCCGAATCTCTCAGCGCTTTTTCGTTTGTTCCCACCCCCACTTTTTATGTAGGCCTAGATTCTAGCTATATATATATATATATATATTATTCAATCTGGCTCTATCTTCCTAATACATCGACGAAATGAAGAGGTCCAGGCCAAGTTATATAGATATAGATCTAGATCTAATGAAAATATTATTTTCACACAAAATCTACACAATTTGACACTTTTTTCGTTTGCTCCTATCGGATAATATAGGAGCTAGAATCTACGCCTGCATAAAAAGTCGGGGTGGGAACAAACGAAAAAGCGCCGATCTCTCTTGATCCACGATTTAGATCTAGATCTAGTCTAGACTCTTCTAGATCTTAGCTCTAGATCTATAAAGCTAGGTTTAACGATTCTTTAGTCCTAGACTCTAGATCTAGATCTAGATCTAAACAGTACTATCTCCATCTTTGCCCTAAAATCTTGATCTAATCCTAATCTTGATCTCCATTAACAACTGCATCCCATTGCTATTCACCCCTATTGGCTCGATCCATCTAAATCTAGATCTAGAATCTAGTTCTCCGTCTATGGTGCTAATAGTAATTTGTACATCACATGTAGATATCCTCTGGATTTCTGCTTGGAACAATCGAACTGAACTTGTGATAAAAAAGCGCTGAAGACTGCGGTTGAGTCTACACTACTACAGGCCTTATATTTTTCACGATAATGTAATGAATAATACGATGGAGTCAGTGACAACAACTGCTTCTGGGTGATCTCAATTACTTTATATCGAACATAAAAAATAACTACAGGGCACTCTTCTTCGATAGCTTGACCGATATGGTCTTAGATTGATACATAAAAAAAATCATACATCATAAACAGCTAAGTCGGTAGAGTCATATTGACTACAACAACAAACACAAACACACACACACACAAAAAGAATATATATAGAGAGAGAGCAAGTCTTGCGGTTCATATAATAATTATGGTGTATAATAAAGAAAAGGCAGGCACATTCTCGGAAACAAATAAATTAGTTTTGGATCCTGAAGAAGCAGGGCCGATCATATAGTACTAGAGGAAACAAAAAAATCGAGTGGACAAGAAGTAAATAACACAGACATTAAAACTTTTCACATTCTTCATAGCATCATTAGAACTAACTTTAAACAAATTGCAGAGTGTAGGATGGATTCTTTTCTATTTAACAAGATCAGAGGGGTAAAGCAAACCAAGACGTGAGGGAAGAGACCGAAAGCGTTACGCATAGTGTGTAAAGCGCTCTTTGAAGGGATGGGTTGAAAGATACTCTGACTGAAAGCAAGGCAGCAGGAATCACCGAGGTCATGAAATCTAGGTGTCGTTTGCAACTTTTTTTTTTTCGTATTTTTTTTTCAATTTAACCACTTATGGAGAAACTGCTCATTTCGCAAACAACAACTTAATCTATTTTCGGCAATCTATTTAGTGCTTTAAAAGCTTTGGTTCCTCTCTAGCTATAGATGGAGAATTTCTTCAGAAGGTCGTAGACTGATGTTCCAACAAATCCCCTAGCGCAAACCTCTATAGGCAATACTTGGTATTAGTATCCATCTTTTTTCCAGCTCCTTACTCAAGTTTTTAAAAAAGTATCTGCTTCTTCCACATTACTCTCGCATGGTACTGTGAGTTCGACATTGATGTTATGTCGAGTAGCAATTGAATGGAATACGATGTCGTTTCGTTCATGTGTTTTGGGTAATATTTATTCCATTCGATGAGATTGGCTGAGAATTTTCAATCATCAAATCCATTCAATAAGCTTTTCTTCCAGCTACCCATACTAATGTTTGGTTTCACCTTCTAATGTGAATGCTAACGCCCTTGCCTTTGGATGGAGAGGCAGACCCTTTGCTTCTTATATTGCTGCAGCGAGTTCTTATGACTCCGATCTGCCGCCAAGTGTAGGCCTACATGCCTTGTGTTTATAGCGACTCTGCAGGAATTTAGTACGTGTTTTTGTAGTTCGTTTCTCTTGGTAAATTGGGCATGTAAGATCATCTTTCATTCCACAGCGCACTAAATTTGCATTTGAAGGTAGAAGGTCATATAGGGCCTACAGCTCGGAGAAAAGCTGATTCTTAGAGGAGCTATGTGCCATATCTCAAGCCATGTAAGAGATGTCTATAATGAGTGTTCTGGGTTCGCTTAGAATTCTCTACGAGTCTCATTTCGTCAATGGTTATGTTTCTATTCTATTTGCCTTCTGTTTTCACCAACCACTTAATCCGCCCTAATCCCACCCTTTTCGTTCCAGTCTGCAGGGCTGGATCGAGAACTACAGAAGGGAGATGTTCCATTGGGGGGAGGGGGAGGGAGGTTCAGAGGAAGTCAGAGGGGCAAAACTGACGAATTTTTGCAATTTGAGAGTGAAAATGTGGCCTCTCCTGGCTCTAAAATAGTGCGCAATGAGCATCCACAGGTGCATACGTTTTGTAGGGGAGGGGTTCCGGACGAATGTAGCAATTTGAGAGTGAAAATGTGGCTTCTCGTGACACTAAAATGTTACATAATCAACATCCGCAGGTACATAGCTTTTGCTGGAGTGGGGTTTCGGAATCTCTGGACCAGGCCTTGAGTCTGGGTGAGGCCAGTTATTCCTTTTATCTTCAGGCCCTTTTTTGCCTGGTTCATTGCCTCGTCAACTCTCCATTTTCTGCCTGTTTTTAATTGGGGCTGAATGGATCTCATTGCTGGATGCTCGGAATCTTCGAACATTGTCGTCAGGGGGGTGGGGGTCTCAGCTTTGCTTTTGAAGGGGACATTTTCGTTTAACTTGCCTTTCCTTATAGATATCTAAAGGGGCTTTGTGCTGAATGAGCGGCTGGCTTATTACTATAAATCCTACCCGTGACATACAACACGTCACACGAGCACAACTCTGACACCACAATCACTGTGTGACAAACCACGTGGGCGACAACACACACTAAACTCAACACAGGTGCAGTGTATACAAAAATAAAAGAGACAATTTATTTTATTGAGAAAACTAGACTATTCTACATGGGTATATTGATGTCCACAAAAAAAAGATCTAGTAACCTCGAACTAAAACAAACCAAATAAAAACATACTA
>BLXT01008455.1:2460756-2471760 GCA_019648995.1 Plakobranchus ocellatus
CCCCCCAAAACAAAAAAACCCACCAAAGACCAAAAAACAAAAACAAAAAAACCCCCCAAAAAACAAACAAACAAAAACACACCAAACAAAACACAAACACACAACAAAATAGACAGTTCAGATGACAGCAGTCACTTGAGGTTTATGATCAGTTGAATACCGGCAGCTTATTTGGTTTAGGTGTGAAAAAAAAAATTTGTAACATTAGTTGATATCATATGAATCAATGCGTGTGTAAGTATGTATTTAATGCAGTATTGTTCATGAGCAAAGATGATTTGCTGTGAAAATGATGTACTTAATAACTTATCATTGATCACTATAAGTACTCTAAGTATTATATCATCTTAAGTGTTGTTATGAATCAAGTTATTTATTAAAATATCATTAGGACTATACAAGATGTACTGAAAATTTGATGAATTAATCAGAGTGGAGAATATGATTAATTTTTTTTTGTATAAAAATGCAAAAAAGTTTCCACCAAAATATCAGGCAGTCGATACTGGCACTCACCATCTACAACCAAGACAAACAAACTGTTGACTGTGTACATACCCAATGAGTCGAGCAATAAATGACTTTGACTTAAAAAAAAAATATAGACTAGATCGGACTCTGAAGGCAAATATAAACATTAAAAAATTTTTACATTCTGAAGAAACCAGTAAATTTTAAATAAATCCTCTGTAATAAAGCCAATGACTGTAAATCATTGCTTGGCTTCATGCAGCTAGTTTGTTCAATTTTACTGTGCTATATCCACAGGGTCAAAGTTGATGTGGTTAAAGACAAGTTGTCTCAGCAAAAGTTTTGCGTTACCCTAGGGCAATGGAAAGGTTTTCACTCAAAAAGAATAACCACAGGTAAAGGAACACACATCTGTTTTGAATAAAAGTCAAACTCGCAAACTCATCAACTTGATCAGCAATAAAAAATCACAGTGAAACATTCAACAGTAATTACAAGCTATAAATCATACTAATGCCTGTATGCTGTGCAGTTTTGGGTGAACCCATTGTGTAGAAAGAGAAAACAAAAGACTAGCAACACAGCATCAGGCAACCAAGCTTCACACATGAACATAATCATGTCTTGCTTTTAAACACACTTTCCAGCACAAACATCAAAGTTTGATCTGAAGGCAGTGAGGTTAATAAGCTGTGGTTGATAATACAACTCTAAGTACTTCCTTGGCCAGGGTCAAAACTTGATCATTATAACAGATCTGTTTAAATGTTGAAGCTTATTGAAGCATCAAACTAAATTCAGAATAATGATCACAAAGGATTGGAAAAATGCAGGCATTCATAATTTCATCTTTGGCTGTGAAAATATCCAGGCTAAACATACAAGTCCAAGAGAAAATGTTTCTCACAGACAAACAGAAGCATAAGAATTTTATTTTTTTCTTCATTGCTTGTTTTTAGCTGCAAGGTTCTGATAACAGTATGGTCAGATTTGCAAACAATGTCAGTAACAACAGCGTTTGAATATGTGTCTTTTTTGGATGCATTTCAGCACTCAGTTGCTCTATTTCTTATGACTGGTTAGAAATATTGAATGCAGTCACTTGAAATCGAAAAAGTGTGTGGGAATCTGCATGATTACATCAATGTCCACTGAAGCTAGAAATTCATCCTAAGCTTTTAATGGCCGTGGCTTGATGAAGCAATACATTGCAGCCACATGATGAATAATGATGTTCGCAATTAGGCGCGTAAACCTTGTTACAAGGCTATTCTCCCTTTCATTTAGCAATGATCAAAGGGACAAAAATGCTCGTTCCATTCTTTCACAGGTTGATGGTGTGAGTGATGCATTCAGCTTGAGTGTAGACCTGTTCTTTGACAGCATTTTCTCTCAAAGAACAAAAAACTTGAAACAGATCAGAGTTTGAATATTACAATTCTCTTTGCTGTGTCGGTTGACTGGTTGACTGGTAGGTGGTAGTTAGGCTCCTGGCTTAAGCAGCCATTCAGAAATACTCCGAATAAATATTGGGGTCTACATATGTTGGCCGTGGAATACGAAAGGAACCTTTATCACTCAGTTGTTGAAGTCTGACAAAGAAAAAAAAAAGGAAAAAGGAAAAAGGCATTATATAGACGAGAGCTAATATTGTGAAATGGAGTAAAAACAAATTATATCACATAAGTCCCTTCCGTTTTGTACAAAGAGCCCCAAAGATTATATTAATATCTTTTCCTTTTTTTCTGGTATAAAAGCTTTCTTCAAAAATCCTGCTTCACTAAAATATGTGCTAGTTTCTTTTTTCTCCAATTCTTTATCTTTTTTTTTCATTTGCTATTTAAAAATTGTATTCCAGTTTTTAATTACAAAGGTTTGAGACCAGTCCATACAAAATAAATCGTCAGGAATAGTCAACCAAGGTTTACAGCAACTATTTGAAAACAATTTGAAGATATTTTAAAAAATGGTCTTATGTTCATTTTTGCACATTAAAATAATCTTCCCTTGGGGATCTATATATAATAATTTTTTTAACACCTCAAACCCATTTCACCTTTTTGAGAATTTGTGAGCAAACAACTCATTTTGCAGAGATAGGTCAAATATTCAAAAAAATACATATCACAAAATACTGCTCACATGTAAAAGAGGGCCATACATATTTTCTTCAACATGGTGTCCTCGGACAGAGCAAAGAGGATGAGGTGAGTTAGGTTAGCATGGCTTTTGACCAGTACACTTATCGGTATACTATCCCCACTAACCTTTGCATAAAAAGTGCATTTTCAAACACTGGGCCTGGAATGTCTGAGATTGGGAAGAGGCTTGGTAGTTCAATAGCTTGTTCATAGTCCATGCTGCTGCTGAAAGACAAAGATTTAGAATTAACTTTCACAACAACAATAGGTTTCGTGCTTCCTAATGTTAAACACTGGATGACTTTCCCAAACGTTATCTAATAATTTGTGTGGGGAAAATGTGAGACTTATAATAACTATACATTTATGGGGTTTTTTTTACATTTGATCCTGCTGCTGAACGTCTCATTTTGTGATTTCACTTTGCATTTGTGCTGTAGGGGGGCAATATTTTAAACAGTACATAAAAAAGACAGGAAACAAAAAGCAATCAGAACTAGAACTCTTCTTGCCATCAGTGATTTTGACACAATATAAAAATAATTTCCTACTATAAAATATAAACCACTATCATAATCAAAAATGTTAACATCTGTGTAGAGAAAATGGTCATCGCAATAAAACAAATAGAACACATTAAATTCTCTGTTAGTTCTAATTACCTGGTTTCAGATTTCTTGCTCCAGCCGCGGCTGAACCGCCTGTGTACAACCCGTATCAAAAGCGAAAGCATGAACACCAATAGGAATGCCGCAGCTGCCGCTCCGATAGCCACATAGATGATTGGGAAATCTTCACTGGTATCAAGAACTGTGAACAAAATGAAACGTAAAACAACGATAAGATGATTTGGAAATCTTCATTGGTATCAACAATTGTATACAAACAAGATATATTATATGAAAAACAAGATGACAGGGACAACTGGTATAAACAAGTGAGTACAAAAAAAAAAACCAAAAAACAGCTACAAAAAACAAACGAACAAACAAACAAAAACTTTCATGAGTTAAAGGGTCTTCCTGCCTTAAAAAAAATCAAAATTTATAAATAAATGCTCAATTTTGTTGTGATTTTTGGTTCACGATATTTTAAATTATGAGCGTAAGTGGGCGGCCCTCCATGTTTAATGAATTTGTTAAATGTTAATTAAACCAAGTGAGATTAAACTTCTTAACTGTGAAAATTAAAATATAGAAAAATCTGCCCCCCACTCTTTTTCATACTATAAAAAAAAGTGAAGCGAAGACGAGTAGTATTGAGTCAAAGTAATGACAATATTAGAGAATGACACAAGTTTAGGTTTTAAACAGATATCGTTCATATATATGAAAAACAGCTTACAATGATACAATGAAAGTAATGATTAGTTCAGAATATGGTATGGCTGTGGAAAGCCAATAAACACTCATGCAGCAATTTTAATTGTTTGAATCAGGTTTAGACTTTAGTACTTTGAACAAACACGTTATGGCTGTGAAAAAACAAAAATCACTCACACAGTGAAAGTAATGATAACTTTAGAGAAGAGTGTTAAGTTTAGACCTCTAGGTTTTGAATAAACATGGTACGCCTATAAAAGACCTACAAAACCCATTATTCTGGCAAAATTGATAACTTTCCTCTTAAAAACATCCTGATGTAGGAACCTGTCACCAAGTTTTTATAAATGAGTTTCTCTTTTTGAAATACTTCACTTTTAATATATGTTTATTTGGAATGGCCTAAAAACAATATTTTTTTATGTGTGTATATGTTTACATTTTATTTGTTTGTTTTTTACTTCGCTTTGAAAAGCGTAAATCTTGCTGTAAAGATGTAGTAGGAGCGTGAAAACTTAAGTCCGATTATTCAAATTTCTCATAAATTGATCGGCCTGAAGATGTTAAGATGTTAGTATATTTTTCCATTTTTATTTTGTTTTTTGGGGCTTTGTTAAACTTGATCTCAAATTCCGAGATAAATTACAACTGATTTCATTTACTTAATCCAAAGCCAATATGCCGTCGACATTATTAAAAAAAATTGTCCCGCCCTTTGTCAATTTACTTGGTCGCTTTATGCCTTAAACATGAAGCTAAAGTGATCTCTATAAAAAGAAGGCATATGATACCGATCAGAAAATGTTGCACGATGTAAGCAACATGAGAAAGACCCGGCAAAAAAGGAAGTCCTCTATGAAGGCATCCCATCTACCTCTCTCTAAGCGATTTAAAACGGAATGATAAAATTATCTTAACTCAAAGTCTGAATTCATTTGGATTCGTGAAGCTGGAAAACTATGAGGTTTCGGGTGTACACAAAAGAACAGCCGGCACTGCTTTACAGGAGACACATCTACAAAATTGCACCTACTGAAATCAAAGATTACAATTGCGAGGTCACACTGGGCACTCTTTCCAACAACAGCAAGAACAAAAGTAAATAAATAATAAACAGATAAAGCTAAAATTCATGCCAATTTTAATGTTCTTGGCGCAGTCGATCAAGGTTGTTTTTTTCATTAAAGAAACTCTGTCCTTTTAATATACCCTGTATGAGGAAGTTTTGGATTTGTGTATATAGCCCGAGTACAAGAATGTGATCTCCGGCTTTCAGGCCCTCGTCAGACCAAAGTGTTGGTGACAGGCAGGCTTGAACTTGAACCCGCAAGAGAAAGATATTGTGGTTCATTGTGCCATCACCTCTCCCTATTTTAAAGGTGTGTCACTACTTAGGCAGCACAACAGACCAACCTGAATTTATCAAAACAAAGCCGAACATCAGGGTGTAATATATGTAAAAACAATTCACCATCAACACTTCAATAACTTATGGAAGCCTAAAAGTGAAACGTTTAAAATATAGCACCGAGATATCCCGCTTTAAAAAAATTTTTTTTTTAAATGAGCTTTAATGGATGATTGCGTTTCTCTATTTGCGCAATTAATCCGTCTTGCTCAAAAAAACCTGCAAGATCTTTACATTTATTAACTTTTTGCCAAAGGCAAAGTAGTTTAGCATTTTTTCTAACTTTATCTTCTGCAATATCTTTAAACTTATGAATTTATTATTGCCGAGGGCAAAAAAATGTAACACTTCTTTTAAATTTATCTGCAACAGTAAAAAGCTAGAGTTTACTTAGTTACACAAGCCGAAGGGAAAAAAATGAAACCACAGAAACAGGAACATGTCTACATGTCAGATGCTACATGTCAATACTGTTTGGTGAAAAAAAAATCAAGAGTTTAAAAATACCATCGAACAGAATTTACGAATATAAAATAAAGTTTAAGGCAACACACAGTTTTTAACGTACAGAAATGTAAGTCAAAAAGTGTAATCTTCAATACTTATGTAGCGCATTCTTTGAGATGGGAAGTTAAATTGAATTGACACTGACAATTTTGGCTCTCCGTGTGTTTATTTATCTATTCAATAAACATGCACTTAGCCCTATGCAAGTGATCACATGATAAGGGTGGGGCAATTATTCTCTGACCCCACCCATGATTAACCATTCAAAATAACATTGGAAGAAGACTTCGTGTATAACTCAATTAGTAAAGGCACTTGAAGAGTAAGTGCAAGCTCTCAAAAAACTGAGAATAAAAAAACAAGTTTTTTTTTCAGTGTCCTGAGCCATCTTCAAATGGCAGAATCAGACGAATAAACAATGAAAATTGCAGAGAGAGAAAAAAGTTAGCATCAAAGACAACATTCAATATTAATAACTGTCTTCAAAATTATAAAAGTATCAAGAAGGCATGGCCAAAAGCAAATCAAAATAAGGTAATATTTTTTTTCTAGATAGGGAAAGAAAAAAAAAAGACACAATCAATCAAGGCAGAAAGATACCAGACTACAATAATTTATTATTCTTAGTTCTGTTTATGTTACCACATTATATCAGTTATATTCTCTAAATGCCTTACAATTATACTTTTTTCAAATCTGCTTCAATTTCCTTTATGCTCTCTTCTTGTATTTAAACTCTGTTTATGTAATTGGGGCATGGTGACTTTTTATTTCATTTAAAGCTCTCATTAGTTATTAAGTTGCCAGTTAAGGTCCTGCTATCTATTTCTGTCCTTGGTTTCCACTCCAGTTCACTTTTCTTTCTTCTGCTGGAAGTTTTGGACTTTGACCTCAGTTTGACATCATCTGAGCAGTTTCTTATAATATCCCTTTTCTTCTCACGCCATATCTACTTCCTGCTAAGACAAGCTGCAAGAGAAAATCCCGAGGTCCCTCTTATGATGTGTCTGTTTTGTCTTGTTCTTCTCTGAATCAGCAGCTGAGCTAAATTTCCAAAGATGTTTAAACTGTTTAGTATTTCCGATTAGGTTTGATGATTTTTCCAAGATTTTGTTCAAACTGTTCTGCACCACCACATTTCTAAGGCAATGATTTTTTATCAAAATTTTCTTGGGGAAGGTCCAATTCTCACTTCTGCTCCATGAACATCTCAAGTTTGCTTGTTGAATAACAGAGATATGAAAAAGAGTTTCTCTTTAAAATCTACATGCCTACAATAACGCCCTTATTAATACTCTTTTTGAGAACCCCATAAGTAGGCCTACACATGCCTTGAAACATTTTCTAGCTTCCTGGTTTTGGTTGTGTAGTAAAAACAATCTAAATATATTTTTGGAATGGTTGAAAAAAAAAACGGTCAGAGGAAGAACTACACTGATGTTTATTGAACAGACAAGAATGTCTCTTGCAAGAGATAAAGAACTTTAAGACATAAATCCAACGATAATTAGAGTTTTTAATATGATCCCATCACCATTATCAAGCTTCACAAATTGGAATCAAACTTGCAATGAAAAATATTTCTAGTCAAATCTCAGGACATGAAGCGAACAAACTAGCCGCAACAATCCTACCAATCGTTCAATCCATGAAAATAAATTTTGTAAATCTTTCTTTCCCCTCACAACAATTTTATACTAGTCATTTTTTCTGTTTACGACGTGCCATCTTTCCTTTCGTTGTTGTTGGTTTTTTTTTTGTAAAACAGATCTGGTTAGTAAGTAAAGTCGTTTAAAGATAAAATGGTATGGAGCTATGCTTCCATATTAATCTCATTTTGAGACGAAATATTAAATGTTTCATATAAAATAAAGTTTGTGAATCTATATTTCCCTCACAACTTTTTTTTATACTTGTCATTTTTCTGTATACCACATGCCACCTTGTTTTTAAATTTTTGTTGTTGTTTTTATTATTTTTTACAAAACAGATTTGGATAGTAAGTGAAGTTGTTTAAAGATGAAATGGTACAGGGTTTTACTATGTATATATTAATTTCATTTTGAGAGGAAATATCAAATGTTTCATATGCATAAAAGCTATTACCTTTAAAGATTTAAATTTTAGAGGTTCTCAAATCCTCCACTCATGACAGAGGCACATCCCACAACCCAAGACAAACTGGGACTGATTATTCAACATCTTCCTTTTCATGTCATCTCAAATTCACAATTGTATAATTAATCTGTTGTTGATATACCTAGTCATTATTAAATGACCAATGGCTGGTATACCTGGTATATTGTATAACATATATTTGTATATATCCTGTCAATAAACAATTGATTGTTGTTTACACATTCAATGTATCCTAGATTGTTATATGAAACAGATCATTTGAGAGGGAGTGGGTCCTAATTTTAAGCTGAATCACTTAAAGTACTGATTTCATTTTTGGTTATTTTTTTATCACATTTTTAGTATTGGCACTAAATATTTGTATAACTCAAAGTAGTACCAATTACTTTATTTCACTCTCGATTATTTACACTTTATTACAAACCCAAACTAGATAAATTCTACTTTTTATGAGATTAAGGTATAGTTTGACATGCCTGCCTACACTTTACTTCCTATCAACAAAAATCATGCTGTATTTTTTAGAAAATACTTTTTTGGAAATTTTTATATTATTCTTAAGAAACTTCAATACATTTTTTCTCCATTCATGCTCTGTGCTCTTTTGACACAAAAAAGTCTATCTCTTCCAAAAAAAAAAAACATGTCGTGGAAGATTTAAAACCGAATCTCTTGCAAATTTGTTTGGAGTAAGTTTTTTATAATGTTATAATATTTACACGTACACAATTTTATATCTTCTTGAATTTATGAGATATGGATAATTTTTTTTTTGTCTCAAAATACTTGAACTTTGAAATTTTGTTTGCTGTCAATTTTTTAATTTTAATATAAAAAAAAAAAATCGAGCTTATGACTTTCATTATTCATAAATGTTAGAACAGGCATTGACAAAAGAATACATAAAATTTTATGAAGTTGGTTGGTATATTTGTAGGCGATGACAGCTTTTTTTAGGTATCACTTAGCTGTTACCATAGCCACCACATTAAAATGTAATCACTATCTATCTATGTCATTAAAGGAAAGCAACCCTCAGTATCGCCCCCCTCTCCTCCCCCCCCCTCCCCTACCCCATCCCAACTCTCTTCCCCATATCTTGGTGAACTCCAATGACAAAAATTACTCTGACACATACTGCAGTCTACAACTCATGCACAGCAATAGCTCACTTACGATTGGGTGATCTCAATATTAAAAAAATATAATCCACATATTGTTCTGTGTGACTCACCTTTAACACACACTGGTGGAGGACCGCTCCATTCCCCTGATGATTGGCATGACAACACCTGGAAGCTACCACCAAACTCCATCTGGTAACCAGGATCACAGGTAAAGTTGACTTTATCCCCAATCTTCTGGCCACTTAGGGTACGGTTGCCATGGCTGATGTCTCGTAAAAAGGGGCATCTCACAACTACATGTAGCAAAGAAAGAGTGGATGATAGAGACAAAGAAACTGGTATGACTTACTCCAATTTTTTAATATTTAGCAAATAAAACTGGTTGTTTTGTTCGTGATAGTCCAGGTACCTGATGCCATATTTCAATACTTTGCATTTTAACTCTATCATTATATCTGACTATATTCTACAACCAACTGAAAAAAGAAATGTATTTAGAATCAATGCCTCTTTTTAAACACATTTTTAAACTTAACATGAAAATTGAATATCTTAAGGAGAGACAAAAAAACAGAGCACATTAACTTCACTAACCGCTACAACATTAAAATTGTGAAATGCCTTGCTTTAAAAAAAAAAAATGCAGAATATTATATCTATCTTTGGATCTCTGACTTTTCAGTATGTCTACCCATTCTTTTCTCTATGACTAGCCACTTTGTTGCTAAATTGGACATTATCTTAATGCTCTGTCTACCTCTTTTAATCACAACCTTTTCATATTCTCTATTCTTATTTTATTTTATATTAGTATGACTAATATAGATTTTGTTTCAAGTGGTTATGCTTGCCTACAAAAGAGTAATATTGCAAAAACGATTGGGTCTTTAGCCATTATTTAAAAAATAGGACCTTTTGGCTAAGCATTGAAACTAACCATGATTTTAGAGAGACAAATGCGTTCACAGCTTGACATCTACAAGTTCAAATTCTAGACTTAGATTTAAGGAAGAAAAAAAAAACCTTTCTGCTTCTATAACTGCCTTCCCAAAAAGAAAGAAATGGCAAGGCAGATTCTAAAGTCTTAAGGTTTGGGTTTGAAAACCAATCATTCCCAACTGTTTATAATACCAAAGTTTACCTGGCTTTATTTCCTCTTTGAGTTCCTCAAACCGTTTGTTGAACTCCAGGGTTGACAGCGCAATTTTCTTATTGTCTGTAACTTTCAGATCAAACATGCACTGAAGATTTCCCTGTTTGCCAGACAAAACAGGCAAAACTTTTTAAAATATGTTTTTCATTAACATAAAATGAGACCATGTGTAATGGAAAAAATTTTAAACAATGCTTTTTACCTCCTTTTAGAAAAATGTGATAAAATATAATGAATTTGAATAATGAAAATTTTCAGTAAATCTGAATTTCTCTCCTGCAGCAGAATATTATATAAAAGTCCTTTGGATGATCTAACCCTCATTTTGATAAAACCAAAAGTTGCCACAATCTTTCAAGTTTTCGGGCAAAAATTGTATCCAAATACATCATAGAATATCTATTACATGCAGTTGAGCATTGTGCACTAAATATGTGATAGCTTACTTGAATACGCATCTTTCACTAAAAAGTCCCCAAAACAAAAAAGAATAGGACTTGAAGATTGAGGACTCTTGCAAACATTTCATCTACGTTAAGAATCCTAGAAAAAAAAATCATTAAATGGTTCTTTCTCTGAATAGACAAAAGCCAATTTCACTTGGGTAATACAGCCCATCCATTACTACATGTTCTCGAGCTTTCTGGTCTTCATCAGGTGATATGCTCAAACTCTTTACATATAAAAATATCCCTGCAGATTTTAACGCAACCGTACCACCGACACTTTGCCCCCC
>BLXT01008455.1:2474372-2488426 GCA_019648995.1 Plakobranchus ocellatus
TCCATGACCTCCACCAGCAGTGAAAGGCCAAGGTCATCCAACTTCAAAGTGACCTCTCGCCTCTGGTCATTGGAGGTTGTCTCAAGCACTGTGATATCTGAGGGAGGGTAAAAGCCACGGTGCTATTATTTTTTTAATTAGAATTTTTTCTTCTTTTCTTCATCTTTTCCCTGCAATTTTCTTCCTCTGCATAATCATCATCATCATTAGTACAGCTAGTCTCAATATCATCTCTCAACCAATGCTTGTCATTGCTCCAATTTTCCGCCATATTTCATGGGGTTAATATCATCATCATTAGAGAGGTTTTGCAAATCCTTTAAGGGGCCGTTATATTATCAGAGACAGCTAGCACAGGGAATTCCCTCAGTGCCGTGTGCAAATCGATTAGCATTGTTTGCATATCAAAGTCCTGCTAGCTCTGATACTGTGCTAGTAACACCAGATTAACGTAGTGCTGAAAAAGGCATACATGTACTTTTCTTTATTTTAAGCAAAAAAAATTTTTTGGTTTGGTCCTAACTATCTGTTGAAATATATCTTGAAACTATTTTTGCAAAAAATAGTCACTAGTTCTTTATCTAAGTGTCATATTTTATGCTCGCAACTGAACCCACCTAGTGGCAGTTAAAAAGCACAGGTGCCATGACTGTTATGCCTTGTGGTCCAGGCTTCAGCAGTCAGCGCTTAGCTAGGCTTGACTAGGCCAAGTGTGACCTGATCAACAATCCACATCAGTAATTAAATCTAGCCAAAGATCTACCTCTAAACTTCAAGATCAAGAAGAAACGTTTTTGAATAATTCAGATAAATTAGTATATTTCTCTGTCAAAATGGGTATCAAATATATACCCGTTGTTAAAATAGTACACAATGGTATAGAATTTAGATTAAAATCTCATGGAAAGCGGGAGGGGGTTTTAATCCCTTGTATGTAATCATGGAGAGAGAAATCTAGATCTAGATCTGCATCAGATTTTTTGATCCAGTATAAATCAAATTCTGGATTAGATTAAAAATTCTGATTTAAATTAAAAAGATTTCTTGCTGTAGAGTCTAGATCTAGAGTTCAGCGGTAGGTCTTGTCTAGTGGTGTGTTAAGTTACGTTGCCTTGCAAAAGGTGTGTTGACTACCAGACGTTGAGGTTGAGGCACGCAGGGTTAGACCAGCAGTCAATCTGACCTACATATGCTAAGGGCCCTTTAGAAATAGGCCTGCAAAAGGTCTATATTACCAGATTTTGCCTGATGATCCATAACATTGGAAGCACAGCTGTCCGTCCTTGTTGATGGTTCAGCTGGTGATAATAGGCATCAGCATATTTCTATTGCTTCCTCTAAGACACTGCACTCTCTCTTTCTCTGTCTCTCTTTTTCTCCGTCTTCCTCACTTATTCCATAAGTTTTCCTGTCTGTTGTTTTCTTTCTCTTCCTTTTTCTGAATGTTTCACTTTCATCCCCCAGTTTATAAGTATACAGCTTCTCATCATGTCTTTGTCTGTCTCACTCTATATCTCTTCTCTCCCCTTCCCTCTACACATTTCTCTTTTCCTTCGCTCCCTCTCTATATTTCTCTTTCTAAATATTTCTCTTTTCTCCCCCACTTTATAAATTTCACTCTCATCGTATTCCTCTCTCTTCACACTTTTCTCTCTCTCCTGAGATTACCCTCCCCAAGGGATGTATGAGACTCACCAGTTCCTACTACAGCTGTGCTGTTGTCTGTCCTCACCAAAGGCTTGCCATCATAATAGATTTGGTATGGCTGCAGTGTAAGCTCTAGAGCCTTGGACAAGCTACCACTGCACAAAGCTAATCCAGTAAACACGGTAGCATTCTGGAGATCGCCTGCAATAAAGAGTAACAACACAGAATAAGTTGGGAAAACTCAACTTTTTAACACCAACATGATACATGTAAAGCCTATAAACACCCAGTAACAATTAAGTATGAAAAGAGGAAGAATAAAGTTGTTCATAATGAGTTTTTAAACCAAGTTATTACCATTGTCATCATCGACAATATTACCACTGTCAATATACTCCTAATCCTCACTATCTTCATTGAGTTTATTATTGTCAATAGTACAATTAGAGTAGGCCAAAAAAGAAAGATTGAAAGATCTAGCAACAAGGAACAGAATGACAGACAGATAGATAGATTGAAGTGAGATTGACAAAGGAAGAAAATTAGAAAATTAAAGAGAAAGAGAAGGTGAGAGAGAGAGAGAGAGAGAGAGAGAGAGAGAGAGAGAGAGAGAGAGAGAGAGAGAGAGAGAGAGAGAGAGAGAGAGGGTGATGGATGAAGAAAATATCTAACATGACTTTGTATTCCATAGTGGTAAATAGATCTATGATTGATTTTTCACCTTCAGTATTTCTAGCTCGAGAGGCCTTGACCTGAACTTCAGCTGTTGTGTTCTTGACCCTGAGTAAGATAAACTTTCCAAGGCCGTTGAATGTATAGGCATGTCCATCCAATGTCTCTATGTGAGGATCCCCAGCGGCTTGAGCTAGGCAGGGGTATAAAACAGATAGATAGCTAAATAAATAGTCAGACAAACAGATGGATAGCTAAAGAAATAGACAGACAGACAAACAGATAGATAGCTAAAGAAATAGCCAGACAGACAAACAGATAGATAGCTAAAGAAATAGCCAGACAGACAAACAGATAGATAGCTAAAGAAATAGACAGACAGACAAACAGATAGATAGCTAAATAAATAGTCAGACAGACAAACATATAGATAGCTAAATAAATAGACAGACATACAGATATATAAAACATAATGACAGATAGAAAATAAAGAGATTAGATTGAAAAATAGATTGATTGCATGCAATCGTTTTGTGCTTTGTTGGTTTACAATAAAGGTTGAAAAGTATATAATACTTACAGACTCAAGCTATTAGTTTTCTACAAATTTAATGATACCACCATATAGGGCTCTTAAAAGCTTTAAGACAAAAGTGTTGGCTTAATGTTAAAGCACAGCTTACAATGCAGTCTTACTTCCTTATCTCAAACTTCCTAACCAGTCCTTCCCTCATCCTTACTCTTTTACTTTTCTAGTGCATGTCTCCTAATCTTTATGTTTCCCTTTACTCATTTTCCAGTATACTTCTTCAAACCTTTCCCTCCTATCATTTTCCAACTTTATTTTTTACAACCACTTAGTACCTCCTTTTAAATTCATACTTTCCAATTTTGCACTCTTTCATTCTCACCGACTTCATTTTCCACTTTATTTATTTAAGACCACTTTCTCCCTCATTCTCATTTCCTTTGTTTTCCATTTGATCTTTTCTAGCTTTTTCCTCCTTCCTCCTCATCCCTTTTCTCTTCCAACCTTTCCCTTCCTTTTCCATTTGATCTTTCCCTTTTCCCCCTTCACCTTCAATCTCTTGCTTCTCTATTTTATATTTTCCAACCTACTTAACCTCTTTTTCTCTTAAATTTTTCTACATTTTTTTGTTCTCTTTATGACTCTCCTTCCCTCTCCCCTTCCCCCTTTGCTTATGCTCTTTCCTTCATTCTGTTTACCTGCAGATGGTGCTTGGTATTTCTGACAAGCAACGGGGGGACGATACTCCAGAAAATGCTCACACAGCGTCTGATTAGCCACAAACTGGCAACAGTGCAAGCGTGGTGCGATATCATCCATCATGTAGCTAAAGTAGGGCACTGGATCAGACGTGTCAGTGAGGCTGCTACTCCTGCTACTATCACCTAAATCAATGTCTACAGTGATAAGATTTCCATCTGTAGTTGCTGGTGTGCTGCTGTGATGAACACTGGTGGGTGTAGAGGTAGTCATTGTGGTAGTGCCTGTGGCAGTTGTGGTAATGTTTATGGTGGGAAGACTGTTGTTGGAATTGCTGCCTTCATCATAATCAGCAGTAAAATTGCTGTTGCTTGGTACAGTATCGTTGTGTTCATTCCTCATGATGTTGTTACTGTTGTCGCTGTTGCCATTGCTACTGTTGCTGCTGCTGATTCTCCTCCAGCTGCTGCCGAAGCTATCACTAATGCTTCTACTGATGTTGGTCTCACCACTTGTAACACTATGGATGATGTTAACATGGGTCTCGATATTGTCAGTGCTGGCACCATTAGTACCATTATCATCATCATCATCATTATCACTGTTACTGTTTGTATCTCTATTATTGTTGCTGTTGTTGTTTCTATCACTGCTGCTGCTGCTGCTACTGCTGCTGCTGTCAACAGTTCCCACCGCTGTGAGTGAACCTTTTCTGTAAGAGTATCGCTCCAGAGTTCCTCCGTTAGCATTCCCTCCCTCAAAAGCATTGAGCAGCTCTCCAGATCTGTCGTAGCAGCAAGTGAAAGGGCCAGAGCTAAAGATTTAAAAAAAAAAGGATGATACTTTTTCCCTGAAATTCTCACAGACTTAACGCCATGACAGACATGAATGGTTGAAGTTAAATACATCACATTTTCATGTAAGGTATCAATTCAAGTTTCACAGCGTTTATAGCCTTGTCTAAAGATAAAACACTTGCTCAGCCAAGAGTCAAATCCACATCATTCAGATCATGAACCCAGAGATTGAAACACTACCACACAATAGATAGATACATAAACTAAAGAAGTTTTAATTTTAATGATTACTGCCTTTTTATTTTTTACATAAAGCCTTATATGAAAGCATTGAGGCACAAGATTAGTTCTCCTTTCTTGAGGCATTAGCACTTTGGTTCAGGTGATACTCTAATACAAATGAGAGAGACCAGTCATTCCCTTTTAATATACATTACGTGGTTGAGATCAAACCAAACCTATCTCACCTTGACTGATTGGGTATAATACACTCCTGTGCCTGGCTAGCCCTATATTGACAATTTAGCGGCCATGTAGAGTCTCTGTGGCAGAATGGGTCAGGACTAAACTGGGCTGTGTCGCCTTCTGCCTGCCTCAGAGTGCACGGACATTGTGCCTGGCCATGACGATCCAGGCGGCTCTTGCCTTTTTGGATGCTGAGCCAGCGGGAGCATTGCAATGCTGCATGACTCGCCAGGCGGGGCCGCACAGGGAAAACATCAGAGAAGATAGATGGTCCCAGCCTAATCAAGAAATGATATAGAGAAATATGTATCCATCAAGAGCGATACACAGCACATACAGTTCCATCTAGCCTTTATTTAGAATTAAGCCCATCATGATTTCAACATTTAAAATAAAATTTGCCCCTGCAACCTTAATAACTTGTGCCTACACCCACAGTTTTTGCCATTAGAAGGTTTCAGAATTTTCAGCCAAAGCCTTAGGGGAAGTTATAATGTCTTTACTTTGTCTCTTGAAATGGGTTATCTGTCCATATAGAGCAAAATAGGTGGAACCATTGGAGACACTGAAAAAGTTCTTTTCACTTTAGAAATGATCATGCCTTTTGAGATCTTAAAAGCATTTTTTGCTCCATACTCCAGACATTGCTGTGAACTTTGCTTTATATCACTTACTCTGTCAACATACACATCATGTTTTTTGAATGGGTCATAATTTTCATGGCAACAAAGTCTAATACTTAAACTCTTTCAAACATAGTCGAGCACTAGACACCAGTTGCTGCTACTTAAAGCAAAATAACCCGCTAGTTGAATCAAGGCCTTAATATTATCTTCTATTTTATTTTGTCTCATCTCATTTTCACTTTTTCCTTTGTCTAATATTATCTTATTCCACTCTATTCTGTTTACTTCTTTCTTGCGATGCCAAAAATCATTTTACAACATTTTCAGTTGTCCTATATTATCTTAAAAACTGATCATATTTTTTCTTTTGCATTATTCATCTCATTTTCGTCAATAATATTCTCTGTTGTCTTATTTTATCTCGTACTCTTCTAGGTTTTTTTTTTCTTTTGTCTTATCTCATTTTTTCTCACCCGTCACAGAGATCAGCCAGCGCCGTAACTCTGACCACAGCCACACTTAAGTACTTTGAGAAGCTCTCAGGCATTGCCAGTGTGTAGATATTGTTGGTGGTGCGGCTAAGATTCCGAGTCGCCAGAGGTACCAAATACGATGAATCTCCACCCATCTAAGAAGAGAATCAGAGAATTGTTTAAGTGATCTTTCAGGGAACAAAGGCCCTAAACTCAAAAGTCCTTGTTTTTCACCTGTTAAACTTCAAAGGACCTCAAATCAGCAGGCATTATTTCTGGGACGTCAAAATTCAAAAGGCTCAAATCAGAAGGCATTGTTTCTAACATGTCACAATTCAAAGGACCTCAAATCAGCATGCATTATTTTTTTATCTCATAAGTTAACAAGTTTTCAAATCAATGGCATTGTTTATGACCTGTTAAAATTCAAAGATCCTCAAATCAGATGGCATTGTTTGTAAGCTGTCAACGTTCAAAGATTCGCAAATCAGAATGCATTGTTTGTAAGCTGTCAAAGTTAAAAGATCCTCAAATCAGATGGCATTGTTTGTAAGCTGTCAAAGTTCAAAGATTCGCAAATCAGAAGGCATTGTTTATAAGCTGTCAAAGTTCAATGATCCTCAAATCAGAAGGCATTGTTTGCAAACTGTCACAGTTCAATTGTCCTTAAGTAAGCAAGTATTGTTTCTGATATGTCAAAATTCAATGTCTCCAAACTTTTATGCACAAAGAGAAAATATTTGACTGACTGTTCTAAAAAATATACTCATTTTTCTTTTTTTAATGCAAAAGGTCAGAAATTCTCAACAATGGAAATTCATAATAAGAGTCCCTTTTATAACCTCAAAGGCGCACATTTACATTGACTGTCCATAAAATAAGATAACAAACTTATTTTCATGAGATATAACAATTGTGCCGCAAAACATTCTTTCAAAAAATGCAAATCTTGTGAAAAAAATGTGAAAGAGACAAAAAAACAATGTTTTTGGTCCATCTCAAAGGTTAGGCTTGCCAAATAAAACTGCATTTTTGTGTCAATTTATGGATTCTAACACCCACACAAATATGCAATCTATTAACTGGACTTACCTGGTACTCTAGAATCTCAAAGCGGTATATTTCAGCATCGAGAAAATGTGAATCCAGGCCCTGGCTTGTCCATGAAACTTGTACCTGGTCATTCCCAACAATCCACTGGTCTAAATTTAAGCGCATGACGTTTGGGGTGGCATCCATCAAATTTTCTACAAACAGAAAGAGATAGAGAGAGCAGTAAAAAGTAATTCATGAGGTATGGGAAGAATGTGTTTGTGATTATTAGAGAGTGAGAGCGAGAGAGAGAGAAAAAGAAAGAGAGAGAGTAGGAGAGAGAGAGAGAGAGACATTGAGAGGGGAGAGAGGGAGATGGTGAGTGAGATAGAGAGACAAGGATAAAGACAGAGATAGAGAGACAGAGACAGAGAGAATAAAAGAGGCTAGGACCACAGCAAATACAAAAGCTTAAAAATCTAGCTCAAGATAATTGATTGAATGTTAGTAAACCTAGGTCTAGTTCACCATTGGGTGAGGTATTAGAAATAAACTCAATGAAAGTTAAAAAAAAAAAAAACTGCAAAAGGAAAATGTCTTGTTTACAAAATTTCCATTGCCAAAAACTTAAACTTAGGTATACGAAATAAAATTGTCTTTGTCAGAAATGTATTCAGATTCACTATCAGTGTGATTGGCTAATGAGGGTATACAAGCCTTGAGATGGACCATCTATATGCAAAAGAAAAAAAACTGTGCATGCTATGGAAATCAAAATAGAAAAGATGTATCTTCTCTTGCAACCCTTTAACCATTCCTGTTTGATTTTTAGAATCAGTGAAGTAGCAACTAGCATGCAGGCATATTTATTTTTTTTATCATGGAGTACAGCAAACTTCTCACTCTCACTTTTTCAAAATCTCTTAACTTTAACTCATAAAACAATGTCAAAATTTCCTGTCAACTCACTGATAAGAAGTTTCCCAGTGTAATTCCTTTCCTTCACCCCTTTGCCCACAGTCAGCACTATTCGCCGCTCGCCTGTGTCCAGCACAGGTGGGGTAACACAAGTGACCTTTTTATTGTCCTTCCCCAACACCCGGCAGCATAGGGCTTCCCCTGTGGACTCTATGTGGGCTTTCACTTCTGTTTCACCTTGGGGCAAGCATGGGCCTTCAATGGTTAACACATCTCCTCCAAGTTGAGAGCTGAATGTAGGTGTGATGAAAAGGCCTTCAGAATCTGGATATAGGAGCAAGACAATAAGGGTAAGCCGATGAGTGAAACATGGAAAATCTCTAGGTGATTCTATTCTACCAGACTTATAATACATGAATTTTTGGCACACTTTAAACATTTGAGACCTGCAGCAGATGGCTATTTCTCTTTAAAATTTCAGAAAGACACAATTCAAAAGCAGTTTCATTTAGAATTTTTATACCTCCTTCTTTTTCCCACCATTCACAATGAAATAATCCTCCCTCAGCGCTTTTCCCCCAATGCACACATACCTGTCATTATTGTCTTATCTTATCTATAAATCTATCCTCATCAAGGCCATCTTTTCTAGGAGACAATCACACTATTTTACACGCAAATTCTGTCCTCTCTATAAGTATAATAACCAATCAGGACTTACCAGACAATGAACATGAATCCTCAATCTCGGCAGAATCCACGCGGAAGATCCACTTTCCGGGAATCCCTACATTCGATGTATGGGTAAGATTAATGATGGCTGCTTTCATGGCGCCCTCCACCTCGTAGTAGTTCTTCTGGTCTCCAGCGTTAAATCCAGCCTGAAAAACGTATAAAAGTTTGATTTCAGGGAACATCAGTTTTGGTTCTGGTTATGCTTAGATTGTATTGTTGGTGTGTACAGTAAAATTAGTGATAATGATGTCGTTAATGTGAACAGGCTGGTGGTGGTGAAGACAGCTGTTACGGTGGCAATGGTGGTACCGTGGTGGTGGAGATTTAAGTGATGGTTTTGAGGCTGATGATGATGATGACGGTAATGGGAATTATTTTTTATGTTTGTTTGCGAGCAGACGCTGGATGACGACCTGGAACCACCTGCTGCACAAGGCTATCCCTGCCGAATGAAGAATTTAGATTGGAATCACAAACCCCCTTAAAGTTGTTAAGCGAGATTTCAGTTTGGTTTTGTATCATGATTTTTTTCCTTGGGAAGTTACTGCTGTGGTTTCCCCTTGCCTACTGCCAATTTGTATACGGGCTCTCCGCTAGCCTTTCTTTTACAACTAACTCACAAGACATTGGGATCTACGGATGGCCGTTGTCCTATTAGGAATCTTCCGCCCTTTGAAAGTCATATTTTAATTTTTTAGTCCTGCTGGGTCCCACTATTCTCCTCATCAATTTAAAATTCATGGGGTTGCCGGTGTAGTCGCTGATTGTCCGACGGATGCAGTTTAACAACATACTTAGGACTGGGGTAGACAGGGAATAACTTTTATTGAAAATCTTAATACATGGGCAATAGGCAAGGGTAGCAACAACAACATTTTGAGGTTAACTGAGAATAGGGTTGAGTGGAGGAACACGATCGCCAATGCCTGTTCTAGAAAAGGTACCTAAAGAACAAGAAGAATGGCAATTATGGCAGTGGGGATACTGATGGTAGTACTGATAGAGGAGATGGTGGAGGTAATGATGATGATGATGATGATGATGATGATGATGATGATGATGATGAAGGTTGATGATGAAGGTTGATGTTGATGTTGATGTTGATGATGATGATGATGATGATGATGATGATGATGACAGTAATAATGGTGGAAGTGATAGTGAGGACATTGAAGATAATTACTCTATGATAATGTTAATGATGATGATGATGATGGTGGTGGTGGTGGTATGGAATAAAGCGAAGAAGAAGAGGAGAGAAGATGTGAGAAAAGGAGGACAAGAGAAGAGGCGGAGAAAGAGGCAAAAAAGAAGGCGATGAATTTCGTTACGATGATGATGAGGAAGATAAGGAGGGAGAAGAGGACGAGAGCGAGGAAGAAAATAATGAGAAGGAAGAGAAAAAGGGGACGATGAAGACACGCGTCAGCGGTGCTCAAGTTTATATTTAACAGCATTACTAGAACTTGACTCTTGTTAACAAAAAGTACTCGAAGCCTATAAGATAACAGGTACATCTCTGAAAGTTTCTGTCCATTAGCTTCTTTCAAGCATCCCCTGCACAAATAGGCCTGCGGTTTGATCTTACCCCATCACAAAAGACAAAATAAAGGCGAATTTGAAAAAAAAAATGCTCTTTATTCAATTCATTGTACTTCAAGACCACCACTAAATAAAAATACGGTTAGCTTCGCTAGAACTACGCACCTGAGCCGGAAGTCCACCAAGACCCGTGCTTTCGTTTCCATTATTGTTACTTCCGGTGGTCCAGTCGATGCGCGCGTAGTTGAAGATGGTGAAAGATCTCTGTCCACGAGTATCCAAGATAAGCACAGCTTGGAAAGTATTTTTCTGCACAGACAAAAGCGTGTTGAGAAACAGAGGAATTAATCTTTGACTGAGTCACCGCTCAGGAACAGCAGACAATCTGCTGGTTTCAATAACAAATCTTGTAATTTTCTAGTTCATTTTATTGGGGACTTTCGAACTCTGCTATTAAATCACATGCCATTTTTCGGTCATCTGGTTCAGACTATTCTGCCAATACTATTACGATTTGTTTTACCACCCTCCGAGTTCTAGATAACCAAAGCATATATAAGCCACTTAGCATGCAAGTGTCACGGCCGACGTAGGTGTACTTTGTCATAGACAGCTAAAAAAGTTAGTTTGTTATCGAGTTTATTTGCGGCATTATATTTCAACCCCTTAGTGATTTAAGGATGCTTTTTGCACCAGTCATAAAACTGAACGGTTTTAGGTTACAAATTTCAACATAAATCTATTTATTTCCCTTCAATTACTGAATTATCCTACAATTAATATTATTGTATTCGATTTTTTTCAAAAGCGGGTTTTCTTTTTCTTAAAATCAGCATCTGAGAGCTGAAACAGGAGTCTTAATAATGTGATCACTCCATAGGGCTCAAATGTGGAACTTTAGATATCCGATGAGATGTAACCATAGAAGACATACCATTGCAAAACCTGTAGCCTTACCTTGTTTGTACCTCCTCCAAGAGCACCGTAGAATCCAACCTTGTCCCAGGTGGCTACGAACACCCAGGAAGAGTGAAAATTTTTGTAGTACGGATGGTAAGCCCTGATCTCCTCGTTTGCCTACGAAAGGAAAAAAAAAATCTATTACCAATATAATACCATAGAATTAAAGCGCTTGACATCTTAACCCCTTCTGCCCCTTCTAGTATTCCTTCACATCCGACCCTGTGACACAAGGTGCCGACTGTTGCACAAAAGATTTTGTCCTCTCAGCAAGTCTTGCTTAACTTTGTTCTAAAAGAAATGTTTTCTTCATTGTGTATGCAGTATTGATGTCTAGGTCTTGTATTTAAAAATGCATGAGGGAGAACTCTTAGAGAAGCTTTGTTTGCAAAATACATGTACGTGGCTCAAAAGTTGCGTGTGTGATGCTGAGCAAAAAGCGTCTATGTGATGGTGGACAAAAATTTCACATGCACAATACTATGTATTCATGCCAAATTTTTCGTTCTTTGAAAACTGCTCTAAATCCATATGCTTTTATAATCAATAAAATATTCTAAACAGAAAATTTTAAGGGAAAAGTCTGTTGTCAAAGAGAAATAAATAAGGAGGCCTTGTGAATTGAATAAAAAAAAAAAAAACCGAGTCACGATCATCTGTCACATCATCATCTACATGATACAATGCTCTTCATGTCAAATATCGATTTTAAAGAAGAGGTGATAGAAGACATTGGATTATTGCAAGTGTTAATTCATGCTTGCGTATTATGAAGGATTGGTTCCATTTTTGCTAATGTTGGAAAAAACAACAACAGCAAAAAAAAAAACAATTAAGCTCTACAGGCACTAAAACTTGTTCCAAATCAAGTTTAAGGTTATGGACTATGTTCCAATTTTTCATGCAGTCCAGTTTCTTTGACGCGCTAAGTCATCGAAATGCTGAAAACGAAAAAATCAAAAAACGCTCTGACGTCTTTCCAAGTTCAGTAGAGTAATGAATCATAGAATGATGCGCGGAAACGAGGCTAAAGGCTTGCTTAAAACCATAATGTCCGCCCACTATATTTAGCATCATTCTCTTCAGACTTGAGGAGGTAAATTCATCTTTAACATTGCCGTTATATACCTTTCGAACAACGAGTCAATTTGTCTACAGTGTTTTTTTTTTTTGTTTTTTTTTTTCGAAGGACGCGATGCTGATGGGGAACAGCATATCTGATGTGGAGTCCGCAACTTAGGGATTACACCCTCGAGACCATCGGTAAACACGACAAAGACACGATGATGCAACGGAATTAAAGGCCACTCAGGTCACTTTAAGGTGTTAAAAAATAATATTGCTAAGTTGCTACACCATAAGAGAGGTGTGCCATAATGTAATCTTTTCCAAGTTATCGGAGCTTTGTTTCTATCGGAGACTGCGGGCACATCTATTACTAGTATTAGGATCTTGATCCTAAATAAGAGGTGAAGGGCCGTTAGCCAAGGACTTCAATTTCGTTTCCATTACGAAATAAAAAGTCAAAAAAAAAAAAAAAAAAAAGAGTAGGCCCTTGAACTCGCGTTGACATAATTACAACTCACGTGATCAGATCATCGTACAAGATAGTCCCCTTAGCAAGATTTATTTAAAATTGTTTTTTCTCTTTTCCCGTAAAACCCGTCTACACTGCCAGATGATTTCAGGCTTTTGTCACCCGTTGGGTCAGCAGCCGAAAACACTACACATTTTAAAGCGAAAATAATCCTAACATTTTAACTCTTTAAAGTGGTTTTAATCATGTTTGTTCCCATAGCAGAGACACAAATACTACTTCAAATGTATAACAAAAAAAAAAAAAAAAAAAAGCTACGACTTACCTTGGCGCAAACTTGCGCATCCATCGTCTGTCGGTACCAGACGTTACCGCTATTCGTTAAGGTGATATCCACGTCTGCCCAATAGGGTGCAATCAGGGGCGTCGTGTCCTCTAGAGGAAACTTTTGGGGGTTGTAGCTGCGCAGTTCTCTCAGAAATGAGATGATTCCGTTGTTATTGACCTGGACGTACAAGAGATAGAAAAATGATGAATTATAAAACATTGCTTCCTAGACTTAAACAGGGGAAAAAACAATTATACGCATTTGAAAAAAAAGCATTCAATCGATTTCGTAAAAATAAAAAAATTCACCTTTTTTTTTTCCTCCAGGATCAAACAATACAAAAATCTCTTTCTTTGTCTGCCTGTCTCTCTATCCCTCTACCTTTATCTTTTTCTCTTTGTTAATCTGTCTGTCTGTCTCTCTCTCTCTGTCCTTATTAGCTTTCTCTCGCTCTTCTTTTGGCTCAGCCCGCCCCCCTCTCTTCTAGCACCTATCTCTTTGTGTCGTACCATCTATTTTTCTCAACCGTCTAGTGATTTTTTTCTATTCTGCACCTAACTGTCGTTTAACTTTTTTTTTTTTTTTTTTTTTTAATTTAAATCCGCCTTTCCATCTGCCGTCTGCGAATGCAGTCCGTCTGTTTCTCTTGGACAAACATATGCATAGACGCACACGTACGTATAAAAACATTATCTCCCACCCATCCCTCGATAAAATTTCTAAGACCATCAGCAAACGAAACAAAAAAAAAACAAAAAAAAACCCTTGTTCTTCTTCCCTAATTCAGGTGATTATTTTTAAACTTGTATCAATAAAACCAACTTTAATAATATTCCATATACCATTATTTCAACATCTCATAGTGATACGCATACAGATTTTAAGGGATTAAAGTTCTTGTAAGGGATAGATAGATTGAGATGAAGAGAGACAGACAAAAGACAAAAAGATAGTTAGATAGATGGAAGGATAGATAGATAGATAGATAGATAGATAGATAGATAGATAGATAGGCCTAGATAGATAGATAGATAGATAGATAGATAGATAGATAGATAGATAGATAGATAGACAGATAGATAGATAGATAGATA
>BLXT01008455.1:2529560-2543431 GCA_019648995.1 Plakobranchus ocellatus
AATACAGTTCAATCTTCAAAAACTACAGTCGAACACTCAGAGAGAAAAGGCAGCTTCAGACAAAAGACAGACATGGAAGCGATGTGTTGAGAAAGATTTTATAGTAAGGATGCATTTGGGGTCAGTTAGGGAAAAATTGCCCAAGAGAGTTGGGGATGGAGGTCTGCGGTCTATATTCTGTCAAGGGTGAACGGCACTGACGGCGAATTCTGTGTTGGCATTGCGGAGATTTGAAACTTCACCAAGACAGAAATATTCACATTTATTATGTCAACGAAGAGCGCCACCGACCAACTTACACAGTTAAGCTGTTAACAGTCCTCAAGCCTACTTCTGTGCCGGTTTGAATTCAAAACCTTTTCATTTCCCTCGCACCATATAATCTTGCTGTTCGCTTCCCCCAATCACTTAAAAAAATTAAAGTGTACTTTAAAAAAAGCTCAAAGTAGTAGGAGCTATTCGTAAAATCAGCCAATCTCTCAGATTCAGCCAATCTAACACGGAAGTCATTCACTGATACTTTGACACAACTGTATTTAACATCTAGCATGCAAGGTCTTTTTAAAAAATATCATAATTCATTTTATCTTCCTAGTTCCCCACCCTGTTGTTTTTTTTTTTTTTAATTAATTGTCTCACACTTAATACATTACATGGTAGAGAGCATGTACTCACGTAGAGTTGAGAATGGTGGCTGCCAAAGAACGGGAAGTTGACGGTGAGGTTTATTTGCCCAGACCCCCCGTCATCTTGTTTTTCCGTCTTGGTGTCACCTGCGGCTTTCCCAAACGGGAAGAAATCTGATACTGGTACGCATGCGCACGGCAAAGGCATCCAGGCGAGCAACGTGCCCAGGCACAGCAAAAGCAGCGGCAGACGTAAATCTCGAAACCTTGCACTTAGGCAAATAGCGAGGCGTGGTATTCTTAGGGGCGGAGCAGCAAGGTCCGTGTGGTGAGAAGCGACTGTCAGGTGTTTGACTGCCCAAATGGGCGGAGCCGTTATCTTGGGGCGTTTTCTGTGTGATTGGCTGGTTGGTGGAGTCACTCTCTTTGAATATACATAAGTCTGGGGTATGGTTGAGGCTTTCCGACAGGACCAGCTGAGGCTCGTCGGATGGGAGGAGCTCAGTGCAATGCTGCTGATTGATTGTATATGGTTTACGTTCGAGATGTTTTCCTTCAGCGTTAACGATCCATCCTCGGACGCCTGAATTTTGGTGGAAAGAATGGAGCCACTTGCTTCTGATATGTGACTCTGTATTGGCTGCGGGTTCTTCAAATTTTGGGCCTTGCTGTGGGAGGAGCTTGAGATGGTTTTGAAACTTCTGACTGGCTGCGTCGGGGTAAAAGAGTCTGCTGCGCATGCACACATTATATTCAACGTGCATGGAGGGCAACGTGAGTGGAGGGGAGCTGCAAAGGGGACTACTAAAATCTGGGCAACACCAAGGACTGATGTGACCGGCAGCTCGACAGCCCCTACAGGGCCACAGCAATGAAAATGTTGCAAGCGATAATTGCTGTGCCAACGAAGATGAAGAAAATAAATTATTAGACAGAAAATAATGATCCCAACCGTTGGTGGACGGTGAGATATGATCGTGATGTAGTCCCCTGGTGCTATTTTTGCTGTTGCTGTTGTAACAATGGTAGCGGTAGCAGTGTGTATGGTGGTTGCAGTTAAAGCTTAAAGGATCTGAGGACGTTCTGCATGCTGGAGGACTCATGTCGGATGTTTGCTGGTAGACGAGCCTTGCTGAGCGGCCAGATCGCTACAAGTACACACACTAGCTTTGCAGGAATTAAAACTGTAACGGTTATAGTGGTTTATGGACAAGTGAAAAAAGAACAGATTGGAGGACAATGCAGCTACCGGTAAAGGCAAGGTTGAGAAATCGGGATCATTTGTAGCAATCGCCTGACTCCGTATATATCGGCAATTTGACTTTGGAGCATCTGACTCAGAGAGGTTAGGTATAAAATTTGCCGTGCTACTATCATTGGTCCGAGCGGCAATATGCATGCAAACGAGTGGGATAAGACCAATGTTGCTAATGGACAAACCTCTTGCCCAGCACGCTGCAGACGTAAAGGATGAGTAACATGGAGGCATATCCTCCTCCTGGCACAATCTTCCAACAAGTAAATAATTATATTTAGTGTAAGGTGATTGCTATGGCAGGTTGGCGTCAGTGTAAAGACAGAAAATAATTATATACTCCATAAGATGAAGACACCTCTCACTGGTCATACACACTGTCTGTTGCACACAGATTTTGAAAAATATCTATTTCTTCAATAGATGTCTGCATTTTCAAAGGCCGTAAAACACAGAATTTATCAGAATGCGTACATAACATTATATATAATGTGTGTGTGTGTGGTAAAAAGACAATCTAAACAAGTTTTTTTTTTAATTTAATATGAATTTAAATAATAACTACACGTTTCGTTCTGTTTTTGATTTGTTTTGTTTTGTTTTTTGGAAGATTTTTAACTTAATGATAAGTTTCCTTTCGAATGAGCAAAACTCAAGCAGCAACACTAACCCTATGGTTTATAAATATAAGTTTAAAAAAAATTGATAAATATATATCGAAATGTTATATTATATAAATTTTAGCTGGGCTCAGATTTAGACAATGAGTTTGGCTCTGTGCCTAAAGAGATGGTTGTGCCCTAACAGTTGTCACAAAACTAGCTGGTAGCAACCATGATATACTTTATAACAGACATTGTTAGGGTCTATAATTTTAAGTATGTATAAAGTCGGAAGCCTTCTAAGCCTATGATATTTACACCCTTGGAATAAAAATTTAACTGAATTATAAACGGAAATTGAAGTAATATTCTTTTAAAAATGGAAATAAAATATCACACTTCCTCTGCCTCTCTCGCTCTCTTTTAATGCACTATTTTTTCAGCATTTTAATTTGTCAATAAGCATTCAAATAAAGACAGTTTCTTTGAATAGAAGTACACGAATAAGTTCATTTTAAGAGACGTGGGCTTATGTGTGAGTAGATTTAGGCTAAACAGTTCTTATCCTTATTTACATAATTTCTTTTAGCTTTTTTTTTTTTCAGCTTGTTTCAAGCAATGCAAAGACAGCATACTAGACTACTTATTAAACAATAATAACAAAAACCGTAAGAAAATATGAAAATAGACCTGGATCTGTCAATATCGCACTTGAATTATACTTTAAAAGTTTATAGGCCTTATAACGTTTAAAGTTATTTCCATATGGGCGAAAGCAAAATTTTACATCTTTTGGTTTTCTTACCAGAGCCAGTAAAAGGAATTAAAATGTCAGACTCTAAAATAAACAATTTTAACAAATTACTTATATCTACAGATTCTGGATTCGATTTTTTTTCTTTTCTTTTCACTCAAAGATCGAAATTCTAATCTAGATTAGATCTTGGCTTAGATTTAACTGAATATCTCCCTCTGAACTTTATACCAGATCTAGATCTAGATCTAAGAAAATCTAGATCTAGATCTATACATCTAGAAATCTACATATCCAGAAAATGTACATGAAAATTTTTATTGTGAATCATAAAGTTACATTATTAAAGTGATATTAAACATGGTAAGTATGTAAACAAACCTGAACTCTACATTCTAGGTCTGTTTTATATTGAAATAAAACTAACAACACGAGCTGAGGTTTTGGATCTGGCCGCCTTAACACTGAGAGATCCTCTAAGAATGTAGGTCACCCTTGCCGAAGTAGGTGTGGTCGGATTTATTTAAAAGATAACCATCAAACAAACACAAAAATGTATGAAATATGTACAGAATTTTCCCAAGTTATCCTGTATAATAAGCAGTCAACGAGGAAGAGCCCTGGGGCTGCATAAAGACACTTCAAACATTGCGAGTTCTGATATCTTCAGGCTAATCCAGCATGTGTCGGCGCAGCCGTGTGTTAACTCCCGTCAGTAATGTGTTGCACTATTGTGTAGTCTCAACTGAGTGAACATAAAAGTGCGTCAACTATTAACCTTTGCCTAAAACGAGTAGCTTATGTCAAACTGAAGGACTACTCTAGTCAGTTATTAGAGCAGTGTGCACTAAAAATAGTATAACACGAATGCCAAGGTCGCATACCGGCATGACGTCAGAAAGTCAGAAGAGGCCAACACACAGTTTATTAACTGTAAGGGGAAAATACTGTGTTTTTATTAGCTAAATTTTGTTGAGAAGCTTATTCCTCCCCTTTCTGTCAAAATTATAAAAAAAAAAAGAGAAGCAAACAATCGGCAATTTAAAACACCACTACCAACAATAACAATAGTAATAATCATAACAGTTATATTACATTATTATTACCATTTTAATGCTGACACAAACGAAAAAAAACAGGCAAAAAGAAACAAAAAGGAAAACACAACCAATTGCGAAAAGAGAGAGAGAGAGAGAGAGAGAGAGAGAGAGAGAGAGAGAGAGAGAGAGGCTTAAAAAAAATTAATAATATAACCTCATCTAGAACTGTTTTATATGATACGAGACAATTATTTTTTACATTTCCAATGATGTTGGCGTTTGGAATCTAAGTTTTCCCAAGCCTACATTACTATTTTCATCAAAGTGGTATTACTTACAATTTAAAATTTTTCTTCTTTTGTGCCCAGCCCATTTATTGTGCACAAAAGTTCAAACTACATTTGTTATTTTTTTACATTAACAAACATTTTTTAAAATATTAGTCCAAAGAGTCCAAATGGACTTCTGACTCGTAAAATCTGGTTACATCACAAATGGCAATTATAGAAACTTTCTTTTCTTTTCTTTTCTTTTTTTTTTTTTTCCTCTGCAGTACTTCAGCAAATTTTCAACTGCTTTCTCAGGATTTGATTAACTTTTTTTTTGTTTTGTTTAAAAAAATGAATGTAACCTTTCTTTTTTTTTATTGCAGCAGCTATATTTTTCACCTAAAAATCCACCCTATTGTGAACTCCTTAATAATACTTACGTTAATGATTATCTCTTTAAGTCTACTACTTCTACTGATGTAAGCAAAGTTCCGATAAGATTGTCTATTTTATAGCTGTTTGAGATGATTTTGCCCCTTATTCTCGTATTTTGCTTAACTTTTCCGTTCTGCGTGTGATTTTTAAAATTCTGTGCTTAATATTTTGGATACAATTTATCTTTTCTTTAAGCTTAAGACCGGTCAAAATATATGATACTAAAAACCCAAGAGGATACATAAAAATTTATATTCTTACAGTGGTAGATCTTCATCAGATAATATAATAATGTATATGTGAATGTTATTGCGAATTAAAAAGTTTGAATGGTTACGATAAATATTCAATAAATTGAGAATGAAAGCGTATTTGGTATTTACATTTACGTCCGCCTCACTTTGTAAGCTTTTAATGTTTTCATACACTTTGCTGAAGTAATGATTCAAATAACTTTCATCATAATAGGTGCAGCTCATTTTAAGAGGATATCAAACCAATTATATAACATTTGACTCTCCTATTGTAAGATACCTTTATCTTGAGCTATGACTTTTTTTTAACTTGAATGTTTCATTTTCACTATTATTTACCGTGATTAACGCAGGATTATGCAATCTACTTCATATCTAACAACCAATTAAGCATATCATACCCGTTCCACACTGAACCCAGCCCACCCTGTCAAGTACTGATCTTTGGTCTAGTATCGGCCCAGACCCTACAATTTATTATGGGCGATACTGGATATTCGACAACTATATTATACGTATCGATTCTGAAATGTATTAGAGAGTGAATACAATAATTAAAAATAATTTTGTATAAAACAATATATGAACATTTACCAGTATTTCGTTACATTTTAGGAACCTACGGTATTTTTTCTTTTCATAGGCCCCTATGATAAAAGCTTTTGTTGTTGTTTTTTTTTTTAATGAAATATGGTACATTAATGTACCCTGACAATAATATTTGAGCAGGATAATATACTTATTCATGCCATTAGAGGTAATGAAAAATAACCATACGCCTGGGAAATGTGCGAAATATTTTAAACAATGCTATATTACAAAAGCAAATTAAAACACACAAACACACAAACTATCAGAATTTGCAGTTATTTCAGCAGCATCCTTGTTTTAGCAGAGATTATCTCTCATCACTTTTCGCTGAACTATAGATGCATTGCTTACATTAATTTTAGCCTCAAATATTGTTTTGATCATTACATTTTTTTTCCTTTATAAGATCCGCTTAGTGTAAACATTTGAGAAACTAGATTAGTTTTGGGCACTCTTTGTTTGCAGAATGGTCGCTAAAAAAATTAGCAATTAAAATGAAGAAAATCACTAGATCCTTTCTTTTCTTGTTTTGCAACAAGATGTCGCTGAAGTTAAAAAAGCCTAAATTAACTCTCGATTACAACAAAAAAAAAAAAAAAGAAAAAGAAAAGAAGAGGGAAAAGCCCAACCACACAGACTTAATTTTTTTTTTTTTAAATGTACCATCGACAGAGATTTTTGGTATCGATACTATTCATCAGGTTTTTTTTTTTTTTCTCAGCCCAGTCTAATCATTCACCATGTCTGTGTCACCAACTCCGGCAACAGCGGCAAGTGAATGAGAGGGGCGCTTTTGCATCACGACGATCGCACTCGTTTTCACCACTCAGCCTTGTCAGCCCATTGAACCAGCCTAGTGCAAGCTTCGAGGTACGAATGTTTCTCCTCAGTTTGTCAGAGTGTTGGCTGGCGACACGCTCACTGTTTTCTTGCATGAAAAGCCGAGGCCAACAAACAGGAACACACCCACATCTGGATTAGATTCGACTTCACATTGTGGCTGGCTTCCGAAACATGACTTGTGTAACCAGGAAACTGATAAAATTTCGACCTGTTAATACTACGGTAGTGAGATTGAGGATCTATCAATGTTTTGCCAACTCTTAGAATCTAGATCTAGATCTAGATAACTAGATCTATTTGAATGTCAAAAGTTGTTAAGATAACATTCTGTTCAACAGTAGATCATCACAGCAGTTTATTTTTTCGTTCAATATAAGCCATGCCCCTACCCTAATGGTCTTGATCTAAAAAAAGCAATAAGGAAAGTCACATTCCGTTGGATCAGCCTGCTTCTACTGTTCTAGATCTAGATCTAGGTTCTATGACTCGGTGACTCTGTGATAGGATCTCCGAATGATTAGATCTAGCCACGACGATCGATTTCCCTTAATCGGATTAGATTTAACGCTGTGTATGATTAATGCTTAGTGACCAGTTAAGGTAGTTGTGGGAGGGAACGTTAAAAATCCTTTACACAGATGGCCCAGTTTTTCGGTGTATCTAGAGATCTGGAGGGTCCGATAGATCTAGATCTTAATTTAGTAGATATTTCTCCATCTGTAACTCAAATAGGCTTATTCATCTGGATCTAGTTCTAGGCCTACTCTGTATTGAATCGAATCTGAACAATTTCATTCAATTGATGAAGGTCTAAATTAGATCTTGATATATGACCTTAAAGTAAAATAATGCGTTTGTTGAGAACGGTTTGTTTGGGACAGATAGATCTAGGAGTGCCAAATTCATTCTAAGTAGTACAGCCGAAAACATAAAGTAGGCATGTTTTTAAAGCCAAAAACCAGTTATGACCTTAAGTAAAGTAATACTGCTAAAAGGGGGTGGGGAGCTGGAGATTTGACTAAGAGCAAGAGATAAGTGTCTTTTGCTAAGAAGTGAAAGTGTTTCGACTGAGATTCCCTTTTTAAGGAAGATAGATTGTGTACAGTTTTCCCTGTGAGTCCGGGGGCTTTCCTCACACATTGTACATGATGTAGAATTTCAGGAAAGAGGGAATTATGATCTTAATGGTGAATGAGTATTTAGTTTCAAACATTTCCAGATAAAGGGGAAACCACCTCCAAATTATGAAAGATAATTACACTTAAATTAATGCTGTGTTTCTGTATGTGTTTTTTTTCTTTTACTTTTTTTTAATGTGATTTTTTCTTGAATTTGTGCCTCAAGGAGACAAAAATGTGTTATGAAACATGATTTAATAAATCGCTAAGTGCAGCTGTATCATATATGAGCTAAATATAAATAATGGGTCTCTGGTATGTATATTTTCCTTTAGCAAATGTCTCAAGACTAGTCTGAATGGTTTGAAGATTAAAAAAAAAAAAAACATGAAAGAGCCTGACGCATCTGTCTGTAAGGTTTGCAGATGAAAACATGGTATGAAAATCAAAAATCTGAGGCAAGACATAGGGTAATAAAAATTTTTAACGTAAAGAAAAAAGAATGTGAAGGAAAAAAAATACTTTTGAAATGTTTTTTTTTTTCATGCAACGCCTGACTCATTAAGACTGAGTGCAAGAACCTTCTTGGAAATAGCTTCAGGGAGAAAAAAGAAGTAGAGTATTTTTTTAATTCCTTTGTCCAATTATTTGCCTCCCACCAAGTTTGTATTTATAAAGGATACACAAGAACATCAGCCCCAAAAACTAACTTGCAAGATGTAGTTCATTGAGAGTTCAGGGTTTTCATTGAATCCAAGTTAGTTTATCACTTATTTTTTCTTGATTGTAGTGTAGGAGTTTGTGCTGTGTAAAAAAAAAAAAATTGAGCATTTGGTTAATATAATGGTAAAAGTGTAATATTTATTTGCTCTTTCTTTTCCTCAGTGAGGAAGGAAAAAAGGATTCTTAAATGAAGATGCATAGAAGATAAAATTTGATGCATAATAACAAGCTTACATCTTATTCTTTTTCTTTCAAAGGAAAGAAAATACTGCTGATGCCCAGTGCCATTCCTTAGAGATGGATGCTTATAATCAGCCAAACCATGATCAAGAGCTGAAAATCCCACTTTAATAGAAGTGGTATCTACATACTCGCAAATTCAACTTAATAGTGAGAAACTGTCAGTGACACCAAGAGCAAGTATGGAAAAGATTGGATCTGTTCAAGAAAACCCATTTTATACCAAATATGGATTAAAGCAGGCTACCATCACACCTCGAAACAAATACGGTTTTGAATCACAGCCCGGCAGGAGAAGACTCAGTTCCAATGGGTCTCTAGGCAACGGGGAAGAGGAGGAGGAGGAGAAATTACCTGAGTACAAGCCTGGTTCTGGGTTTGTCGGTATACTCAAAGATAAATGGTCACATCTGCATGCCCAGGAGAAACCAACTCCATGGAAGAGAGCTTCCAGTCTTGAGGATTTACCAGCAGATGATGATCCAAGCCCTAAGATAAAGCAAATCACTTCAAAAGAGACAAATCACAATAAGTTTAGCAGTAGCAAAAACTCAACAAGTGTACTTGCACCTCGACTGTCTCATCGTGCTCAGAGTATAGAGAGTTTAAACCAAGTTTCTAAAAAACATCCACATATCCATAAACCTGCTCACAACCTGCGCCACGTGGAGACTGCATGGCAGAACAGAGAGCCAAGTGTTCCCTTAAAATCTCCAAGGGGTTCCCATGTTGTGGCGCCAGATGTTGATCTTGCACGAGATGACATTATCATTATTGAGAAAACTCAGCAGCCACAGGTGGAAAACGCAGCAGAGAGCAGTGAGAGTGAGGATGACTCTCCACCACTTAGTTATCGTGAAGAAATACTTCCAAATGAGCTGCCAAAGCCCAACACTGTTCAGAATGTACGCAATATCTTTGAAAATAATTCATCACTGCCTTCTTCGAAGAATTTTTTCCAACTGAAAAAGAGAACAGAAAATTCTCTTGTATCGCCTTTGACTTCACCTTCACAAGTTGCCTCTCCTACTAGCTTTGATGATGGTATGAGTATACGAAGCTTGTCTCCTCTGTCATCATCTAGATTGCCGAACTCTGATAGTTATGCCAAATCCATCCTTTCACCACCTGCCACCAACCCACCAAATCTTACTTGGAGGCATGCAGACCCTTCAAAATCTGCAACAGATTCATCTTTATCACCAAGATTTGCCAACTTGTATCCCCCAAGGCAGGGGGGCTCTGCTGGGTTAGAGGCAACCAATAGCCGGGACAAAACCTCAAGCCCATCTGTCGCTTCAGTCTCAAATTCAGGCGCGTCAAAGTCTGATGCCATCTCATCTTTTACTGAAGCAAAGGCATCATCAGTGCTAGCGCATAGCAATTTTTCTGAGAGTCCAAGGTTGGGTGAAGCTCGACCTACACCTTCTCCACGCAGCACTGCAACTGTAAAACCCACCATAGCTAGCAAGCATAGCCCTCCTGTAGAACCCTTGCCTTTGTCAGCTCCACCATCTGCAGCCACTAGCTACAAAAGGTCAAGCCCAGTGGTGCCAGTTGCACCATACAAGGATAATAAGGAAGACAGGAAAGATGATGGCCAACCAGTGATGATATACTCAAAGTCAAGATTAAGCCCAAAAAGAGAAAAAGTACCCAGGATTCATGATTATGCACCTGTTAATGAACCAAATGGGGTGCCAAAGGATAATATCATAAATAAGGATCCAAAAATGATGTTAAAAGATGTGAAAAACAATAAGTCTGAGTCACTTAGAAATACTGCAGCTGATAGAAAACCTGCTCAAATTGAAGGAGACAAGATCATCCAAACCCCACAGCAAACAACAATACAGATCGGCTCCTCCCGTAAAGTTATGACTGTCCCAGATGACAAAGGCATTGGTAAAGATCAGGCACTGTTTCATCCCGCAGTTAAGTCAACCAAGAAAACACAAGCACCATCAGTTCCAGGGCTGGATAAGGTAAAGACACAGCTGGCTCCAAAGCCCCCAACTCAGAGCATGATTTATGTCAGTAGTTCTGAAAGTGATGAATCAGACAACTCCACACCACCTGAGACACCTAGGACAAAGGATGATGTCAAACCTGCTGGTAGTTTGAAAGATCGCAGCTCAATAGAAGAGAATATAGGAAGCACTCCAAGTCTGATTACTGTGTCCAGGTTGAAGCAAGATGAAGGACCAGCACCCTCTAGGTTTTCCTCAACTCCTGAAAAACCTGTCACATCTTCAGCTCCTTCCAAGGCAAAAGAGAACCAAGGAACCTTGAATCGAGATAATGACAACAAACGATCATTGACAAGTTCCTCTAAAGTCCCTATACACAAGGAAAAGGCTAGTGAAACGAAAAAAGACAGTGTGTTGAAAAATAGTGTGGCCCCACGGGAGTCGATTGGGGGTAGTTCTTCAACAGATGAGCAGCCGATTAAAGGACATGCAAGCATCATTATCAATAGAGTACGACAGACCAATAATTCTCCAAGTCAGATGGCAAGTGATGTTGTTGTCTCCAATGGTTCTACTTTCTTCAAGCTTGACCCTAGTCTGAATGATGAGTCAAGTACGGATAGTGACGCATCACCTAGAGCACCATTCAGCAAGCCATCAGGTTCTTTGCCAGGATCACAAGCATCCTCGTCACCTTTTGCGATCAATCTAACTTCAGTAACATCATCATCAGCATCAGACTCAGGTTCAGAGAGAGATTCATTGAGCTCAGAGATTACCAATGAAATTGCTGAAGTGCGTAGTAAGATGGGGAGAGCCAAAAAACCACCAGGTGCTGTTCAGATATTTGACAGTACACAACTGAAGAAAAAAAAGCGAGAGCCAGCAGCTATTGTCCCCCCACTGGATTTTTCTGGCATTCACGAAGATAGGAGTAAGAATTACTGCCCGCCACAGACAAAAATAGAGCCATGCAATATCAAGTTTATTGGAGAGAATGCTAGGACAGAACGGTCTCTGCTTGTAAAACAAAGGAAAGTGAAGGTGAGTTTTGGCCAGTGACCAGAAGTATTGAAGTGTACGTGATGTCCCTGTCTGCTTATTTTAATGTATGTGAACAAAGTTCTCAGGCATATAGTTTAATCATCTATATTGTTATGTGGGTGGACTCTTTTATATAAGTCTTGATGTAAAATTATAACTTCTGACAGTTTTAATATATTTGCACTCTATCTTGATTCTATGGTCATGATTATGATTGTAAATTATTTGCCGACCTATATATGAAGTGCCTTCTTTTCTACAAACTGATAACAGCCTCTGTGTTTGTTATGTTCTTACACTTGCCATAAATTTATCTAGGAGATGCTGAAACTTCCTTAGGAAAACATAAATAAATATATATAGTTTGAATATGATCCTTAATGATTTCTCCACTTTATAAGCTAAAGTTTCTCCTACATGTATTTTGTTTCATTATAGTCCTCCCTTTCAGAAATTTTGTGACTCAAAAGTATGCTACATGTAATTGAGATCCTTTTGGAGAGTCGAAGATGTGGCATGTTGTTTGCATGACTATTTAGGATTGTCTGTATGTTGCGGCCTGATAAGTGTTGTTACATAATGTTTATCGCAGAGTACACTAACATCGGAGGATATATACTTTTTTTTTTTTAATTTAAGCCCTAAAAGATTTCACTTCTATTCGTTTTCACTTGTAGTAGATGTTTTTTACACACACACAGTACACACACACACACTCTCTCGCTCTCTCGCCTCTCTCTCTCTCTCTCTCTCTCTCTCTCTCTCTCACATACACACACACATTAACACGAAGTTCCGTGTCTTGGTCTAGATGCAATTAAGTCTCAGTTAGGCACTTTTTTTTAATCCCATTTCAAAAACCTTTTTTCGTTTTACCTGTGTGTATAGATAATAAGTTGTGATCTAGTTTGAAAAGTTTTGGCAGGCTCTTTTTAAGATAACTTCTGATCATACAACTCCATGCTGAGAGTCTGGCACGGTTGCTATTTTATTTAAAACTCTTGCTACCGTTTGAAAAAAAAAAAAATTAAAAATGCGTAAAATAAACTCAGTTACGGACTAGGGGCCTCAGGATAAATTATTTTGCAAGTGACCTTCGCCATTTCCTTTACATTTAAATTATAAGAGATGCCGATCACTCAGGATAACATAGCGGCGAAAATGTTGCATTTGGAACCCACAATTCTTAATAGGAAATATTTGAATAAATAGCTCTCTACCAACATCTAGGCATGTATGTATTCATTATTCCCGTAGAGGTTTTACGCCATGAAGGCAATTCGTCTGTAGAATTATTGGGACGATTATATAGGCCTACATGTATGATAATAATATGAGATGGCATACTGAATTACCCTACGTCACAAATACGGGCTTGTTCTGGTTCAGCGGATGGGAAAACCCGATGTCATATATTTAAAACGTGCTTGTATTCAGCATCCTGCCAGCTGTATTGGTTCTAACAGTTTATCACCTCCACACGGATCCGTTTCTTTTATATTTCTTCCTCTGCTTTTTTTTTTTTTATTTTTTTTTAAGATTATTACGTGGTAAACGCACTGTCTAATATTTGCTATTTCTAGCCATACATACTGATATTGTGTAGAAGATGTTCAACAGTGAATTAATACTTACACAAATGGCCCCAACCTCGTTCAATCATCCTAATCAAGCTCATTCATTATTTTAATGCATGATGATTTGGATCTCCCGCGCCCCTGCGTCTGATATGTGGAATCTCTACTGCTTTGATGATCGGACTCTCCTAAATTTTGGAGGTTAATGAAAAAAGAAAAGAAAGAAAAAGGATCTTTGGGCCGAAAATGTGGTTCATGTAAAAAAAGTTAAGTTCAGGTCGTGCGGTCTCTTAATGCCAGGACCAAAACTGACTCAGTTGTGGGTCATTCATGGCTTGCGAATCTGTCCTGAAATCTGAAGAAATCCCTCTGTCACAGGATACTAGTCCGAAGCCCGTCACCGAACCCTCGGCCTGTCGAGTGCCCAAAAGCCTGAGATCACCTAGTAGTAGATGTGCTCTAAGCAATTTTTTTTGTTAAATTATTTTTACTAACTATAGCTTTAGTTTAAAAAAAAATCCGGGGGGGGG